>CM022303.1:297278934-297751870 GCA_011799875.1 Thinopyrum elongatum | reverse complement strand
AGATTCTTTATTTCTAGCCTTCCCCAAGTTGCTTTCCACTCAAATCATCTTTCCACCATATCCAAATCTATGAGAGAGAGTTGAGTGTTGGGGAGACTATCATTTGAAGCACAAGAGCAAGGAGTTCATCATCAACACACCATCTATTACCTTTTGGAGAGTGGTGTCTCCTAGATTGGTTAGGTGTCGCTTGGGAGCCTCCGTCAAGTTGTGGAGTTGAACTGTAACACCCCGGGTGCTCACCGCTTCGGGATCAAGGTCAAGCTAGCTCCTCGCTATATTGGTCCATTCACTATTCTCGAAAAAGCGTGGAAAAGTGGCATATCAACTGGAGCTTCCGCTGAACCTTTCTCAGGTTCATGATGTGTTCCACGTGTCACAACTCCGCCGCTGCTTCAAGGACCCAATCCGAGCAGTGGATCATGAAGTGCTCGAATTGCAACAGGACCTCTCCTATAAAGAGCATCCAGTCCGCATTCCCGATCAAGCAGAACGCCGCACACGTCAGAAGGCAATCAAGTTCCTCAAAGTCCAGTGGTCGCATCACTCTGAAGATGAAGCCACTTGGGAACGCGAGGATCGCTTGCGTGAAGAATACCCCGCACTGTTTCCTTCTACCTCCTAAATCTCGGGACGAGATTTCTTGTAGTGGAGGAGAATTGTAACGCCCGGATAATTATGCTACAGTGAACCTCTGCTAATGATACCACGTCACCTCCGTTACAATTGCTAATCTCGCGTTAGTTCGAAATCGGTTCGAATTCAAATTTGAATTTTTGTCAAACATCAAAAATTTTCAAACATTAAAACTAAAATGTTCGGAGTGTGCCGAGTAATGACTAGGTAATTATGGTGAAGGAACCATGCTTTTATAAAGAGCCTAAGTACTTTTCAATGAATTAAAACAGAAAAGAAAATAAAAAAAGAAAAGGACTAAACGAAAACAAACGAAAAAAAAACAAAAGCAAGCCCCCCCCCCACAAGGCCTGTCGGCCCAGCTGGCCACTGCGCCAGGCCGGCCCACCTGGCCCAGCCGGCCGGCCCCCCCTCGCTCCCTTATCCCCCACCCTGGTCAAACCCTAGACCGAACCCCCCACTCGCTCTCACTCCCCCCCGATCTGGATCAGCGACCACGCGCGCCTCGCGCTCACCATCGCCCGAAGCTGCCTCGCCGGATCACCTCCCCCCCTGCCGGACCTCGCTTCCTCGTCCTCCTCCCCGACTCGCATCACCGAGCCTTGCCGGCGTACATCTACAGCGTGGGGTGAGGACCCCGTTCTCCCCTTTCCCCCTTCGGTTGCAAGCGACGTCCGCGCCTCGCACAGCCGCTCGCCGACCCCCCTTGCTGGCGCTGCTTCGCCTCCACTCCGCCGCCGCGCGCTCGCACCGTGCCGACCGCGCCTCGGCCTCTCACTGGCTGCTGCCCGTCGCGCACTCCCGCCGCTGGCCTCTCCTCTCGCGCACTCTCGCGCGCGCTCGCGACCGCCACCGCGCGGGCGTCCACCGGCTCGCCGTGCCCCTGTGGCCGCGGCTGTGCACATCACTGCTGCTCTCTCTACCTGCTGCTGCGCTGCACTGCTGCCCTCGCTGCTCTGCCGGCTACTTCTGCTGCCCGCCCGCGCGCTGGCCGCGCCGCGGCCATCCCCTGCCGTGGCCGGCGCCGCCGCCCCCCTGGTGGCCTCGGGCGCACCTGGGCGCCTACGCCCGTGCCCGTAACCCATCACCCGCGCGCCTGACAGCCCTCCCTGTCCAATGACGTGTGGGCCCCCACGCCCAGAACATAAAAGAAAAGGAAAAAGAAAATGTAATTAAAATAATAATAAAGATAAATAATAATTAATTAATTAACTAAATAGTTAATTAACTTAATTAATTCTATTTAAATTAACTAATTAAGATTAGTTAACCAAATTAACTAATTAACCTAATTAACTACTGTTAATTAATTAAACAGTCTATGACATGTGGGACCCATCGTCAGTTTGACCAGTCAACGGTCAGAGTTGACCACTGACATCACGCTAATGTCATGCTGATGTCTTAAATGTATTTTCAAATTAAATTAATAATATTAATTAAAAATTGTTTAAATCTTTAAAAATTAATATAAAATAAACCGTAGCTCGGATGAAAATACTTTCTACATGAAAGTGGCTCAGAACGGCGAGACGAATCCGAATACGCAGTCTGTTCGCCCGCCACACGTCCCTAGCATAGCGAACATGCAACTGTTCCCCTCCGGTCATCTGTTTAACAAATGTCCAGAACCGGGAAAACTTTCCCGGATGGGATCCCCCTTTCTCGGTAACGTGCAACCCCACGTTAGAACACACCCGGCACTGCATATTGTCCTGTCATACTTTGTGTAGCATTGTTTGCTTTGTATTTACTTTTTCCTCCCACCCTCTTTCTCTCTCGATAGATGCTGAGACCGCTGACGACGCTGCCGTGAACGACTACAGTGTTGACGACCCGTCCTTCTCTGTCGAGCTTCCAGGCAAGCCCCCCCCCCTGATCAACCCGATATCGCCTATTCCTTCTCTCTACTACTTGCATTAGAGTAGTGTAGCATGTTACTGCTTTCGGTTAATCCTATTCTGCTGCATAGCCTGTCTTTGCTACTACTGTTGATACCTTACCTGCAATCCTAAATGCTTAGTGTAGGTTGCTAGAATTACATCAGTGGCCCTAGACTCTTGTCCGTCTGCCATGCTATACTACCTGGCAGACGGACAAGAGTGTAGGGCCACTGATGTAATTCTAGCAACCTATACTAAGCATTTAGGATTGCAGGTAAGGTATCAACAGTAGTAGCAAAGACAGGCTATGCAGCAGAATAGGATTAACCGAAAGCAGTAACATGCTACACTACTCTAATGCAAGTAGTAGAGAGAAGGAATAGGCGATATCGGGTTGATCAGGGGGGGGGGCTTGCCTGGAAGCTCGACAGAGAAGGACGGGTCGTCAACACTGTAGTCGTTCACGGCAGCGTCGTCAGCGGTCTCAGCATCTATCGAGAGAGAAAGAGGGTGGGAGGAAAAAGTAAATACAAAGCAAACAATGCTACACAAAGTATGACAGGACAATATGCAGTGCCGGGTGTGTTCTAACGTGGGGTTGCACGTTACCGAGAAAGGGGGATCCCATCCGGGAAAGTTTTCCCGGTTCTGGACATTTGTTAAACAGATGACCGGAGGGGAACAGTTGCATGTTCGCTATGCTAGGGACGTGTGGCGGGCGAACAGACTGCGTATTCGGATTCGTCTCGCCGTTCTGAGCCACTTTCATGTAGAAAGTATTTTCATCCGAGCTACGGTTTATTTTATATTAATTTTTAAAGATTTAAACAATTTTTAATTAATATTATTAATTTAATTTGAAAATACATTTAAGACATCAGCATGACATTAGCGTGATGTCAGTGGTCAACTCTGACCGTTGACTGGTCAAACTGACGATGGGTCCCACATGTCATAGACTGTTTAATTAATTAACAGTAGTTAATTAGGTTAATTAGTTAATTTGGTTAACTAATCTTAATTAGTTAATTTAAATAGAATTAATTAAGTTAATTAACTATTTAGTTAATTAATTAATTATTATTTATCTTTATTATTATTTTAATTACATTTTCTTTTTCCTTTTCTTTTATGTTCTGGGCGTGGGGGCCCACACGTCATTGGACAGGGAGGGCTGTCAGGCGCGCGGGTGATGGGTTACGGGCACGGGCGTAGGCGCCCAGGTGCGCCCGAGGCCACCAGGGGGGCGGCGGCGCCGGCCACGGCAGGGGATGGCCGCGGCGCGGCCAGCGCGCGGGCGGGCAGCAGAAGTAGCCGGCAGAGCAGCGAGGGCAGCAGTGCAGCGCAGCAGCAGGTAGAGAGAGCAGCAGTGATGTGCACAGCCGCGGCCACAGGGGCACGGCGAGCCGGTGGACGCCCGCGCGGTGGCGGTCGCGAGCGCGCGCGAGAGTGCGCGAGAGGAGAGGCCAGCGGCGGGAGTGCGCGACGGGCAGCAGCCAGTGAGAGGCCGAGGCGCGGTCGGCACGGTGCGAGCGCGCGGCGGCGGAGTGGAGGCGAAGCAGCGCCAGCAAGGGGGGTCGGCGAGCGGCTGTGCGAGGCGCGGACGTCGCTTGCAACCGAAGGGGGAAAGGGGAGAACGGGGTCCTCACCCCACGCTGTAGATGTACGCCGGCAAGGCTCGGTGATGCGAGTCGGGGAGGAGGACGAGGAAGCGAGGTCCGGCAGGGGGGGAGGTGATCCGGCGAGGCAGCTTCGGGCGATGGTGAGCGCGAGGCGCGCGTGGTCGCTGATCCAGATCGGGGGGGAGTGAGAGCGAGTGGGGGGTTCGGTCTAGGGTTTGACCAGGGTGGGGGATAAGGGAGCGAGGGGGGGCCGGCCGGCTGGGCCAGGTGGGCCGGCCTGGCGCAGTGGCCAGCTGGGCCGACAGGCCTTGTGGGGGGGGGGCTTGCTTTTGTTTTTTTTTCGTTTGTTTTCGTTTAGTCCTTTTCTTTTTTTATTTTCTTTTCTGTTTTAATTCATTGAAAAGTACTTAGGCTCTTTATAAAAGCATGGTTCCTTCACCATAATTACCTAGTCATTACTCGGCACACTCCGAACATTTTAGTTTTAATGTTTGAAAATTTTTGATGTTTGACAAAAATTCAAATTTGAATTCGAACCGATTTCGAACTAACGCGAGATTAGCAATTGTAACGGAGGTGACGTGGTATCATTAGCAGAGGTTCACTGTAGCATAATTATCCGGGCGTTACAATTCTCCTCCACTACAAGAAATCTCGTCCCGAGATTTAGGAGGTAGAAGGAAACAGTGCGGGGTATTCTTCACGCAAGCGATCCTCGCGTTCCCAAGTGGCTTCATCTTCAGAGTGATGCGACCACTGGACTTTGAGGAACTTGATTGCCTTCTGACGTGTGCGGCGTTCTGCTTGATCGGGAATGCGGACTGGATGCTCTTTATAGGAGAGGTCCTGTTGCAATTCGAGCACTTCATGATCCACTGCTCGGATTGGGTCCTTGAAGCAGCGGCGGAGTTGTGACACGTGGAACACATCATGAACCTGAGAAAGGTTCAGCGGAAGCTCCAGTTGATATGCCACTTTTCCACGCTTTTTCGAGAATAGTGAATGGACCAATATAGCGAGGAGCTAGCTTGACCTTGATCCCGAAGCGGTGAGCACCCGGGGTGTTACAGTTCAACTCCACAACTTGACGGAGGCTCCCAAGCGACACCTAACCAATCTAGGAGACACCACTCTCCAAAAGGTAATAGATGGTGTGTTGATGATGAACTCCTTGCTCTTGTGCTTCAAATGATAGTCTCCCCAACACTCAACTCTCTCTCATAGATTTGGATATGGTGGAAAGATGATTTGAGTGGAAAGCAACTTGGGGAAGGCTAGAAATAAAGAATCTTGCGGTAGGATTGGAATATCTTGATCTCAACACATGAGTAGGTGGTTCTCTCTCAGAAAATGTATGTTGGAAGTATAGGCACGTTCTGATGGCTCTCTCACACATGGAGAAGGGGGTGGAGGGGTATATATATAGCCTCCACACAAAATCCAACCGTTACACACATTTGACCCAACTCGGTCAGACTGAATAGATGAACTCTGTCAGACCGATTTAGTTCAAAATGTGAACGTTAGGAATCTCGGTGGGACCGACTCGAACAACTCGGTGGGACCGATGTGCTCGGGCTGAGGGCAAACATCAACTCGGTGGCACCGATTGCATCAACTCGGTGAGACCGAAGTGAAGCAATAAGGCAACAGAGAGAATGTCAAGCCAACTCGGTGAGACCGATTGCATAACTCGGTGAGACCGAAATAAATGCAACAAGTCATGGAGTGTTGGCAAGGCCATCTCGGTGAGACTGTGATCCGTATTGGTGAGACCGAATTGCTAGGGTTTCTGGCAGTGGCTATGTCATGTGAACTCGGTGGGGCCGAGTTGGACTTTAGGATTTTGACGTATTTGGATGGAGAAAGTGGTTGAGGGTATTTGGAGCAATATCACTAAGCATTTGAGCAAGCAAGCCATTAAGCAACACCTCATCCCCTTTTAATAGTATTGGCTTTCCTATGGACTCAATGTAATCTTGGATCACTAAAATAGAAATGAAGAGTCTTGAGCTTTTGCCAATATGTGTCCTTAGCATTTTGAGGGGTCCACATTTCTAGTCCATGCCATGCCATTCATTGAACTTCCTGAAATATTCATCTTGAGAGGATATTAGTTCAATGAGCTATATGTTGTTATGAATTACCAAAACCACCTGGGATTAGTTGCACTTTCAATCTCCACCTTTTTGGTAATTGATAACAACATATAGATCAAAGCTTCGACAAATGATAAAATAATTGAAATACATCGTCGCTTTGAGAAGTATGTGATAAGCAAGAGCTCCCCCTAAATTTGTGCATTATTTCAAATTTGTGTTTGAATGCAAATGCACAATCGATTAGGATCATGGGTCACTCTTCCATGTCACATACATCTTGGTGGAGCGCACAAAATGATAAGAGTAGAATAACATGCACTCATCACCAAAGATAAAAGCATAGAGATAGACATGCAAGCACACATTAAGCATCGTATGATCAAACACATGATCACACAAGGTATCGCATGAGCATAACACAAATGTAGCACCAAGTAGCAACAACCAACCAAAGTAGCAAGGCAAATGAAAAAACCAACAAAAGCAAAAGACACTCTCTCTCGAAGCCTATGATCTATACACTTTCTCCCCCTTTGGCAACAAGTTACCAAAAAGTTTGAAAACGTATAGTGCTATTCGGCACTCTAGGCATGATCTCCGGGAGCTCCTGAAGGGGTCTTCTAGCTTGTAGCTCCGGTGTGCGTAGACTGCGTTGAGATGAGTCCATCTGCAAATGCTTCAGCCGATGTCTGTGGAGCTGGAGGAGTTGACACTGGAGGGGCAACTGTGGTTGTGGTGGCAGGATCAGAATGAGCAGGCCTCAAGTCTGCAACTATCTCAGCAGAAGACCTCTGTGCCCTTGGCACTGACTGGAATCTATCTGTAGTAGGTCTGTCATCTCTGTCCTCAGCATCATCTCTCAGCTTCTCAACAATAGTCCGAATCTCAGTGACCTTCACATCAAGGTTGTACATCTTATCCTCAACAATCCTCTCTAAGCTCTCCTGATTCTTAGTCAAGTTGGCCAAACTCTTATCAATCCTCAGGGTAGCTTCTAGCAGATATGTGAGCTGATCTTGCTTAGTCTTGAGATTCACAATGGATGCATCTGGAGCACTTGCTGCCTTTGTTGCTTTAGCAGCCTTTGCCTTCTCAATCTTCTCCTGGGACTTAGCTGAAGTAGGATGTGAAGCATCCATGACAACTTCATTGTCCTCAAAATATGGCCTACGAGGTAAATGCTCTTTGTCAAGTAGATATGTTCCAGTTCCAACTTTGGAATTGATCAACATCTGAATATGTGTAGCATATCCACATGACCTCTTTTGGTCAGCAGTTGTCCTCTTGACTGTCTCAACTATCAAACTCGTGACCTTGAACTTTTGGGAAACATCAAACAAATGTAGCAAGTTGATGGAATGACCATGTATCATCCTATGATCTCCAGACTTAGGCAAGAGGGTATGCCTTAGTATGGTGTTTGTGGTGGTCAGTCCAGCTAGCAGATAGTATATGGAGCCAAAATTGTGAGTATCTAATGCAGCTTCAGGAATGGTCTTGTACATGTGGGCCATAGAGTTGTGATCCTTCCTGGGTTTTCCATACACATCAAGATCATCTTCATCTTCTTATGGAGCATTGATGAGCTCAGCCTACTCAGATATTGATGACTGGTACCTGGTGCCCTCAGTCATCCACACTATCTTCCCATCTGGATAGAAGTGTGCAGTGGAGTATAACTGCATGACCATCTCATCGTTCCACTTGGTGAAGTTTTGTCAAACAAATGCATCAACTCCATTCAACATGAACCTCTCATGAACGTGGGGGAAGTAATCCTCATTTTCATCTATGTATTCCAAATCAACTCACTTCATGTCACACACAATGGGCTTCTTGTCAAGCAATACTTTCTCATAGAAGTCCTGTTGTTCTCTGGTGTGGAAACGATAATCAACAATAGTCCTCCTCCTTGTGGCATATGGATCAATCTTTCTCCACAATCTCAGACCATGATCCTTCCTCAACTTCATGTTCTCAGCCACTAGATGATCATCATTGTGGTCTGGAATCTTTGGCTTCAGTTTTCTGAGCACTTGGGGCTCCTCATCTTCTTGAACTTCTGGCACTGGGGCCTTGTTCTTCTCTGCAGCAAGGATATTCCTGGTGGATCTCTTTGGAGCCGAAGTCTTGGGGGCATAGTTGGGCTTGGAGGGAGTAGCACCAGTCTTAATGGCATCTGCCATCAATTTCTGTGACTTGGCAGGTGGTGCTTCAGGTTCTTCCTCCTCCTCATCTTCATCAGCATCCCTCCTCATGGATGGTCTACCAATGACTCTGGCAATGGTTTTCTTGACTCTCTCCTTCCTTTTCTTCTTTCCATCAGCAGCTTCACCTTCTTCTCTTGGCTCAAGAGTGAACTCCATGGTTTCATGTGTGGCAGTTGACTTTCTCACTTTTGACATAGGAGCTCTCCTGGAAGGAGCTTTCTTCTGGAAGCCAGACTTGGTGGTGGCAGTTGCAGCATATTCCTTCTTAAGGACTTTCTTCTTTGAGGTCACTTCTTCCTCAATTACAAAGTCTTCATCCTCACTGTCAGAATTCATCTTCTTCCTCTGTGTGGTAGCAGCTTTTGGCAAGTTGCTAGGGGTGCTTCTACTGCCCTCATCATAGCTGCTGCTGGGACTAGTGCCCTCACTGAGGTTGACCTGTTCCTCTGATCTATTCTGACTATCACTGGCTTCTGACCTCTCTGCAAACTGACCCTGTGAATAGATGGATATGGGTAGAGTGGATGAGCATCACAAAAGCAGCTTGTTTTTGCAAACAATTGAGACAAAATCTTAATTTTAGTTTTCTGCAGAAAGCATTTCAGAGCTACCGATATGGTAATCTCGGTGACACTGAAGCACTTAACATAGTCTAAACATGCAGTATCGGTCAGACCGAGTTGCAGTTTGGTGACTCCGAGATGCTACAGTTTCACTGAGAAATTGCTTTCGGTCTCACCGATAAGTACGCTTCGGTCAGACCGAGTTGTACTTAGTGCAATGGCCAGGGCCAATCGGTGGGACCGGAAACTTCATTTCAGTCGGTCCGAGATGAGCTCGGCGGAAACCTAACCCTAAGATTTTGCATCAAATCTACTCTAAAGGAACTTTTGTGTGGATGGGAAGCTTTCACTCGTGGCAAGAATACAGGCAAAAACTTTGTGCATTGAATCAGATAAAGGAATTTGCACAAAGGGTCCGAACCATACCCTAACTTGGTGATGGCTCGCTACGGCGGCAACAGCGGAGGGGATTTCCGTTGACGGCGGCGTAGACCTACAACGACGGCGCACAGGAGGAGACGGCGACGATCCGAAGACCAAGGGGCGGTAGCAATGGGGGGTGTGGGCTCGAGTGTTTGAAGGAATTTCCAAACGACGGGCAGCGGTATATATACCCATGTGCTGTCGGTGGCACCGAGTGGAACATCTCGGTGGCACCGAGATGCAAAACTGCTTGCAGTTGCTCATTCTAATCGGTGGCACCGAGGTGAAAACCTAGATCAATCTAGTGATTTCGGTGGGACCGAATATGAGTGTGTTGGTCTGACCAAAATTCACAAGAAGGTTTTGGAAGTCAGCCCTTGACGGATCGGTGAGTCCGAGTGCTCCTCACCCGGAGGGTCCGAAAAAGACTTGTTCAAATTTTGTGATGTAGCATGAATAGAATTTGAGAAGAGAAAAAGCATAGATAGCTAGAGGGAGGTACTTAGGCATTCTTGTCCATCCATTTGGCCAATAAAAACCAAACAATTAGAACTACAAATGGATGTCCTCGAATGGAGAAATTATGCAACCAACATGCTCACACAATAAGATAGCAAATGAAACATGTGACAAAGCATGCACAAACACTTCTAGCATCTATCAAGCAATTGGCGATGACTAGGTCATCTATATATGAGTATATTGACTTAGGAGTCAAATGAGAACATTTGATCATAGGTCATACTCATCGTTTAACCACAAGTGGGGTTACCACTTTTACATAAAGCATTAATGTGTTCACACCATTAGAGTTGCTTTAGCTCAACTCTTAGAGCAAAGCTCCCCCTAGATGTGATATCCCCCCTAAGAGGGATGAACTAACCTTGGGTTTTGTTGATGATGACTTCATGTAGATAGTGAAGATGTGGATGCTCAAAGTTGATGTAGATCTTTTTGGAGGAATCCATTGGAGTGTTGCACTTTCAACACCTACATGGGTTAGTCCCACAAGGAACATACAAGGATATCCATAGACATAGAGTGAAACGCACATGTGATGATGTCCATGAAAGCATTAGGTTACCTTGTCCCTTGTCTTACCAACAAGAGGGTTTGTGACTCCATGAACTAGTGCAAGATATGAAAGTTGATTGCACATGTCCTCGCCAAAATGAATATGAGTGAAGTATATTGGCGGAGTCACCCTCAAGAACACTCTAGTTCTTCTTCTTTGGGATCCACATCAACTTGATGGGAATCCTTGGAGTTTGTAGTCGTACTTGATGAAGTGGAACTTGACATAATCTTGGGAACCCACTTGACCATGGCCTTAGGAGCTTCTTCAAATGAATCAATCTCTTCTTGAAGCTTGTCCTTGCCTTTTAGCTTGTGGTCTTGTGGTGGAAGATCATCTTGAGCTTGTGTTCCCTTGAAATAAGTGGGGTCATACTTCTCTTGTTGAGGAACAAACTTCGTCTTGGGGCATTGATCTTCTTCCCACTCAACTCCATTGGCATTGAACTTTCGTTCAAAACCAACACCTTGATTCTTCTGATGCCTTCCTTTCTTGCACACAATTTCCTCAACTTGCTTACTTCGGCAAGGCTCTTGTAAACACCTTTCTCTATAATTCCCTTCAATAAGCTATTTTCTTGCTCAAGTGTAACTTGGCTAAGAGAATCATTAGTGGAATCAAGATAACTACTAGGAGCAACAATATTGGATTTAACATGGTTATTGGTACTACTAGAGGAAGAATCTTTCTTGCTCTTGTTGCTAGATTTTACTTGTGGCATATTAGTAGATAAGAGGAGACATTTGGCAAGATAAGAAGAACTCTTCTTTCGAAGATCATCATTCATAGCCTTTAGGAACTCGTGCTCTTGCTCTAAATTTAGCTTCTCGAAGCGTAGCTTCTCATGAGTCCTTTGGAGCTCTCTATGATATTCTAGAGTTGTTTCGTGAGCTAACTTAAGAGTGTTTAGTTCTTTAGTTAGATGCTCAATCTTCTTCTTATCATTGTCATTCGTTTCATCTTGATTAGCATGATTACTAGCAAATACATCATAGTTTTCATCACTAGCATTGTCAACAAGTAAATCATCATCACCTGCAAATCATCTTCATCACTATTGAAATCAACATACTCGGGGTGTGATACCTTAGGGCCTTTAGCCATGAAGCATCTTCAAATTCCTTCATTTGGTGAGTCAAATATGTCGTAGTAGTTGGATGACACAAGTGCAAGACCGGCAACACCTTCATCCTGAGTACACTCGGAGTCAGAGTGATAGCTTCTCTCAGAGTAGTTGTCGGAGTCGGAACCGGATAGCCATTCACCAATGTGAGCTTGATGTCTTTGTCTTGTGTAGCTCTTTGATGACTCGTCCTTCCTTTCCGAATCCTTGCTTCTATGAGAGGGTCTTCGTTCATAACGATCATCTCTACTCCTCCTCTCTCTTGGAGGTGATTCATCTCTTCTACTCCTCCTTTTTGGTGAATCTTCTCTATTCTTGTAGGGAGCCGTACACTCATTGGAGTAGTGTCCGGGTCTTCTACAATTGTAGCAATTACGATCATGACTAGAAGATCTTTTGTCATTGTAGGATCTTGACTTGGAGCTTCTCTCTTTGCTTCTATTCTTGTAGAACTTGTTGAAGTTCTTCACCATTAAGCTCAATTCTTCATTGAAGACTTGCTTCTCACTTGATGTTGTAGGAGCATCACTTGAAGCTTTGTAAGCACCACTTGACTTGTTGTGGAGCTCTTCCTTATCCTTGAGTGGCATCTCATGAGCAACAATTCTACCGATGACTTCCGTGGGCTTGAGATCTTTGTAGTTGGGCATCATTTGGATCAAGGTGCACACGGTATCATATTTTCCATCCAAGGCTCCTAGGATCTTCTTGATGATGAATTTGTCGGTCATCTCATCGCTTCACCGGCAATCTCATCTGTGATAAGAGCAAGCCTAGAGTACATCTCAGCGACTCCTTCACCATCCTTCTTGTTGAACTTGTCAAGTTGACTTTGAAGCACATCCAATTTGGATTCCTTGATGGACTCGGTACCTTCATGCATATCAATCAAAGTATCCCAAATTTCCTTTGCATTCTCAAGGCGGCTGATTTTGTTGAATTCTTCGAGGCACAATCCATTGAAGAGAATATCGTAAGCTTGAGCATTGTATTGCAACATCTTCATTTCTTCCGCTGTCGCTTCATGATCCGGTTCTTTTCCATCCTCGAAGAAATCACTTTGCAAGCCAATACGCACAATAGCCCAAATGGCGGGGTTATGACCAAGAATATGCATTTTCATCTTATGCTTCCAACTAGCAAAATTAGTACCATCAAAGTAAGGACCTCTACAGTGGTAATTTCCCTCGCTAGATGCCATACTCTCCTAGGTTGTGAAACCAAGGCTATGATAACCAAAGCTATGGAAATCAAGGAAAATGGAGACCAAAGCTCTGATACCACATGTAGGATCGAAAGTATGTCTAGAGGGGGGTGATTAGACTACTTGACCAAATAAAAATCTAACCTTTTCACAATTTTAGTTATGGGCAGATTTTAGCAATTAGCACAAGTCAAGCAATCAACCTACACATGCAATTCTAAGAGTGTAGAAGCGGAAAGTAGAACATTGCATATGAAGGTAAAGGGAAGGGTTTGGAGAGTGCAAACGCAATAAAGACACAGAGATTTTTGGCATGGTTCCGATAGGTGGTGCTATCGTACGTCCACGTTGATGGAGACTTCAACCCACGAAGGGTAATGGTTGCGCGAGCCCACGGAGGGCTCCACCCACGAAGGGTCCACGAAGAAGCAACCTTGTCTATCCCACCATGGCCATCGCCCACGAAGGACTTGCCTCACTTGGGTAGATCTTCACGAAGTAGGCGATCTCCTTGCCCTTACAAACTTCTTGGTTCAACTCCACAACTTGACGGAGGCTCCCAAGCGACACCAAACCAATCTAGGAGACACCACTCTCCAAAAGGTAATAGATGGTGTGTTGATGATGAACTCCTTGCTCTTGTGCTTCAAATGATAGTCTCCCCAACACTCAACTCTCTCTCATAGATTTGGATATGGTGGAAA
The DNA here is from genome assembly GCA_011799875.1 of Thinopyrum elongatum. Lineage (NCBI taxonomy): Eukaryota > Viridiplantae > Streptophyta > Magnoliopsida > Poales > Poaceae > Thinopyrum > Thinopyrum elongatum. The sequence goes on along the minus strand of CM022303.1, from coordinate 297,738,325 downwards.
GCAACTTGGGGAAGGCTAGAAATCAAGAATCTTGCGGTAGGATTGGAATATCTTGATCTCAACACATGAGTAGGTGGTTCTCTCTCAGAAAATGTATGCTGGAAGTGTAGGCACATTCTGATGGCTCTCTCACACATGGAGAAGGGGGTGGAGGGGTATATATATAGCCTCCACACAAAATCCAACCGTTACACACATTTGACCCAACTCGGTCAGACCGAATAGATGAACTCGGTGATGCCGATTTAGTTCAAAATGTGAATGTTAGGAATCTCGGTGGGACCGACTGGAACAACTCGGTGGAACCGATATGCTAGGGCTTAGGGCAAACATCAACTCGGTGGCACCGATTGCATCAACTCGGTGAGACCGAAGTGAAATAATAAGGCAACAAAGAGAATGTCAAGCCAACTCGGTGAGACCGATTGCATAACTCAGTGAGACCGAAATAAATGCAACAAGTCACAGAGTGTTGGCAAGGCCATCTCGGTGAAACCGAGATTGGTATCGGTGAGACTGAATTGCTAGGGTTTCTGGCAGTGGCTATGTCATATGAACTCAGTGGCGCCGGGTAGAAAGAATCGGTGGGACCGAGTTGGACTTTGGGATTTTGACATATTTGGATGGAGAAAGTGGTTGAGGGTATTTGAGCAATATCACTAAGCATTTGAGCAAGCAAGCCATTAAGCAACACCGCATCCCCTTTTAATAGTATTGGCTTTCCCATGAACTCAATGTGATCTTGGATCACTAAAATAGAATTGAAGAGTCTTGAGCTTTTGCCAATTTGTGTCCTTAGCATTTTGAGGGGTCCACATTTCTAGTCCATGCCATGCCATTCATTGAACTTCCTGAAATATTCATCTTGAGAGGATACTAGTTCAACGAGCTATATGTTGTTATGAATTACCAAAACCACCCGGGGATTAGTTGCACTTTCAGTTAACAATACACTTTTCATTTGCCCTGTTTTAACTAAATATTTCCTGTACTCCCACTTCTATCAGAAAGTGCCGCTGACGAGGAGACTCCGGAGGTGGAGAACGGGGCTGCCAACAAGCAAAGGTGGGTCAAGCAAGAACCGTAAGCAACTCCAGCAGGCCTAGACTTCATCAGTAGCCTCCCCGATGATATGTTGAAAGTCATCATCTCCCTCCTCCCCATCAAATATGGGGCGCAGATGTCAGGACCGGGTTTTCAACAATCATTTATTGAAAAATCACCCCTTTCGTCAGACCAGTACAGAAAAATCCTTCTTACTGGTAGACAGTTCCTTGATACAGAAATCCAATAGTACTAAAATATTATACAGGGTTGAGCTGAGGCTGCTCAACAATTTATTACAAGTACGCCAATATTACACATAAAGGCGGATATGACACAAAGGGTGTGGTGGCATAACTACTAACTCGTAATAAAAGTGGTGGTGGATATGTCACAGTGAAGTGGGTGACATGACTCCAAAATCTTACAACTCATCAAGCGCCGGAGTGAGGCTCGAGGATTTTATTAGGGTAGCGGAAGCGTATATAATACAAGTGACCAACTCCAGGATTGCAAGGGACTGACTGGGACTCCTCTAGGCATTGGACTCGCTATCGTACTCTTCATCCATAAGATCGCCTTCGTCAACATCTGGCCAAATCAACAAGCTAGGTGAGTACTTTGAATGTACTCGCAAGACAGTTTGGACATAAGATATAACAAATGCAAACATGATGTACATGAGCAAATTGGTAATACACACTCAGGTAACAAATTTGCACGGCAAGATAAATAAAAAGGAAGTCAGGCGGTATTCCTCCTGAAATCCCAATAAAATAGCAGAAGACCGATCGGGTGTCTGAAGCGACGCCTCGAAAGGTAAAAATAAATTAACATGCCGCAGTCGGGCGTCAAGGCGACACCACATAAAGGGCTTATACTGAAAAGTAAATGACAGTACGTGCCACAGTCGGACGTCTGAATGCGACATCTCGAAAAGGGCTTATAATGAAAGTAAATAATCAGAATGCCACAGTCGGACGTCTGAGCGACATCACATAAAGGGCTTATATCAAAAGTAAATAACAAGAATGCCACAGTCGAACGTCTGAGCGACATCACATAAAGGGCTTATATCAAAAGTAAATAACAAGAATGCCACAGTCGAACGTCTGAGCGACATCACATAAAGGGCTTATATCAAAAGTAAATCACAAGAATGCCACAGTCGAATGTCTGAGCGACATCACATAAAGGGCTTATATTTCATCATTCGAATTCGAGTAGTTCATGGGGTAGCATAATCCCAAGGAATACTCGGTACATAATAATAAATAGGTTAGTCCATCCACAGGAATAACATTCAGCCGGGTTTACCACTATCAGTTAACATGTTTGTTCTCCAGAGACTGACACTGAGATTGACACTGAGACGGACACTAGATCTATCAACCAACGTCCTTGACCAAGGACATGGATACTCGAATGGTTTTGACTCTGCAGAGTTTGTACTTTTTACCCATAGCCAACGGATTTCAGTAGTCACAAAGGTCTAGTTCCGTCTACGGTATTTTAGAAGAAAACACATCTAACCAGTACACACCCATTCCACATCCCGCTGCCAGGAATCACCCTAGGCAACGTTCAAGAAAATCTCTAAGACGGGGAGGCCAACACCTCGAATAGCATGGGATCAAATTTATATCGCGCGCTCTAATTGGTGCCCCCCCTCTCGGTCCCAACCGGAAACACCCATGCCCCCTGACCGGATGACGGGCTTTAATCCAGGGCCATGGAACCCTCATCACGGCCCCTCTATTTGGTGTGTACATGGAAAGAGGTTTGCAACTTAGTAAACCGTATTCTTTGCAGGAAACATGTGGCAGCATGAAAAGAAGGCGAACGGGAACAAGACTCGATCTATGTCAACACTGGAGTTAAACAGTTTGTTTTAGAATTGGCATGCTCCAACAATACCAGCCTGCAACCTATCATGCCACCACATGATTAGGTTGTTTCACCATCTTATGATCACATCAAGTTTTGTAGCTCACTTGCAACTTACCTTGCATGAAATATAACATTCAACAAATGCTTATATAAACATGCCATGAGAAAACCACTCAAGCAAACATGAAAAACACTCATCATATCAAAGGTTCAAACATGCTTGCCTGGTTCGGAGTAGTCGGAGTCTAGCTCGGCGAAGTTGACGGCACCGTCACCTCCTTCGGTATCTACGTTACATAAAAATATCGGATTCTAACGTAAATACCATGCGTGCATAAAAATAGTTCCAAATATTTTTCAAATAAATATGATAAAAAACTAGACAGAAAAATAGAGATGACAGAAAAAGAATCAACTCAAAATCATCTTTTGTTTAAAAGTTATAAAGGTTTTAGTCCAGGGACCAATCTGTAAGAAACAGAAAACCGTCCAGGGGCTAGTTTGAATAAAAAGAAAACGTTTTGGATAGAAATACGCCAAACCAAGGAGAAAACGTATTCTGCCCGAAGGCATCTTCAGAAAATGGTTCGAATAAGAAGAGGCGAGGCTGACGAGGGGGTCCCGCATGTCAGGTTTAAAAAGAGCTCGCCGGCGCCAGAAGCAAACGGTGAACGCCGGCGACGATCGACGGCAAACTAGAGGAGGGCAAGGGGATGGTTGCACTCACGGGACAATTCCGCGTCGGTGGGTGGTGGAAGGAGGCGTCGGGGAGCACCACGTCGACGGCCACTTCCTCTCCGACGGACGGCGGCGTCGGGCGATGAGGGATCTCGCCGAGGAGGACTGCTATCCCCGAATTGAAGCTCGGGTTAGAAGAGGTGGTGGACTAGGAGGTTGCTGACCGAATCTGGGCTGCGGGGGCTCACTCACCAAAGAGGATTTAGCCGGAGCCCGAAGCGGATCGGGGCGGCCGGAGCTGGGGAAGATGACCTTCCCGAGGCCCTATGAGGGGTATTGGTGAGGCTGTGGTGGAGCGTGGTGGATACGGTGGCTTCACAACGCCTCTGGGGTCTTATTTATAGGTGGGCGAGGAAGGTGCCGTGAGCAAAATATCTCCGGCGAGAAATTACGGCGAGGTGGTGGTCGAGCTGGATGTTTAGGCGACTGGGCAGCTGCGGATTGGTTCACCGGTTCCATCCCTGGCTTAAGCTTGGTCCAACTTGGGCGATACTCCAAGTTTTCGACGGAACGGCCTCACAGGCACGTCGGCGGCAGAGAGCGCGCTCTGCGCTTCTCAGGCCACGGCGACGGTTCTGCAGCGTGCATAGCGAAGAGGACGGCCACGCGGAGGCTCAGGGTGGTGTGGGCGGTGCTGGAAGGCGCCGCTCCTTGCTGTGCTCTCTAGCGACCGCAGCGGCCATTTCTGCCGCCGCTCACGGGGACGATGTACCCCCTGCCAGCTCACCGGCGACCAGGTGAAGACGCCAACCGACCGTGCGGCCACTGGATAAGAAGAAGGAACAAGGAGCAACGGGCCAACGCTCGCACTGGCGAGATTGACGCAGAGCTCTGACGAAAACGACACTGTCACCTGAAGCTTAACACTGAAACTCTGAATTTGACTGAAATAGTGCACGCCAGCTGTTCGACGAAATGTTTGACGCACGTGGAAAATTTTTCTGGAGCTGAAACTTGGAGGGGTGGTCTCTTGATGCATCCAGAGACTACCTGAATTTTCTCAGAATTTTTAGAAAGGGAAAAGAATGAATTTCACCAAAAATAGCAAATCTGGTCCAAACTTGCAGTAAGCAAATTTTGAAAATTTTGAACTATGGACCAGCAGCTCTTGATGGATCTAGGTTTAGGGTACCAAGGAGTAGCTAGGGTAATTTACTTGGGATTAATAGCTCAAGGAATCTGGTACTTCCTTTGTAAATCCCAAGGGTCCAAATAAATTACAGAAAAAAGTTTGAGGTTAAAATAAATAGAAATAAAATCTAAAAGAGGTTGAAACTTGCTGGAATTGGATGCTTGGCTTGACCCAAAGTAGGGAGGAGGGTTTAGGAAGAAAATTTACAACATAGGTCATGGCAAGAGAGTATTTTTGAATAGGGAAAGATAAATCCAAAAATTATAGGAATTCTTTTTAATAAAAGAAATAGTAAAACAACCCAAGAGTATTTGTGTTGAACCAACACATGTTGAAAAACCCTCAAGACCAGAATCAAGATCGAGAAGGACTCATAAAAGATTTGTCATAAAAAGGATTTGAGAAGGAGAGTCCCTCTTTAGAAAAATTCAAATAATCTCCTTTAAATCAAATAAAGAATTTGGTAAAAATCAAACCAAAATTTTGGGGTGTTACAGCAGACAACCGTCCTTTCCCAGCGATGGTGCCCCCTATGGCACTCCACTCCTCTCGACTTCATCGACACCCACGAGCTCTGCCATGGCTATCGCAAAAGCTTGGGTGCATTCTCCCAGATCCTCAGCAGTCACCATGGCCCAACCAGAGGCCTTAGCATGGGCAAGTTCCATTCCAACGGCAAGGACCGAGCCAAGCTTGACTAGTGGTTCCGATCCCCTGCCCCAGATCAGCTCGAGGAGCTTACTTTTAATGATGGGCATAAGCACTCGCTGCCAATGTCCGCGCTCTGCCTCGCGCCCATGCTGCGCGTCGCCAAGTTCATGAACTGCCATCCCCCCTTAATGACGTGCCCGCTCTTATTCTACCACGACTGAAGCACCTCAAGCTCATCGCCGTCTGCCTCCCAAACGGTTACATGGAGCGCCTGCTCCGCGGCTATACCGCACTCGAGTACCTTCATCTTTAGGCGATCAATGGGTTGGGTAGCTTCCACATCACCTCCATGACTCTCCGGACTATTTATGTGTGTTGCTGGTGCTGCAACAAGACATCACAAAATGTGTACCACAGTATGGTCATTGAGGACACACCTTCACTTGAGAGATTACTTGTAGTTGATCAAGAAGGTCCAACAAGAATCAATGTCATTTCTGTGTCGAAATTGACAGTGGTGGGCTACTCGTCTGACAAATACTCCGAACTTGTTATTGGATCCACACCCGTTCAGGTCTGGCAGTCGCCTTCTACCTCTCCTTCTTGAAATTAACATTATTTCTAATTTAGAAGATGTATGTTTGTCTGTCATCCAAAAAATGATTCCGACGAGCTTGACCCTAAATCTGCGCATAGTGAAGGTCTTGGCACTAGAATCTATCGGCCCCAACCTGGACCAAGTTGTCAGTTTCCTGAGATGCTTTCCGTGCCTGGAGAAGCTATATATCAAGGTGATGTTCCTTTCCTGATAAATGTTAACCATAAGGGAGTTCAGTTTTTGACACCTTTTCCCAAGTTTACAATGACAATGTACTATGATTTCTGAAGGAATTTTGGAGGATTTCAGTACATACATATTTTTCCCCATATTGGTGGCTTGATCCATATGGTTACAATCCATAAGCATTTCTCCTTTGGATTCATCTATACTAGTTTTCTTAGGGAATTTTTCATCCAGTCCAACCTCTTGTGAAGAAGGGTACATTTTTCTAGATTGTAATCAAATGCCCATGTTAATCATGTCGAATCAAAGATGGCACGTTAGTGCATTTTACAAATCCTGCAAACCAAATAGGCCTATAGTAGTGTTCAAAACTGCATGTAGGCACTAACACGTTTTCTTCTTTTGCAGATAAGACTAGGCCCGATGGTGGATAATGTGATACAATATAACAATCACATCGAATGCCTAGATCTGCATCTCTCGGAAATTACTTTGAAGTCATACCGAGGGACCTTACCGAAGATTATATTCGCCAGGTTCTTTGTTGCCAGAGCAAGGGTGCTGAAGGTAATGAGGTTTGCCCTACATTTATTTCACAAAAATGAATGGTTTTTTGATCAGCGCCGGCGGCTACGGCAGAATGGAAAAGGCTCCGAAAAAGCTAAATTTCATCTTGGAACTTCAGATGACAGAGTAATCGGAAGTCATTCTGTCAACCCGATACATGACTTCTCAGTGGCTGATCCCTTTGCAAAAATGATGAGGTTTCAAAACCAGCCTTACAAGTGGTAATATTTGTTTGAACCTCTCTTATATCCATGTTCAGCGGATCAGCACGGGCGTTTGCAGCTGAATGAGCTGAATTTCATTTCTAGTATTAGTTTGAACCTTGTAATCTTCGAATTTGAGCCATATAACTCTGGAATTTGAACCTTGTAATATTTCGAGCTTTTGTGGTACAATCATTGAAATGGCATCGTATGAGACTCGTATATTGGTAGTACTATTTTGACCTTAATATGCAATGGACTTAGATTTTATTAACCATTCTCGAATGTGTTTCCCTTGTCGATCTCATCGCAAACGATCTGTATAGCTAACTCGACTGTGATCTTTGACATTATTGCACATAGTTGGTTTCTTCAACCGTGTGACCTGTAGAGCGCATAATTAATTACCGCACTTGAGTGTCCATCATCACCCTTTTGTGTAACTTTGACCTCATCGGCCAAGGGTAAACTTATGGTCGAAGTCATTCCACACACTTCATTTTTACAAAGCGTTTTGCCAATAAATGACCATGATTTGCCCCTCTTCTAGTCGACGCGTGGCCAAACTAGCCGGGCAGGAAGCTTGCGCGTTAAACTACGCAGTTGCGTGGGAACAGGCTCACCAACGATACATTTGGGGCCTCTTCGAGCCCACACATGGTCAAACGAAATGCGTGCGGGGTGCTCAAGCATGCACTGGAATCCTCCGCTATGAACGCGGTGACAAGACATGATGATTACTGGCCGATCGGCCCCCATTTATTACAGCGGCCATTTAACCCTTGTGCCTCTTCAACCTTTCGATCACACACCAATATTGCAAGAAGCACACCCACCATGACAAATTCTTAGAGGGCTGGGTATCCTGCGCGGCTCCCATGGCGGTCCGAGCGGCTGACGATGACGAGCAGCAGTTCACCATGCATGCCGTGGTGGACACCCATAGAAGGTTCACGGAGCTCTCGATGGTGTACACCAACAACCCGGTCTGGGTGGAGCACTCCATCCACATCATGGAGCTGTTGCTTGCTGAGGAGAAGTACAAGGTGGTCAGGTTCGACCTCGAGTACACCAGCGCTCGTGCCGGGTCTCGTCCAAGGTCGCCGTCGCCCAGATGTGCGTGTGCAATCACGTCCTCGTCTACCACTACTGCCTGGCCACAAGGCCTTGTGAGCATTTCGCCAGGTTTGTCGATAGCCCCCACTACATGTTTGATACGGTGGACATCACCAACAATGTAAAGGTGCTCAAGACACTACTAGGGAAATGCTTATAGGTAGGACCTTAGTAGTAGCGCTGGAAATTAGCAACCGCTGCTGCTAGTTAGTAGTAGCGCTATTGTAAGGCAGCGCTACTAGTAACTCTTTAGCAGTACCTCCGGAAAACAAAAACGCGCTACTACTATGTGGGACCAGACGAGGCCACCGACGGTAGCTGTAGTAGCAGCGCTGTACAAAATCCAGCGCTACTTCTAAGAACTTAGCAGTAGCGCTTTACTTTACAGCACCGCTACTGCTAATGGGCCCCTCTTAATAGTAGCGCTTTTCCTGGAAAGCGCTACTACTAAGTACCATAGCAGCAACGCTTTCTTGGAAGCAGCGCTACTGCTAGTTGCGGCTTGTGCCACCTTTTCACCCCCTCCCCCTTCCCCCACTTTGCCCTCTCTCCCCCTCCTTTCCCCTTTCCACTCTCCACCATTGTTGCTCTTCTTCTCGCTTCCTCCTACCTCTCTTCTCTCCTCATTAATGCCCCCCTCCACCATAACTCTCCTCCATAAATGGCCTCTCATCTCTCTCTTCCTCTCCTACCTCTCTTCTCTCCCCATTAATGCCCCTCTCCACCATAACTCCCTCTCCATTAGTTAGCTAGAGTCATCTCTCCTCCCCAACAACTAGATCTAGCTAGCTATTTAGCCATCCACACTTTCGATCCGTATAGGTAGCGAAAGGCCTCATCATCAAACCGTGCTCTCTCGATCGGTCTCTCTCGGGATATATGAGTAAAAAGTTGTTCATTTCAAGAATGGGAATATGTGTGTGAATGAGAATATGTGTGTTTGGGATATGGAGATATTTGTGCGAGTGACATGCCCCCGAGTTGCTTATGTTTTGCTGAAATGTCGATTTATTTCCGTTTCGGTGAATTTCGAGCAAACTCGATATGTCCTATTTTTAGGAAAGGTCATGCCAAAATTTTATATGACTTTGAAGCATGCATGCATTTTGTTTATAACCCTTTTTCTTGTTATACCGTGCGGTCGGTCATGAAGGTGAGTGGATGGATAGTGGAGCGATACATGCAATCCGCGGTGATGGACATGTATGCAAATAATCGGACTAGGATTAGATGTCCGTGTGCAAGATGCACAGAAGGAGTCCTTTTGGACCCTTTTGATCAAGGCACTTTTGCAGGCGCACCTGCTAATGAATGGTTTCATGGATGGCTATACTCGGTGGATAAGTGAAGAAGATGATGATGATGAGGACGTCCACATGGCAGGGAATAACGACATGGGGCTAGATGAAGAGATGACCGATCGACACGAAGACGATGGCGGCGGACATGGCGGCGAGGAAGAGTCCGGAAATGATGGCGGCGGAGAAGATTTCAGACACAGCGAAGAAGAGTCCGGACATGGCGGAGAAGAGGCGGCGATCACGCCGCAGTCTTTGACGCTACTAAGTGCAGTCGTGCAGGACAGTCATGTTCGAGACCTCCTTCGCAAGAGTACGACTAGCGAGAGAGCTGCTTCTAGAGAGGAGGCCAAGCTGGCGCAACTTGAAGTAGACTCGAAGACTCCATTGTATGACGGTTGTGATCCCGAGGTGACCCGCTTGAGTTTCACGCTTGAACTTCTAAAGACGAAGGCCAAAAACAAATGGACAGACAAAAGCCTCGATGAGCATTTGAAGTATCTAGATAATAAAGTTCTTCCCGCGGGGAACCTGTGTCCTACTAGTGTCGAGGAGGCCAAGAAAATCATTTGCCCTTTTGATTTGCCGCACATTAGGTACCACGTATGCATCAACGATTGCATCATTTATCGGGGGGAGCACGCGGAAAAAACCAGCTGTCCAGTGTGCAATGCTCCTCGATACAAGAAGGCAGGAAAGAAAGCTCCTCAGAAAGTTGTATGGTACTTTCCGATCACTCCCCATCTGCAGCGATATTTTGTAGATCCTAAGGAAGCAAAGCTCATGCGCTGGCACGCGGAGAGGAAGAAGCCCGACGATGGAGATGATCCGAAGCTAAGACACCTCGTAGATGGTAGCCAGTGGAGAGCATTCAACGCCGTATATGGATTTGCTGCAGAAGATCCAAGGAACATTGTGCTTGGTGCGCGTACCGATGGCATGAATCCGTTTGGAAACCAGAACACCAACCACAGCACATGGCCCGTCTTTGTATGGATGTACAACCTCCCCCCATGGAAGTGCATGAAGACAAAGTACATACACATGAGCATGCTGATTCAAGGGCCGAAACAACCGAGAAATAATATTAACCTGTATATGGGGCTTCTGAAAGAGGAGCTAGACATGTTATGGAAAACACCGGCATGGACATGGGACGCTAGCAAAGGAGAGTATTTCTATATGAGAGTCGCGCTGATGACGACAGTGCACGACTATCTCGGTTACAGGTACACCTCAGGCCAGGTGTGCCATGGATACTGCGGATGCATGAGGTGCATGGATGATACAACGTCCCAGCAGCTTATGTCAACGAAAGATGGCGGGTCTGGGAAAATCGTATACATGGGGCATCATAGATGGCTCGAGAAGGATGACCCGTGGAGAAAGTGTGGAGATCTATTCAATGGGTTGGCTGAGCATCAAGGACCTCCACGTAAGAGGAGCGGCGCCGAAATCGATGAGCTGTTGAAAAATTGGGCACAGTGCCCCACGCCGGGAAAGATGAAAAAGGCGCCGGAGCTGCTGCTAAAGGTATGGAAAACGAGGTCTGTTTTCTGGGACTTGGATTACTGGCCCAATCACGACACGCCTCATTGCCTTGATCAAATGCATATCATGAAGAATGTCCTCGAGAGCTTGCTTGGCACACTGATGAACATGCCGGAGAAGACCAAGGATGGGCCGAAGGCAAGGAAAGACTTGGAAGATTTGAAGATCAGGAAAGATCTCCACCGTAAAAAGTCGACGGAGGAGATGGGGACGGAGATGGAGGAGGGGGAAAGGGGCAGAAAAGTCAACAAGAAGGAGGAGAATTATTGCCCCCCTTCTTGCTTCACCTTAAGTGCGAAGGAGATCGATCAATTCATCAAGTGCCTTATGGGAATCAAAGTCAGTTCCGGTTACTGTGGGAAGATAAGCAGATTTCTAGACCCCAAGAAGAAAAGGTTCAGCGGGATGAAGTCTCATGACTGTCACGTGATGATGTTGCATATACTCCCGGTTGCCATTAGAGGGATAATGGAGAAGCACGTCCATGACACGCTTACTGGTCTCTGCAACTTCTTCGACGTTATCTCTCGAAAGTCCATAAGTGTGAAGCAGTTCCGAAGGCTACATGAAGAGATCGTTGTCATACTATGTGAGCTTGAGATGTACTTCCCGCCCACGTTCTTTGACGTCATGGTGCATCTGTGTGTCCACATCGTGGACGACATCATCGACCTCGGGCCGACATTCCTTCACAGCATGATGCCGTTCGAGAGGATGAATGAGGTCACCAAAGGATTCGTTTGTAACATGTCCCGTCCCAATGGGAGCATCGTCCAGGGGTATCTGACGCATGAGTGCATCTCCTTTTGCGAGAATTATATAGGTGTCAGAGACCCTGTTGTTGGTTTGCCCGTCAAGAAGCACGATGGGAAGCTTGAAGGAGATGGTCACAACAACGGCCGGAGGGAATTGCACGTGGACTACTCGGATCGACGGAACGACTTTGACAGGGCTAACTTAGTAGTGCTACAACACCTAGATGTGGTAGATGATTATGTGGCACGGCAGAAACAAAGCATCGCAAAGAAGTACCGTGATAAGGGGATGCTCAAGACGGACGATGAAGTTACTATAGAGCACAACTCCACTTTGTTGCATTGGTTCAGAGTGCAAGTTCTTGAAAATCCCCCGGAAGAGGGCAGTTCGGACGGATTGCTCATACATGCCTTAGCACATGGCCCCGCGCCCAAGCTCGCGACCTATCAATCATACGATATCAATGGGTACACGTTCTACACGGAGGCGAAAGACTTGGACAGTGATTACCAGAACTCCGAGGTGACAATTGAATGCGTGACCGACGCCTATGGCACAACTGAAAGATTCTATGGAAGGGTCGAAGAGATCTGGGAGCTTGACTATGCTGGAATGCATGATGCGATGATGTTCCGTGTCAGATGGGCCAAGGACGTCGTAAGAGAAAACAAGTATTTGACTACCATGTCTATACCCGATGCGAAGAGCACTCCCGTGAACGTTAACGTCATCGCCAAAAATGAGCCATGGGTACACGCTAAGCACGTGACACAATGCTTCTTCATAACCGACCCGGCCAATCCCAGTCGTGTTGTCGTGAGGAGATCCAAAAGGAGCATCGTCGGAATGGATGAAGTCGCCAATGAGGAAGACTACGACCAATACGGCAAGTCGATGAGGGAAGATGACGATGACGATGAAGCATACATGAAAAGAAGAATAAATACTACATTACCTAAGAAAGATCGTACTCCATGGTTCCGGAAAAGTCACAACGAGGGGCTCAATTATTCGGCTACGAACAAGAACGGGAAGAAGCTCAATGTGAAACGTCGTCGATGCAGCTGAGAAACCATCATTTATTTATATGTATCTATTTTGTGTACGCACTTAAGTAACCGTTATCGGTCAACTGATATGTTATATTACCACCACATGCATGGTTCCGGTGATATTTGCGCAGTGTGGGAGAGGGAGACGCCATCGTCGAGAGAAAAACAAAAAAAGAAAAAGAAAAGGGAGAAAGCAATACAAAAGAAAAAGAAAAGTAAACATAAAAGAAAAGGAAAATAATAAAAAGAAAAGAAAACTAAAAACTAGAACAGGAAAATAATAAAAAGAAAAGAAAAATAGCGGTAGCACTGGTTTGGGAACCAGCGCTATAGTTAACTTAGCTATAGCGCTGGTTACCAAACCAGCGCTACCGCTATTTTGAGTTAACCCCCCGCCGCGCGGGCTCAAAATTTCACCAAGTCTCATTCCCCCCCATCTCCACCTCTCCCCCCTCTGTCACCGGCCATCGCCCCTGCGCCCGCCGTCGACGCCCTCGACCTCGCCGCCGCCAGCTGTCGCCCCTGCGCCCGCCCTCGACCTCGCCGCCGCCGCCCTCTCTACCGCCCTCGACCTCGCCGCTGCCGCCCTCTCCCCCGCCCCGTAAGCCTCTCCCTCTCCTCTCCCCTGCCCTCCTCTCTCTCTCTCGCTGCTCTCTGCAAATTTAGTTTAGGGCAATTTAGCAAATTTAGTTTAGTGCAATTTAGCAATTTAGTTTAGGGTATATAAAATACCTATAAACAAAAAACAGTAGCAAATTGAACTAAACTAAAAAACAGTAGCAAATATTTATAAAAGACAGTAGCTAAAATTTATAAAAAATAGTAGCTAATTAGTTTTTGTAGGTATATAAATTAGCTATAAAAAACAGTAGCAAAAATTTATAAAAAACTGTTGCTAATGAGCAAATTTAGCTAGGGCAAATTTGTTTAGGGCAGTAGCTAATTTAATAGCTAATTAGGGTATATAAAATACCTATAAATAAAAAATAGTAGCAAATTAGTAAACTAGTTTAGGGCAAACTAGTAGCAAATTTTTGTAGCAAATTAGCAAATTAGTAAGGTCATTTCACTCTATGTACAGTAGCAAACAGAGAGAGAGATCATTTAGGAAAAAAACAGTAGCAAATTTGCAATGTTTAGTGAGGTCATTTTGCAAAGGTTTTTGGTTTTTGAAAAGACCACTAATTTGCAATGTTTAGTGAGGTCATTTCACTCTATATACTTGCTTGAATGATATATTTTGCAAATGATATATGTCATTGATGTTATATGATTTTGCAATGTTGGTTGAATGTCGAAAAATATCCGAGTGGCCTATGTTTTGCTGGAATGTTGATTCATTTCCGTTCCGGCAAATTTCAGGCGCTCCATATGTCCACTTTTTAGCAAAGGTCATGCCGAAAATTTTCGTGATTTTCGGCATAACTTGTGCTAGAAACTAGGACATATGGAGTGCCTGGGATTTGCCGGAAGGGGAATGAATCAACATTCCGACCAAATATAGGCCCCTTTTTTCTCTTCATTATATATTTTATTTACAATTGTTGAATAGGAAACATGTCTACCCACGCCGAAGCCGGGGGTTCTGCTCGAGACCCCATCGAGGCAGCAAATCACTATTTCGATTACCTGGACGAACACCAGATGGGGTTGCATGGTGGCGGCAATGGCACCAACCCCGACACCGACACCGACACTGGCACCAGCACCACCACCCCCGAGACCGGCAACGATGCTGTCGTAGCCGGTAAAGCATCGAAGAAGAAGAGGTCACGAAGACCAAATGAGCTCGGCATCGGACAAATTGTGCTCACGGAGATGCACCCCAAGAAGTTAGAGCCAGCGGCGCCGGAGGAAGCGCGCTCGTGCTGGGGCAATCAACTAGGATGCATCCTCAGGGAAACCGCCAACATCAACGACAAGAAATTGAAGAAGATACCACATATGGAGCACATGCTCCTAAAGAAGTTGCAGAATAGGTTCCTGTTCCCCGGCCGGGATGAAAGCAAATTTAAAGAGCCGTGAGACGACATCACCATGACAAAGATAAACGGCAAGGCGATGTTGACGTTCACCAACGGCTTATCCTCCTGGAAAGGTCGGGTGAAAAAAGTGATTGCGAAGAATGAACCATGGTCCAAGATTCATGCTGATAATCCATTAATAACGGAAGAGGACTTTGAAAAATTCAAGGAGAATTGCGGTAAAGAAGAAGTCAAGGCAAGGTCGGAGAAAATGAAGGCACTCCAGGCCAGGAACACGCCTCCCCACCACCTCGGAAGCCGTGGTTACGAGGGGAAGAGGCACGTATGGGCCAAGGAGGACGCCGAACGTGAAAGTGACGGAATCCCAGACCCCTTGGCGGAGTTCACCGACCCGCTGGAGCATGACTAGATCAGGGCCCGGTACAAGTGGGACAAAGTCAAAAAGATCTTTTACACAGACCCGAACACGAGGGAGTTCATGAGACTTCTGGTAATTGTTATATTACCACATTATCATATTAGCTTCCAATCAATTCGACTACATGTTTTGTCACATTAGTAAACCATCCATGTTCCTTTTGCAAAAAGAGCATCACCAAAAGTCAGCCGAAAGCGACGAGTCATCACAGTCGTCGGCAACGCCCAAGTGGGACACCCCATTCAACTGGGCCCTGAACATACTGAAAAAGGTCCCGGTGGACAAGCCGCCGTCCTATGGACGTGTGCATGGCGTCGGAGATGGCGCCTCGTGGAAGACGTGCTACCACGAGGAGCCAGAGGAAAGAAGGAAGATACGGTTGGTCACTCAGCAGACCATCGACGAGAAGGTCGCGATTGCGGTCAATAAGACCAAAGCTGAGACCAAAGAAGAGTTGCTCGGGGTAGTCAATGCAGCGGTCACTGACGCGGTGGCCAGCTTGATTCCGGCAATTTTCGATTGATCGAAGAGCAATCCAAAAGCACGGCCGGAGGACTTTCGCCTTCCCAGCTTTGTCGGGAGCAATTCGGCAAACACCACAGCACCAGCACCTGCTCAAGCAACCGCAAAAGGTCCTGCTCCTATTCATAGCAGCCCGACCTTCGTCTCTGGCATGCTCGGCAGGCCTTCGTCGCTGGCTGAGCTCGACGCCCTCACGGTAATTACGCGTCATACCCTTTTCACCAGCATGTCTATAGTCTTCCATTTCAGTTGCGTTTCTGATGTTTCACATCGCAGACATGACTCCTTCGTAGGCCGACGTTACCCCGTGCACCCTACTCTACGACATCAAGGGCCAGAAGGTGGCCGTGGGAAAGGCAACTATCGTGAAGCCGAAGGACCGCATGTTCCACAACCGAGAGATGCCCGATGGCGTCTTCAAGGTTAACATGGCCAGTGTCTTAGCGGGCTTCGAGGATTTGCCTCCTCCGGTACCAGTCGATGATGAGGAGACGCCTAAGAGGATTGGCACATGCAAGAGCTAGTTCTTGCCTTGGCCGAAGTCTCTTCTTCGTCTCGAGGCACCCAGTATCACACCAACACCACCTTCTCAAGAAGGTATGAACACCACCCCACCTACCAAATTACCTGCACCTATAGTGGCGGGTGATAGTGGACGACGCGAGGGAGAGCCTCCATTAGTGCCAGATCATGTCGCCCCTGTTGTCGAAGAAGCAAATGTTGATGATGACATGGAGGAGGATGATGATGACCCAGACAAGTATTTCAATACCGCCTATGATGATGGAGGATTGATGGCTCAGGACGAGGAAGACTCAGGCTATGAGCGTGGAGATGATGACTTGATGCTGCATGATTTGCCGGAGCCGGAACATCCTAAGGCGGAATGCAAAAAGTCTCTCTTCAAGCGATCCTCGCAGGAGACGCCTCCAGATGCTGCCTCTACCCAGCAACAACCCGAGGGCCGTCCACTGATTAGCCCGACGACACTGGGGGTGGTGGTTAGGGAAGGTATGGTGGGCTCACTACCGCCACCGCCAAGAAGCAAAGGAGGAGACCGGATAGGAAAGGCCCTAAAGGCGCTAGAGCTGCTTCAAGCAGCCAGCCGCCTCTGAAGCCCCGGGTGGTAGACAGAATACCTGTCGATGGTGCGAAGCGTTTCCATGTCGCCGGCGAGCCGATCCTACCTGCCAAAGCGCTAGAGCACATACTGAACAATGATCTAAGGAGACTCCATGAAGATGTGCTGGCCAGAGAGAAAAGCCTTCTGATCGCGGAAAAACCAGGATACTCGCTTTACGCGGCTCAGGTGCCAGGTGGGAAGTTGTACGTCGCGACCTGGCCTGCGAATCAGTTCATCCTACGATTTGACTACATCTACGACATGTTCCACATGACCAAGCTGGATTTCTAGTTCATCCACATGTATGCGCTGTATCTCAACTACTTCATCAGGATTGAGAACATAAAATATATCTGCGTTGCGGACCCGTACTATATGCACGAGAGCTTCTTGGCAGTTTGCAAAGAGCACCGTGACTATGCGAGCAAGTACCTCGGCGAATTCATGATCGCTAATAAGGACAAGGAAGCAATTCTCCTGCCTTATCATCCCACATAAGTCATCCGAGCATATCCTTTCCTAAGTGTTAATCATTCCTTTGCAAGCATGGAGGCTAATTTGAGGTGTACTTAATTTACGCAGCGGGGGCGGCGCCATCCTCATCGTTCTGTACCCGGAATACTCCCATGCTATGTACTTGGACTCATCGAAGAACCTCAAGAAAAAGGATTACACGCACGTAAAGAGTGTTCTCGATAGTGCCCTGTTAACCTTCAGCCTGTCTGGTGGATATATCAAGGTGAAAAGGCACAGGAAGAACGGGCTGATTTTCCGCCATAAGACCAACTTCTGCTGCATCTAGCAACCCTACACCAGTAAGGCTGATGGATTCTACCTCATGCATCACCTGCTCGAGTATAGAAGGGATAATCAACGCCTTCGCATGTCAGCTACTACCGAAGATGCCGAGATTGTCAGCTAGGCCACAAGCATAGGAAAGACACCGGATCATCGAATCCGAGCTGAGTTTTATCATGTACAGTGTGAACTTGCCCAAGTGATCATGAAGCAGGTCCTCGAACCAACGGGGATGTTCTACCATGGGCCAATCACGCGGGTTGATGTCCGAGCACTGCTATTCGCTCAGCGTCTGGACCTGAAGCCTTTCAAGAATCTCGGGTGCTTCCTCCTGACTATGAAGATTGGACTGCCGACATGGAGGACTGATTGTCGATGACAATGTGTCACTACTGTCTTTTTATCGCAAAACTTTGAATTTATGCACGGCGAAACTATGTGATGTAATTAAACTGCGTGGTCCTGAACTAGCGTAGATCGCTCTAGTTAATTAGTTTGGGTATGAGGAACTTCGTCATTTATGTTTATTATATATAGGTTGCTTGTATTTTGCTAATTATGCCTCTTTATTTTCTTAAGTACATTATGTTGCATATTATCGTTCAATTCATCAACTGATGATGCAGGTACATAGATCAGAGATGGCGAGGGACTGCTACGTCATGTTCATTGGGAGGGTTCAAGGAGTCTGCGACCACTGGCCATACGCTCAGGCCCAGGTGGACAAGTACCCGGGTGCTAGCCACAGAGGGTTCGACAGCAGAGCCGAAGTGGAAAGTAGTTACTTGAGGTGGACGCTCCGGCAACAGCGGGGGCGGGACCACCGGTGCCTCAAGTACTACATAGTCGCGCTCTTGCTCATGCTGATCGCTCTTCTCTTATACATCATGGTTTAGATAGAGATGATGAAACTTGTGTGTGTGTGCCATGACCATGCAGTTGCACTTATTCGAGACATGACATGACTTGTGTATCGCTATTTTCGAGAAGTGATGATATTTGTGTTGAATGATGATGATGATGATGATGATGGTATGACGAGACTACTGTATGTCTATGATATGATGAGAATAGTGTATGTTTAGTATGATCTGATGAAACTACTGTCTAGAGCCTGTATAAATACATCAAAAATACGTAGAGGGGGTGTAAATCTGTGAAAGCAGGAATACTAGCAGTAGCGCTGGAAAGCATCAACTAGCAGCGCTGGTTAGCAGCAGTGCTTTGTTTGTTCAAGCGCTACAGAGAGTTAGCAGTAGCGCTGGTCAGGGCACGCTAATGCTAACCATACTTACCAGTAGCGCTACCCATACCAGCGCTACTGCTACAACTTAGCTGTAGCGCGGTAGCAGTAGCGCTGGACCCAGCGCTACTGCTATGTATATTTCAAGCGCTACTACTAGGGTTTTCCCCTTTTAATATTATTGGCTTTCCTATGGACTCAATGTGATCTTGGATCACTAAAATAGAATTGAAGAGTCTTGAGCTTTTGCCAATTTGTGTCCTTAGCATTTTGAGGGGTCCACATTTCTAGTCCATGCCATGCCATTCATTGAACTTCCTGAAATATTCATCTTGAGAGGATACTAGTTCAACGAGCTATATGTTGTTATGAATTACCAAAACCACCCGGGGATTAGTTGCACTTTCAGTTAACAATACAATTTTCATTTGCCCTGTTTTAACTAAATATTCCCTGTACTCCCACTTCTATCAGAAAGTGCCGCTGACGAGGAGACTCTGGAGGTGGAGAGTGGGGCTGCCAACAAGCAAAGGTGGGTCAAGCAAGAACCGCAAGCAACTCCAGCAGGCCTAGACTTCATCAGCAGCCTCCCCGATGATATGTTGATAGTCATCATCTCCCTCCTCCCCATCAAATATGGGGCGCGGACAACCGTCCTGTCCCGGCGATGGCGCCCCCTATGGCACTCCACCCCTCTCGACCTCAGCGACACCCACGAGCTCTGCCATGGCTATCGCAAAAGCTTGGATGCATTCTCCCAAATCCTCAGCAGTCACCATGGCCCAACCAGAGGCCTTAGCATGGGCAACTTCCATTCCAACGGCAAGGACCGAGCCAAGCTTGATGAGTGGTTCTGATCCCCTGCCCTAGATCAGCTCGAGGAGCTCACTTTTAATGATGGGCATATGCACTCACTACCAACGTCCGTGCTCCGCCTCGCGCCCACGCTGCGCGTCGCTAAGTTCATGAACTGCCATCCCCCCTTAATGACGTGCCCGCTCTTATTCTACCACGACTGAAGCACCTCGAGCTCGTCGCCGTCTGCCTCCCAAATGGTGGCATGGAGCGCCTGCTCCGCGGCCATACTGCACTCGAGTACCTTCGTCTTTAGGCGATCAATGGGTTGAGTAGCTTCCACATCACCTCCATGACTCGCCAGACTATTTACGTGTGTTGCTGGTGCTGCAACAAGACATCACAAAATGTGTACCACGGTATGGTCATTGAGGACACACCTTCACTTGAGAGATTACTTGTAGTTGGTCAAGAAGGTCCAACAAGAATCAATGTCATTTATGCGTCGAAATTGACAGTGGTGGGCTACTCGTCTGACAAATACTCCGAATTTGTTATTGGATCCACACCCGTTCAGGTACAACAGTCGCCTTCTACCTCTCCTTCTTCAAATTAACATTATTTCTAATTTTGAAGATGTATGTTCGTCTGTCATCCAGAAAATGATTCCGACAAGCTTGACCCCGAATCTGCGCACAGTGAAGGTCTTGGAACTAGAATCTATCGGCCCCAACCTGGACCAAGTTGTCAGTTTCCTGTGATGCTTTCCGTGCCTGGAGAAGCTATATATCGAGGTGATGTACTTTTCCTGTTAAATGTTAACCATAAGGAAGTTCAGTTTTTGATACCTTTTCCCAAGTTTACAATGACAATGTACTACGAATTCTGAAGGAATTTTGGAGGATTTCAGTACATACATATTTTTTCCCATATTGGTTGCTTGATCCATATGGTTACAATCCATATGCATTTCTCCTTTGGATTCATCTGTACTAGTTTTCTTAGGGAATTTTTCATCCAGTCCAACCTCTTGTGAAGAAGGGTACATTTTTCTAGATTGTAATCAAATGCCCATGTTAATCATGTCGAATCGAAGATGGCATGTTAGTGCATTTTACAAATCCTGCAAACCAAATAGGCCTGTAGTAGTGTTCAAAACTGCATGTAGGCACTAACACGTTTTCGTCTTTTGCAGATAAGATTAGGCCCGGTGGTGGATAATGTGATACAATATAACAATCACATCAAATGCCTAGATCTGCATCTCTCAGAAATTACTTTGAAGTCATACCGAGGGACCTTACCGGAGATTATATTCGCCAGGTTCTTTGTTGTCAGAGCATGGGTGCTAAAGGTAATGAGGTTTACCCTACATTTATTTCGCAAAAATGAATGGTTTGTTGATCAGCGCCGGCGGCTACAGCAGAATGGAAAAGGCTCCGAAAAAGCTAAATTTCATCTTGGAACTTCAGATGACAGAGTAATCGGAAGTCATTGTGTCAACCCCGTACATGACTTCTCAGTGGCTGATCCCTTTGCAAAAATGATGAGGTTTCGAAACCAGCCTTACAAGTGGTAATATTAGTTTGAACCTCTCTTATATCCATGTTCAGCGGATCAACGCAGGCGTTTGCAGCTGAATGAGCTGAATTTCATTTCTAGTATCAGTTTGAACCTTGTAATCTTTGAATTGGAGCCATATAACTCTGGAATTTGAACCTTGTAATATTTCGAGCTTTTGTGGTACAATCGTTGAAATGGCATCGTATGAGACTCGTATATTGGTAGTACTATTTTGACCTTAATATGCAATGGACTTAGACTTTATTAACCATTCTCGAATGTGTTTCCCTTGTCGATCTCATCGCAAACGATCTGTATAGCTAACTCGACTGCGATCTTCGACATTATTGCACACAGTTGGTTTCTTCAACCGTGTGACCTGTAAAGCGCACAATTAATTACCGCACTTGAGTGTCCATCATCACCCTTGTGTGTAACTTTGACCTCATCAGCAATGGGTAAACTTATGATCGAAGTCATTCCACACACTTCGTTTTTACAAAGCGTTTTGCCAATAAACGCCCATGATTTGCCCCTCTTCTAGTCGACGCGTGGCCAAACTAGCCAGGCGGGAAGCTTGCATGGTAAACTACGCAGTTGCGTGGGAACAGGCTCACCAACGATACATTTGGCGCCTCTTCGAGCCCACACATGGTCAAATCAAACGCATGCGGGGTGCTCAAGCATGCACTGGAATCCTCCGCTATGAACGCGGTGACAAGACATGACGATTACAGGCCGGCCGGCCCCCATTTATTATAGCGGCCATTTAACCCTTGTGCCTCTTCAACCTTTCGATCGCACACCAATATTGCAAGAAGCACACCCACCACGACAAATTCTTAGAGGGCCGGGTATCCTGCGCGGCTCCCATGGCGGTCCGAGCGGCTGACGATGACGAGCAATAGTTCACCATGCATGCCGTGGTGGACACCCATAGAAGGTTCATGGAGCTCTCGGTGGTGTACACCAACAACCCGGTCTGGGTGGAGCACTCCATCCACATCATGGAGCTATTGCTTGCTGAGGAGAAGTACAAGGTGGTCGAGTTCGACCTCGAGTATACCCGCGCTCGTGCCGGGTCTCGTCCAAGGTCGCCGTCGCCCAGATGTGCATGTGCAACCACGTCCTCGTCTACCACTACTGCCTGGCCACAAGGCCTTGTGAGCATTTTGCCAGGTTTGTCGATAGCTCCCACTACATGTTCGATACGGTGGACATCACCAACGATGTAAAGGTGCTCAAGAATTCGGGCATCGCCTACCAGAATCTTGTCGACATCTAGGGCCAATACAAGATCTGGGGCAGCAAGAGGCATGAGAAGGACTCACTGGTTCACCTCGCCGAGGCCATCATCGACGCCTACTACAGAGACATGAAGGATTCCTGCAACAAGGACAAGCGTTCCTGGCACTTGGCCTGGATGGAGAAACTCAACAAAGCTCACGTCGTGTACGCGGCCAAGGAGGCGTACACAAGCTATGAGATGTACAGGCGGATCGTTGACACGAGGAAGTGCCTCCTTCCCCAAAACGGCCAGGGATCCAGCCGGAAGCAGAGCAATGGCAAGCGTCGTCACAACAAGAAGTAGATGATTAGATCCTCATTTCTCCTAGTTTAGTATGCATGTAATTGCTTACTTTGGTGTGTGGAAATGTTATGTGTGTAGTCACTTGTGTAATTGTATGCTTAATTTGGTTATGCAATGCTGTTATTATAAGTTTATATGTTGATGCTCTATAGGCAGAGCGTAGATGTTGTGCGGACAGAGCAAATCACATCGCACATGGACTAAATAGTGGAACCCATCGGTGATCATTTCATCAATCACTCACAATTGTATACCAGCAATCGTTTGCTCACAACACACACGGCTTATTAATAGGAATCATCTGTGTTCTTATCGGTCTTCCCACACATTTCTGATTACTGACCTGTTTCTCGCGTATCACACACATCTTGTTAAGTTGAGCCATTTCTGTTGTGTTGGCTAATCGCAAACAGTTCGTCCGAGTGAACTGTATGCCGTATATCGCACACACCTTGATCTGGCTGACTGTTTCTATTGTGTTGCCTAATCACAAACAGTTCATCCGAGTGAACTGTATGTCGTATATCACACACACACCTTCATCTCTTTGACCATTTCTGCTGTTATGCTCATCGGAAATAGTTAATTCGAGTGAACCGCATGCCCCGCATCGCACACGCAACTAAAATCTGAACCGTGTTTGATGTATCTGCCATCGCAAATGTTTTGCATCTTTTTTGACGGTTTGTTTACATCTTCGTTTGCGATTAATGCATCGCACACAGTTTCGTCGAAGGGTCTCTGATTGTAGTGTCGCATTAGCAGCATCATGCAGTAGTGTATACAAACGGTTTTTAACCCCTTTCCACGATGGCGTTCTGAACTATCGCCGAGTGAGTGTGTGCGATAGGGGGGTCCTTCCCACACTACCCAAAAACCGTCGGGGATAGGCGAGCGGCTACTGACGATCGCCATAGAATAAACGTATGAGGAGTTGCCCCAGTCCCACACGTTACATCTCGACATTATGTTTCTAATCCGAGAGACATCTAAAACGATTACGCCGCTATAGTCGTGTGAAAAAGGGGGACATCACAAACATTTAATCTACCGATGTGTTTGCGATAGGTCCGTATCGCACACAGTTCAAGAATGTAAAATGTGTGTGGTGCCTCTAATAACGCCAACATGTCCATTTTCATAACTGTGTGTGATAGGTATTCCTATCACACACGCACACAGGTTTGAAACATTTGCCGTATTACCATGAATCGCACACGCATATGAGACGAAACCGTGTGTGCGTCCGTCAGGCATCACAAATGTTTCACGTCAAAGAACCGTTTGTTCTCTATTTTTCATCGCACACGATGTTTCCTTTCTAACCATGTGCACATTATTTTATTCGCTCCTATTTAATTTTATTTCCCCTATAATTTATTATTAGAATTGGAAATTTTGAAATATGAAACGTGGAATTCAAATTCTCAGCACAATTGTTTAACAACCAATCCATAAATAAAATTCTCAGTACAATATGTTCAGTAATTACAGGATTAGGCAGCAATTAACTATGATGAACCACACTATTTAGAGGCGGTAAAGGTGAAGAGACAAGTGTAAATCATTTTGGCTGCCGATGGTGTTGAAGAAGCGAAATGCCCATAATATGCCCTCCTGCATGCCATAGGCACGAACAACTTTTGTCCAACCCCTTGTGATGATCGCCCGCCCATCCTTCACTGCCTTCAGGAAGACTTCTAGAGCATTATCATGGTAGCATGAATTATATACTTTAACCTTAGTCGCGTCCACTCCGGTCATGTAGTTTGCAAGGTAATCATCAGTAAATAGCTTCGGAAACCACTGAAAAGAGAAAAATTTCAGATACTCAGGTCTAGTAGAGTAACTTGTTGTGGGCAGGGGGAAAAGGCAACACATTACTTACCATCCTAAAGTTCACTGTTGTCTTGGACAAAGTGTAAATAAAGAGCTTAGTTCCCATCACCCGTTTCTTTCGCCTAACAATATTTCTTAGTTTCCTCACTTGACGCTTGTTCATGAATATCTCATTGCCCCATACGCAAAAGGGATCGAAGCGTGGATCAATATCGCTCATATACGTACCTACAAGCAACCAGTAAATGTTAGAAGCTAAACTGAGATTGCACAAATGATGTAAAATACAACTACCTACGTTCCTAAGTACAAGTATTTTTAGAGATTTCAATATGAACTACATACGGATGTATATAGAATTATAGACATAGTTTAGATTAGAATCAAGATTCACTCATTTTGCTTCGTATGTAGTCTATATTGGAATCTCTAAAAATACTTATATTTAGGAACAGATGGTGTATAAGACATGGGATGCAACTAACCTCGACGGTAAACAGTAGCATCGCCCATTGTAGCCCTGTGTAAGTACATGGAAAGGCAATGTTAACTACAACAGGGTTAACATCCACCAAAAATAGCAAATGGTAATAAAACGGCAACATTTGTAGTGATATCTTCATTGTGAAAGAGTAGCACGGTAGTAAAGGGACGGATTAAAAAATGGATAGAATTGTTTACTAAAACAGACAACCTAGTGTAGCCATTGAAACTGGTACTGATAGAAATGAAATTGACAGAGTTAAACATCGCAAGGCAAGTGCTACTAGAGCAGAGAATGGCCCTGTTGTCTATAAAAAGGTAGGGAAAATAGATAAGATGGGCTAGGCATGTTTACTACAACATGCTTAATACATGAACCATACAAAACATGTCCATTGCAACTGGTATTGGTAAGATTCAACTGGTCAGTTCATACTTGGTAAGTCCATAGGGGTAGTTGCTGGGGCACTTCATATGGACAAGAGCCCGCCCCAAATCAGCCGCAGCGGAGGCGAGGTGTTCTTCCGGGTCGAAGAGTGGATCAGTGCCGCTGACATGTGTACCTACAAGAAGCAAGTAAATGTTAGAAGCCAAAATGCAATTGCACAAATGATGTGAAATACTGTAAGACATGGGATGCAGCTAACCTCGACGGCAAACAACAGCATCACCCGTTATGGCCCTGCATAAGTACATGGAAAGGCATGTTAAGTACAACAGGGTTAGCATCCACTAAAAATAGCAAATGGGCAGCATCTCTAGTATATCTTCATTGCGGAGAGTAGCATGGTAGCAAAGGGACAGATTAAAAAATGGATACAACTGTTAATTGCAACAGGATTAACAACATCCTAAGTCATGTTTTGTAAGTTTGTAGCCATTGAAATACAACTGTTCAAAAATGGATAAAACTATTAATTGCAACAAGCTTAATAGCCATTGAAACCAGTACTGATAAAAATGCAATTGGCAGAGTTAAACATTGCAAGGCAGGTGCTGCCACAGCAGAGAATGGCCTAGTTGTCTATAAAAAAGTAGGGAAAATAGCTAAAATGTGTTAGGCATGTTTACTACAACATGCCTAATACATCAACCGTACAAAACATAGCCATTGCAACTGGTATTCGTAAGATTGAACTGGTGAGTTCATACTTGGTAAGTCCTGAGAGGTAGCTGCTGGGGCACTTCATCTTGGCCAGAGCCCGCCCAAAGTCAGCGGCGGCGGAGGTGAGCTGTTCCTCTGGGTCGAAGCCATGTGTACCTACAGGTAACCATTAAATGTTAGAAGTTAAACTGCAATTGCACAAATGATGTAAAATACTGTAAGACATGGGATGCAGCTAACCTCGACGGTAAACAACAACATCGCCCGTTATGACCCTGCGTAAGTACATGGACAGGCATGTTAACTACAACAGGGTTAGCATCCACCAAAAATAGCAAATGGGCAGCATCTCTAGTGATATCCTGAGTCATGTATTGTAAGTTTGTTGCTGGTATTGGTGAAATTGAGCTGGACAGTTAATACTTGAACAACACATAGTGTGCCGTACTGAAATAAACAAGGCACGAACATGCTTAATACATCAACCGTACAAAACATAGCCATTGCAAGTGGTATTGGCAAGATTGAGCTGGTCAGATCATACCTTGTAAGTCATGGGGGGTAGTCGTTGGGGCACTTAATCTGGGCCAGAGCCTGCACCAAGTCGGCGGCGGCAGAGGCGAGGTGTTCCTCCGGGTCAACACGCACAGCGGCCATCGCGCCATCGACCTCCACGTGATATGTGGTTGGGCTTGCGCGGTGATGCTCTGGAGGTAGGGGCGGTCGAGATTTGAAGACATGCGGATGTTTCGCAGGCGCCATTGAAGCAATCAGGCCGGGGCCGTGATACAGATTGGTGGGTTACCTGACTAGATCGACGATGCTCGGGCAGAACGTAGATGTGGTTGAAGCTGTGGTTGTGGCGGTGGCGGTTTGAGCTACCAGGAGGGGGGTGTGGGGGGAGATACTACGGAAATTTGATGGGTGGGGATGTGGTGGGAGGAATAAATTCTGAAATCGCGCGCCTAATGAAAATTTCGCTGCGAAACTTGAAACTTGGGCGGGGGAAACACACAACACAGACGAAGCACCTAAAATGCTCGTGTGCGAGAAAAGAGAAAATTGGTAGATCCCGTCTTCAAAAAAAATTTACACGTGTAGTTGATTCTTTCGGTCAATGGTACGCTTGCTTTATTAGTAAACATCGCACAGGTAACTGACTTATGGATCATTAACGCAAAAATACGCACACGGGTACGCCATAGAAACCATGTGTTTTGTGATCTTCTAATAATTCTTATATCTATCAGCATCTCCAGCCGCACCTAATTTCAAAAATCTCTTTCATTGTATCAGGATTATTCAATGTACATGAACGAGGCAAGGTGACACCCGATGAACAATCAGCGGTTTATGAAATGCAATCAAGTGTCAACCTGCCTCGCTCGCATAGCCAGATTTGATCCTATGCAACAAGAGAGAAGCTTGCTGCCATCCACCGGCGTGGTAATTTAAGCCAGTGTGCGGCCAACTCGCGCAGCGAGGTGGGACTAAAAACCAGCTGCGGCCAACTCTAGTCTCCGGTGGCTTCCGGTGGCTGTGAGCGGACATTTCGGGAGTATTTAGGGCCAGGGTGCGGCTACAGAACTGCAGTGAACACATGCTAATCAACGCTCAAAGCCCTCAATGGATGCGCTTACCGACATTGTACATTAATAATAGATAGTACCAACTTAAAGTACTACTGGTAATTTTCTCTAAAACTAGTACGTATGTAGTACTGGTAGATGCTCGTAATTAGTTATACAAACTTACGGGCGACACATGCACACTACTTCTCACATGCTGGCATCGGGGCATGCTGGCCAGACGCTGTCGTTCTCCTTCCCGGCCTTTTCGGCGGCAGCCCACCATGCTTCAATCTCCGCTGAGCTCTCCTCAGCATGACGTGCGGCCTCTTCTTTCTTGCGGCGGCGGGACTCTCTTTTCTTGACTGCTTTCTGCCTTTTCCGCTCCGTCTGTGCAGCTTTGGCCGCCTCTAGATCCACCGCCCATTCGGCCATGGCAGCATCAAAGTCCGCCCACGTACTTGTGTGGCCACGGGCGGCGATGAACTCGGCGTGGTGGGATGCCATCGCTTCCTTACCATGTGTGCGGTCGCGGGCGGCGAGGAACTCGGCGCGACAGGATGCCATCGCTTCCTTACCAGTTACTATGTGCAACGGTGCCATGAACGACGCTTGGAGAGAGGTCTGGGACGGCGTGGCCGGACAGCTGTACAGTGCGGTGGTTTTTAAGAGCTCAACGACAAACGACGAAGGAAATTTGGCTTCCCTTACAATCTTACTCATTCATTATCGCACACGGTTCATCTCCGTCGCCTCCGGAAACAGTGTGCGCTGATCCTATTGTGTGTTGCGTTATGATTGCCCGGAACCCCAGCCACGCGGATCGCGCGTGGGCACCATAGGATCTGCCGCGATCGAACGACAATCCACGTCCCTTTCATCACACCCATGCAACTGTAGCTGGATTGGATTTATATGCGCTAAATGCCTAGAAAATGCACATAATCCCCTAAATATGGTAAATGAGCCCAGAAAAGTGCCAAATTTGAACACGGTGATTTGCAGGGTGTATGTTCATGGTAGAAAAAAAGTCAAGGTCAAAGAACAAAGAAAATTTGGATTCCCCTTCAATCTTGGTGATTTCCGTCTCGAAAGCATGGAACTTCCTCGGTGATGGTTCGATTTATGAAGGGCGTGCATGACGACATAAGCCAAACCTTCTCAAATTTTTACCAGGGCATGCACTACTGCAGGATGCTGCTAACGCGACACTAGTATCAGAGACCCTTTGACGAAACTATGTGCGATGCATTAATCACAAATGGTGATGTAAAATAACCGTCAAAAAAGATGCAAATCATTTGCGATGAAGGATACATCAAACATGGTTCAGATTTTAGTTGCGTGTGCGATGCGGGGCATACGGTTCAGTTCAATGAACTATTTGCGATGAGGCAGAACAAAAGAAACGGGCAGCCAGATGAAGGCGTGTGCGATATACGGCATACAGTTCACTCGGATAAACTGTTTGTGATGATGATGAACAACAGAAATGGGCAGCCAGATGAAGGTGTGTGCGATATACGGCATACAGTTCACTCGGATGAACTGTTTGCATTGAGCCAAGAGAACAGAAACGGTTCAACTTAACAAGATGTGTGTATTACGGGGCAAACAGGTCTGTAATCGGAAATGTGTGGGAAGATCGATAACAACACAGACGATTCCTGTTAACAAGTCGTGTGTGTTGTGAGCAAACGATTGCTGGTATACAATTGTCAGTGATTGATGAAATCATCACCGACGGGTTCTATTGTTTAGTCCGTGTGCGATGTGATTTGCTCTGTCTACAGAGCATCAACATATATACTTAAAAAGACAGCATTGCATATCCAAATTAAGCATACAATTACACAAGTGACTACACACATAACATTTCCACACACCAAAGTAAGCAATTACATGCATACTAAACTAGGAGAAACGATGATCTAATCATCTACTTGTTGCGACGACGCTTGCCATTGCTCTGCTTCCGGCTGGATCCCTGGCCGTTTTGGGGAAGGAGGCACTTCCTCATGTCAACGATCCGCCTATACATCTCGTAGCTCGTGTATGCCCCCTTGGCCACATACACGGCGTGAGCTTTGTCGAGTTTCTCCATCCAGGCCGAGTGCCAGGCACGCTTGTCCTTGCTGCAGGAATCCTTCATGTTTCTGTAGTGGGGATCGATGATGGCCTCAGCAAGGTGAACCAGTGAGTCCTTCTCATGCTCGTTGCTGCCCCAGATCTTGTATTGGCCCTGCATGTCGACAAGATTCTGGTAGGCGATGCCCGAATTCTTGAGCACCTTTACATTGTTGGGGATGTCCACCGTAACAAACATGTAGTGGGGGCTATTGACAAACCTGGAGAAATGCTCGTAAGGCCTTGTGGCCAGGCAGTAGTGGTAGACGAGGACGTGATTGCGCATGCACATCTGGGCGACGACGACCTTGGGACGAGACCCGGCACGAGCGTGGGTGTACTCGAGGTCGAACCCGACCACCTTGTACTTCTCCTCAGCAAGCAACAACTCCATGATGTGGATGGAGTGCTCCACCCAGACCGGGTTGTTGGTGTACTCCACCGAGAGCTCCGTGAACCTTCCGTGGGTGTCCACCACGGCATGCATGGTGAACTACTGCTCGTCGTCGTCAGCCGCTCGGAGTGCCATTGGAGCCGTGCAGGATACCCTCTAAGAATTTGTCGTGGTGGGTGTGCTTCTTGCAATAGTGGGGCATGATCGAAAGGTTGAAGAGACACAAGGGTTTAATGGCCGCCGTAATAAATGGGGGCCGGCCGGCCTGTAATCGTCACGTCTTGTCACCGCGTTCATAGTGGAGGATTCCAGTGCACGCTTGATAACACCGCACGCATTTCATTTAACCACGCGTGGGCTCGAATAGGCGCCAAATGTATCATCGATGAGCCTGTTCCCGCGCTACCACACAGTTTACCGCGCAAGCTTCCTGCCCGGCTAGTTTGGTCACCCGTCGGCTAGAAGAGGGACAAATCGTGGGCGTTTATTGGCAAAGAGCTTTGTAAAAACGAAGTGTGTGGAATGACTTCGGTCATAAGTTTACCCGTGGGTGATGAGGTCAAAGTTACACAGAAGGGTGATGATGGACACTCGAGTGCGATAATTAATTCTGCGCTCTACAGGGCACACGGTTGAAGAAACCAACTGTGTGCAATAATGTCGAAGATCGCAGTCGAGTTAGCTGTACAGATCGTGTGCTATGAGATCGACAAGGTAAACAGGTTCGAGAATGGTTAATAAAATCTAAGTCCATTGCATATTAAGGTCAAAATAGTGCTACCAATATACGAGTCTCATACGATGCCATTTCAACGATTGTACCACAAAAGATCAAAATATTACAAGGTTCAAATTCCAGAGTTATATGGCTCAAATTCGAAGATTACAAGGTTCAAACTGATATTAGAAATGAAATTTAGCTCATCAGCTGCAAACGCTCGCGCTGGTCCGCTGAACATGGATATAAGAGAGGTTCAAACTAATATTACCACTTGTAAGGCTAGTTTTGAAAGCTCATAATTTTCGCAAAGGAGTCAGCCACTGAGAAGTCATGTATGGGTTTGACACGATGACTTTCGATTACTCTGTCATCTGAAGTTCCAAAATGAAATTCAGCATTTTCGGAGCCTATTCCATTCTGCCGCAGCCGTCGGCGCTGATCAACAAACCATTCATTTTTGTGAAATAAATGTAGGGCAAACCTCATTACCTTCAGCACCCTTGCTCTGACAACAAAGAACCTGGCAAATATAATCTCTAGTAAAGTCCCTCGGTAGGAGTTCAAAGTAATTTATGAGGGATGCAGATCTAGGCATTCGATGTGATTGTTATATTGTATCACATTATCCACCACCGGGCCTAATCTTATCTGCAAAAGAAGAAAACGTGTTAGTGCCTACATGCAGTTTTGAACACTACTACAGGCCTATTTGGTTTGCAGGATTTGTAAAATGCACTAATGTGCCATCTTCGATCCGACATGATTAACATGGGCATTTGATTATAATCTAGAAAAATGTAGCCTTCTTCACAAGAGGTTGTAGTGGATGAAAAGTTCCCTAAGAAAACTAGTACAGATGAATCCAAAGGAGAAATGCTTATGGATTGTAACCATATGGATCAAGCAACCATTATGGGGGGGACATGTATGTACTGAAATCCTCCAAAAATCCTTCAGAAATCGTAGTACATTGTCATTGTAAACTTGGAAAAAGGTGTCACAAATTGAACTCCCTTATTGTTACGAAATGAACATCACCTCGATATATAGCTTCTCCAAGCATAGAAAGCATCTCAGGAAACTGACAACTTGCTCGAGGTTGGGGCCGATAGATTCTAGTGCCAAGACATTCACTGTGTAGTTTTAGGGTCAAGCTTGTCGGAATCATTTTCTGGATGACAAACAAACATATATCTTCAAAATTAGAAATAATGTTAATTTCTAGAAGGAGAGGTAGAAGGCGGCTGTTGTACCTGAACGGGTGTGGATCCAATAACAAGTTCGGAGTATTTGTCAGACGAGTAGCCCACCACTGTCAATTTCGGCACAGAAATGACATTGATTCTTGTTGGACCTTCTAGATCAACTACAAGTAATCTCTCAAGTGAAGGTGCGTCCTCAATGACCATACCGTGGTACACATCTTGTGATGTCTTCTTACAGCACCAGCAACACACATAAATAGTCCGAAGAGTCATGGAGGTGATGTGGAAGCTACTCAACCCATTGATCACCTGAAGACGAAGGTACTCGAGTGCAGTACAGCCACGGAGCAGGCGCTCCATGTCACCATTTGGGAGGCAGACGGCGACGAGCTTGAGGTGCTTCAGTCATGGTAGAATAAGAGCGGGCGTGTCATTAAGGGGAGGAGGAATGGCAGTTCCTGAACTGGCGACGCGTAGCATGGGCGCGAGGCGGAGCGCGGACGTTGGCAGCGAGCGCATATGCCCATCATCAAAAGTGAGCTCCTCGAGCTGATCTAGGGCGGGGGATCGGAACCAGTCGTCAAGCTTGGCTCGGTCCTTGCCGTTGGAACGTAACTTGCCCATGCTAAGGCCTCTGGTTGGGCCAGGGTGACTGCCGAGGATCTTGGACAACGCATCCAAGCTTTTGCGATAGCCATGGCAGAGCTCGTGGGTGTCGATGAGGTCGAGAGGGGTGGAGTTCCATAGGGGGCGCCAGCGCCGGGAAAGGACGATTGTCCGCGCCCCATATTTGATTGGGAGGAGGGAGATGATGATTGTCAACATATCACTGGGGAGGCTGCTGATGAAGTCTAGGCCTGCTGGAGTCGCTTGCGGTTCTTGCTCGACCCGCCTCCGCTTGTTGGCAGCCCCGTTCTCCACCTCCAGAGTCTCCTCATCAGCGGCGCATTCTGATAGAAGTGGGTGTACATGGAATATTTAGTTAAAATAGGGCAATAAAAAGTGTATTGGTAACTAGAAGTTAGTAGGTAGGAATAGGGTAAGAAAATGGAATAACAATTGGTTGCTTAAATACTACACAATTCCTTTGATATTGTTGGGTAAGTCAACATGCAGATACTTGAAAAGAACACTTACTTCGAACAAAGTCTGGACGGATGATATCGTCGGGGAAGTTAGCATATATCTCATGACCAGGGTCTTTTATGTGCAGTGCAATTTTAGTGCCAGCTTTCAGTACATAAAACTTAGAAATTTATGTCCAAAGGACCTTGGCAAAATAGGAGTGACCACATTCATCAAGTCTTACAGAAGCAACGATTGTAAATCCATGGTTTGTGTTCAGTATGACATCCCTGCAGTCTTGATTTATGTAAAGGGAAAGATTGTGTACTACAGATTCTGTTGCATAGCAAGGGACGCGCTGCAGAAAATGGTAGGATTGTTAAAGAATATGGTAACATGCAAATATGGGCAAAATTGAAAGAACTATACAACAGTTGAAATCAAAGTACAAAAATCTATAATTAAACAGATAGGGTAACCATGATGTCATGGAAATATGAGAGTAATCGAAAGAACAATACATCACTAATTTGCCTAATATAGAAAGAATAGGAAAAAAATCCCCTTTGACGTATATGCTGCATGTGGCACCTTTTATCCAAATGCAGCAATATATAGTATATGTTCAGGAAAGTAGGCCATGCCAACCAATTTAGGGTGAGGTTGAACATACCGCGCGCATCCTCAAGTCATCTGGTACGGTGAGATGGAACTCCATGGATGTCTGGCCGAGGCCGCAAAGTCCTGATGTGTCCGTGCACTATACACCCTATGAATGAAAGAAAATCCTCAAATCAGCTCGAATAAAAATCAATTCACGGCGATTTCGGCTGGGTGATTAAAGGAGGCAGATGAACTGGGATAAGAGATGAGATAATATCTCATTAAATTAGTTACCTTGTTGTCCATGAGAAAGAAAAACCCTCAATACAGCGGATTCCCAACCGGGCGGAGCTGGGTCGACTGCGAGCAGCGTCGAGAAGGTCGATGGCGATAGGCGGCGGCAAGCAGAAGTGGCGAAATGCGGTGGGGTTTGCCGGGAGCCTGGCGGTGGTGACAGGCGTCGAGCTAAGTGGTTGTCGCGGCGATAGGCGGTGCCATGCATAGACGCGGAGGAGCTTGTGCAGGTGTGAATGGGGACCGGAGGGGGTGGCTGGTGGGGTGAGGGTTTTTGTGACGTGGGGATGGTGAGGGTTTTCTTTTTTCTTTTTTGAATTGGGTGGTGAGGGTTTTCTGTCCCACAAAGAGTTTCGGAGGCGACGGTTTGCTAGAGCCAACCGTGTGTGATTGACGTAACAGGGAAAATGAAAGTCATTGCACACGGTTCCAATTTTGGGAACCGTGTGTGATTAACATACTACCTCCATCCTGGTTTATTGGTCCCCTTTGTAATTTGTGCCAAATTATGACCAAAGATTTAACTAACAAATGTTTATGCATGTCACCAAAAATTATATCATTGAACACTATGTTCAAATACGCATCCAACGATATAATTTTTGCTGACCTGCACTAACATTTTGTCAGTTAAATCTTTGGTCAAAATTTAACACAAATTACAAACGGGACCAATAAACCAGGACGGAGGTAGATTCCATCAACCGAACTGATTGCATCCATATCCCACATTTAGACATAAGTAAACATAGATTAAACATACTCAGACATAGATAATAAGCATACACAAGCATAGTTCAACCATAAGTACGTAGTTCAACCGTCATTAAGCATACTCAAGCGTACATAGTTTGATCCCACATCTCATCTCATCTGCCGGCACAATCCTGAAGCTTCTCCAGGTACTCGGCGTACGCGGCGTGCGCCACCCTGCGAGAGTACTTCTCCCTGAAGGAGCCAACAGCTCGTCCTCTTGCATGCGCCAGAACACTTTGATACGCGCCATGAAGCTTTTGGTTGCAAAATGGGCATCGATAGCCGCCTTCCCAGGTCCTAATACGCCAGTTATGCATTCCCGCATAAAGCTCCCTGAGGATTTCCCTCTTGTACCTCCTCTGGCCATCTTCATCCTCGCTGTCGACATCGTCAGACAGCACCTATACATATAGTAAAAAATGTGGAGTCAAATTAATGTTTACAAACTAATCTCTAGTGAACATTTGGCAGTTGCCAAAATTTGGCATCAAATCAATGTTTACATGCCGTAAAGTAGGATTAGGAATTTATGGCTATTTTTTAGACATATCCAAAGATTATGGTACAATTTTTAAGCACAATCGTCTATGTACAGACCAATCTTGAAAAAAAAAGGCACAAACATATATTTAGGTCATTCAAAAATCAATTGTCAAGCCCTGGCTAGGAATTATTAGCACGAAACACTAACCCTAGTCGGATTATTAGCAAAAATTATTTGTACAGATGAAACAACTAATCACTTATCATTTCGACCATTCAAACAATCAATACACTACACGGATCTAACGAAACTTACTCAGATTTCATGGATTGAGAGAACATAACCATAGGATTTCTATTTCAAAAAGGGGGAGGCAGGAGTAACCAGAGAAACCCTAGGATGTATTTGACACATAAATGGGTATAGATGATTAACCGGTTGTCCGTCGTCGTCGGAGTCATCGCCGGAGTGGTCGTCGGAGTCGTCGCCGGAGTCGTCGCCGGAGT
The DNA here is from genome assembly GCA_011799875.1 of Thinopyrum elongatum. Classification (NCBI taxonomy): domain Eukaryota; kingdom Viridiplantae; phylum Streptophyta; class Magnoliopsida; order Poales; family Poaceae; genus Thinopyrum; species Thinopyrum elongatum. The sequence goes on along the minus strand of CM022303.1, from coordinate 297,702,355 downwards.
CATCGCCGGAGTCATCACCGGGGTCATCGCCGGAGTCGGTGTGGACCTCCGGCTCCGGATGTGGAAGCATGACTCCGTCGACGACGTCAGGGTGCAACGAGACCTCGGCGGCGGCGATGGCAACCTCTGTCTCCATCTTCACACCATGCTCCGGTGCTTCCGCAGCACCAGCGTCGGCACTCCCTCCGATGGGGCACTTCGGCAGCATCCTCATACTTTCATGGCAGTGAGGACTAAGAGCGGCGTCGAGGATGCAGGCGGAGAGATAGGATTGTGTGTGCGACGAAGATGGGGGTGTGGCCGCTCGGGCGTGCGATTAATATGGAGTAGTGGGAGAGAGGCAGGCGGCGGTCAAACCGCTGTTTCGCCTCCCGGTGTGCCTGCGCACCGGACTGCTGGCATGCCTAGCGTCATTTCACACAGCTACTCGCATGCCTCCCGATGACACTACGCAGCGAGCACGCCTCCCGTCAATTCACACACCTGCACGCACGCCTCCCGGTCTACCTGCGCGGCGGACTGGTCGCATGCGTCCCGTCAACTCACGCCTTCTCGCATGGCACAGGGGTCGCGTGGCGGCACGTATATTGTTTTTCTATTTTGATGATTAATGCGGCCGCTTTATTGCTTAACCGAAGCATGGCATGTATCCATTGTTGGTCTAACTCCCATTGTTCGAATAAATAATCCGTTTGCGATATTGGTTCCCAATTATTAATAATCTCCCGTTTGTAAGAAGATAAAGATTACATCAAAACTGGTCTCAAATTTGAGAAAAAAATTACAATGCCACTTTGTATTGGTGTCCATATGACAACTCGATAAGTTTCATGAATTTCAAATAAGTTTTGGATGTACTAGAATTTAAAAATCAAGATTCTCAATGTTTGAAATTTCTTGCACGGGGAGTAAACATGCACCTAGTGAGACACATGTGTTTTTCTAATCCATTTAGGTGCACTGTCACATGTGCATGTAGCTCAAATTTGATTTTTGCACATTATACCCCTAGAAAATCAATCAATGTACTAAAACGTCTTAAGGATCTCTATTTTTTTCAAAATTAAAACGTCCCTCCTTTGGTAACATATGTTCACCGCGGGAAAATTTAACATGCATCATAGTTGCTGTGGATGCGGGGTGTGTGTGTGTGCGTCTGGGGGTGGGGGGTGGCTGGCAGTACACTACGAGTCATGAGCCACCGTGTGGCCATTTTGTGAGGCAGGTGCCACAACAGAGTCGTGAATTCGTTATTTAAAACATTACACAACCCTTTCATACATACATGTTTTGGCCACATGCAGTCGGTGGTTGTCCTACACGACACTCACTCGCGTGTGACGCTTTCTGTGGGCCCACGAGGTCATCGTCCATCACTTTGACCAACAGCCGGCAGAGAGGTTAATTTGACCAGCAAGGTAGAATATTTTTTGTTTGTGTTATGGTGGGAGTATATAGTACGCGTCGAAGAGGTGGGAGGGGACTAGCATATATACTATACGTACGCGTCCGTGAACAAGTACACCTCACTCAGTGTCGGGACTTTTCGGTTTCCGAGGCACGTGCCACATCAAAGTTGTGAATTGGCTATTCAAACATCACACAACACCTCTTTGGGCCACTTGCATGCAGGCGGTGGTTATCCTAGGACACTCACATGTGACGCTTCCATCTGTGGGCCCGCGAGGTCATCGTCGATGCATGCATCACTTTGACCTACATCGGGAGAGGTTAATTAATTTCACCATCAAGGAGGATTCTTTTTGGGTTGTATTACGGTAGGATCATATAGTATGCGTCGAAGAGGGGGAAGGGGACCATCATATGTAGTACGCTTCATGAACCTCGCTCTGTGTCGGGACTTTACGGTTTTCGAGGCATGTGCCACATTAAAGTTGTGCATTTTGGGTATTCAACATATGTTTGGCCCGCATGCAAAACGACGGTGGTTGTCCTCTCGCACCCACTCATGCGGTTATCAGCGATATCGATGCTTTCCATTTGTAGGCCCGCTTGGTCCATCACTACTTTGCCTGACAACGAGAGAGGTTAATTTGACTTAGGAGGGGATTTTTCTGTTTGTTTGTAATACGGTATATATATAGATCATGCTCTGGGATGACATGATACATTTGAGCACACACATGCATGTGTACGCATGAATCCGGCTCTCCCATTGAGTCGAAGTGGCTAGTACCACGACACGTCATGAACCGATCTCGCTCTGTGTGGGGACTGTACGATTTTTGACGCACACGCCACATCAATGTTGTGAATGGTATTCAAGTATGCATGCACGCATCACCTCCATACATATGCATGTAGTGGTTGTCTTCGAATGGTACACTCCCTCGCGTGGTTATCGGTGACAAGCCTATATATTCGTGGTCCCGCGTGGACATCCATGATCACTTTGACCGACAACAAGATAGGTTACCATGGCGGATTCTTCTTTGGTTCGTGTTATCGTAGTATAGGTCATGGTGAGATTCAGACCTAATTAAGTTTGAGCGCATACTATGCACGCATGCATGCATGAATCCCCGTCATTGGCTCGAAGTGTGGTGTGACATACATATGCATCGTCAACTAACCCTCGTTCCATGTGGGGATTTCTGGTTCGAAAGCACGGTGCCACATCAAAGTTGTTCCATTGTGTATTCAAACATCAACACCTCTCCATACATATGTTTAGGCCATGCGAAAGCAGTGGTTGTCTTTAGGGACTAGCTAATTGCATGATTATTGGTGAGCTAGCCCATCTCTGGGGTCGCATGGACGGCCATCACTTTGACCAACAACAAGAGAGAGGTTGTACGACCAAGGTGGATTATTCTTGGTCCGTTTTACGATACATCTTGGTGAGATGCCCTCTCCGGCCTGCCGACTGAAAGTGTGTGTGTGTGTGTGTGTGTGTGTGTGTGTGTGTGTGCACGCGCGTGCGCGCACATGTGTGTGTGTGATGGGGGGGCTGCTACTTCACACTTTGCTAGGTGAACCTCCGTGGGGGGGGGCATGCATTCATAGCTTAGGATTCCCCTCCTGCCGACACGATGGGGGGCAAGCAATACCGTGCGCTTTGCGAGATAGGTGCCACATCGAAGTTGCATTTGGTATTTGAACATCAAACCACCCTTTTCATACATATATTTGGTCCACATGCAAGTATGTTCGTGTTCTGACCCTTTCCCGTGTCATTTTCTCCAAATTTATGAACATTAGATAAGTCGGATGACGCAACAGACACGGTTCACTCACAATAACCGTGTGCCATGCCGGTGCCCCTGTCACACACATCCGCACAGTACATTGGGCTCCACGAGGCTTCCCCTCTCAAAAATATCTACCCGCCTGCAGGTTTTTTCTGTTTGATAACACACGGTTATTATGTTTCGATCGTGTGTGATGTTTGTTGTTCCCGCTCCCGCCTGCATCCCTCGAAAATATCTGCCCGCCTCGAGGGTTTTTCTGTTTCATAACACATAGTTGTTATTTCCGGACCGTGTGCGATGCACCATCATCCAAATTTTCAATAGCCCCGGCATTTCACTCCCGCGTATTAAAATTTTTAGTAGCCGCATCATTTCCTCAAACACCCCCCTCCACACACACACCCCAAAACCTCCTCGGGCGCGCGCGCGCGCACACACACACACCCACCACAACCCCTCCCTTGCTTGAAACCCTAGCAAGGTTGCCGCCGCCGCAAGGCCTCCATTATCAACATCTGCCGGTTTGCCCGTGCAGCTTACTCACCGATCTCCATACCCAGGCCGCCCAGAGTTTCTTAGATGACGCCTGCCAAACGCCCCCTTTCCCACAGATCCCCAACCCCATCCCCATCCCTCACTCCAGAGCATTGCAGCCTAAGCCCGGCTACGCTTCCCGTGGAGCTCAAGGAGCGACTGGCCCAAAAGATGTGTATCGAGGTCTCTTCGCCCGACGTCGCTGAGGTGGCCGCCCAGGAAGCTGACGACCATTACTGGCCACAGGCACTCAATCAACGGGCTAGAGTATGCGGGTATGTCGCAGACGCCGGCTATGACATTGAGGTCGTCGAAAGCGACGGCCTGGCGCGGGCTATGTCACAGGTTAAGTGGCCCACCCCCAACCCCTCGGGTTCAACCACCGTCGATCTCATCCATGGCCCCGCCGCTGATCTCCTCTGGCTCGCTGTCAAGAATTTGCCATCCTACATCGCCATCGAGCCCCTTTTGTCATTTCTGAAGGACACGTTCTGCAACGTTGGCTTGGGATCCACAGCTGCCAAGTTAGACCTCATCGATGGTGACCACGAGGAGGGCACCCTCTCTGGCTCTTCCAAGGGGAAAGAGCGCATCTGCTCTTCCAAGGGGAAAGATCCCGACTGCGACATCAAGGAGGGCACCCTACAGCTGTGCTCTTCCAAGGGGAAGGAGCCCATCTGCGACAACATGGAGCGCATCCAGGGTCCGTGCTCTTCCCACGGGAACGAGCCCATATGTGACAAGTGAGGAAACCCATGATTTGTTTTGCCGTGCCTCTTCACAGGGGGGAACCCATAATTTGTTTTGTCGAGTCCCTTTTGTAGTGTAGTGAGAATATGTCCAGTTTTAATTGCTATATTTGGTTGTTTGCAGTATGCCTTGTTTATTTCAGTCATTCACAATGTGATGCTCTATATGTGCAACTATTTACGATGTAGTACATATTCATCAATCCAGTTTTAAACATACCGATAGGAATGCATATATTTGCTTGCCGTTAAGCCTGTTATAGCTAGCATATGGCTCTTTTAAAGTTTTTTGGTTGTTCGGTTGTTTGTAGTTAGCACATGTCCAGTTGCAAATGCTATCTTTGGTTGTTCGTAGTATGCCTTGTTTATTCCAGTTATTCACAACATGGTGTTCTATATGTGCAAGTATGAACTGTGCAGTTCAATTTCATCAATACCAGTTTCAACAATACCACTATGAATGACTACATTTGGTTGTTGCATTTTGTAGTTAACACACCTTTCCATTTATATTTAACAATAACCAGTGTACTTAGACTGGTACAATAATAGTTTGAATGACTATGTTTGCTTGTTGTTAAATGTTAGGCCTGTTGCAGTTAACACACCTTTCCACTTGTTTTGCTTTACTAGCGTGCTTAAACCTGCACACTGAAGCTATCTTTTGGAGATTATTTTGTCTGCCTTGGATATATTTGGTTGATGTTTAGCCTGTTGTGCTTAACATGCCTCTCGATGTACTTACACAGGACAATTTTGGGAACGACTCCTGTTTTTCATCGAGGTTAGTTTCATCCCATGGCTTATATATACTCACTGTTTAGGATATCGGTAGCTGGTACCATATAGGCCGGTGGCTGATAAGGGACTAATCCGTGAATCAGACTTTTAACTGAATATATCTATAACCCATTTATCGTTATGTTAACTTGGGGCATATGTAATATATCTGAGGCTACATAGCAACATGCACTGTACTGAATGTCTAAATATGCAATCCTAGGCTACATAGCAACAAGGAAGAGTGTTACCTTAATGTTCTGATGATGTCTAGATATACGTAGAAGAGCAGCAGCAACAACAACAACGACACAACCCTGTTTGGAGACTCTAACTTAGCTAGAGGTTAGAGTTAGTTTCTAGCTCATTACTAACCCTGAACTAACTCTAGCCAAAGAGGTGTTTGGATGACAGGGTTAGATTGACAATAAATGCACCAGGAGAACTAGCTCCAATTAGCACCTCTTGGGTGGGATAGTTTTTTTTTGGGTGGGTTAGATGCAACTAGCTCAAACTAGCCCTCATGTTTGGATATAATTTAGGGCTATTTGAGCCCAAACTAGCTCAAACTAACTCTAACCCATGGATACAGCAGCAGTTAATCAGTCGATAATTTGTAAGAATGCAATAAACTCCCTGCGTCCCATAATATAAGATGTTAATTCATCTAATATGTGACCGAGGGAGAGGGGTTGTTGTACTACATCATTGTGCAATTGCTGTTGAGCTTCTAATATTAACTTGGTGCTTTTAGGTACACATGTCATTGGTAAAGATCCGGGCTTCGACCCTTTCTGTGTATGGGGCAATGAGATATTGATGAACCAGCATCAAGTGAGGAAGTTGATAAAGATTGTTAGTAAAATGGGTCAAAAGATGGCAAGTAAACTATTTGTTTACACTTTATCCAAGACAACAGCGAACTGCAGGATGGTAAGTAAGAACCCTGCAGCCTTCTTTTTACTACCCATAATGAGTTGTGTTAGATGACAATGTCTGAATCTTTTTCCTTTGCAGTGGTTCTCAAAGCAGTTTACTCAAGGTTACCTCTCAAACTACATGATTGGTGGGCATGCAAAGGTTAAAGTATTTCTACCAGAACACGGTGATTATCTAGATGTGTTCATGAAGATAGTGAAGGATGGTCGGTCGGCCATCACAAGGGGTTGGACTAGAGTCGTGCGTGCCTTCTGCATGGAGGAGGGCACAATATGGGCATTCCCCTTCACCTTGTTCAGCAACCAGAATGTATTTCGCCTCTTTCTTTACCATCTTTAATAGTACAAGTATACAACTATAGTTCATCATTCTTTATTTGGTGCGTATGTAATTCTTGAACATATGTACCTGTGAATCGAATAATGCATTGGTTGTTTGAACCTGATGGATATGAATAAAGCTATAGCATACTTTCAAATTCAAATCCTGTACAATTTGAAATAGCAGCAATTAAATTACGGTGTAATTATGCTCCACAGGTCGTTACGGCGCACACGATCGGTAAAATACAAACGTTTGTGATATAAACCATAATCCGACATGGTTCACAAAGAGCAAATGTGTGCGAGCATGCACACAGTTGCCGTTTGCAAACCGTGTGTGATGTCAAACAATATCACAAACGGTGCAGGCAAACTAAGCGTTTGTGATAGTTGCCTTATCGTACATGATTTGCAACCATGAACTGTTTCTGATGTGTTACGCATCGTAAACGTTGCACCGCAGAATAGCGTGTGCGATAGTTATCATGTACGACGATGTTACGATGGTCCAATGTTTCATAATCTATACGACACTCGTACGACGATTAGCTAATCTTCTTAATTAGTCATCGCACACAGTTCGGGAAAAGTGAATGTGTGTGATTGTCTGCTTATCATACACGTTCTATAATCGTGAACCGTTTGTGATGGGCCGCGCATCGTAAATGTAGCACCACAGAATACCGACTGCGATGGCAATGCGAGCACAAATGAGTAGGGACAGCTATATGCACCAAGGCTCCCTATCCCCAACGGTTTCTGGGTCATGTGGGAAGGACCCCCCTATCGCAGTCACTCACTAGGCGACGGTTCAGAACGCCGTCGTGGAAAGGGGTTAAAAACCGTTTGTATAGCACCTCACTGTACCAGTGATGGTTAGGCCATACCATGGCACCATGCGAGGCGTCATGTTTTTCAAGCATTTATTTCATTTTTCTATAGTTGAAAAACCAATAAACAAACATTTGTGGTTGACTATTGCCACACATTTCATCGAAATATCTGCCCATTCCTTGTAAAAGGCATGAGAATTTACTAAATAGCACAAGCATGGTTTTCCAAACCATTCTTGTGCACCTTTTCATGCACCGATTGTTTGAATTTGAATTATGTGCATTAATACCTAGAAAATGCACATAATCCCCTAAATATGGTAAATGAACCCAGAAAAGTGCCAAATTTGAACACGGTGATTTGCAGGGTGTATGTTCATCATAGAAAAGACTCATGGACAAAGGACGAAGGAAATTTGGATTCCCCTTCAATCTTAGTGATTTCCCCCTCGAAACGATGAAACTTCCTCGGTGATGGTTCGATTTATGAAAGGCATGCATGATGACATAAGCCAAACATGCTCAAATTTTTACCAGGGCATGGTGAGGCCATACCATGGCACCACTCCAGGCGTCGTGTTTTCCAAGCATGTATTTCATTTTTCTATAGTTGGAAAACCAATAAACGACGCGTTTGTGGTTGACCATTGCCACACATTTCCTTGAAATCTCTGCCCATTCCTTGTAAAAGGCATGAGAATTTACTAAATAGCACAAGCATGGTTTTCCAGACCGTTCGTGTGCACCTTTTCATGCACCGATTGTTCGAATTTGAATTATGTGCATTAATGCCTAGAAAATGCTTATAATCCCCTAAATATGGTAAATGAGCCCGAAAAAAATGCCAAATTTGAACACGTTGCATTGGAGGGGGTATGTTGATCGTTGGAAAAAAACTGAATGGCAAACTAGGACGGAAATTTGGATTCCCCTTCAATCTTGGTGATTTCCCCCTCGAAACCATGAAACTTCCTTGGTGATGGTTCGATTTATGAAGGGCGTGCATGACGACATAAGCCAAACCTTCTCAGCTTTTTACCAAGGCACGGTGAGGCCATACCATGGCACCATGCCAGGCGTCATGTTTTTCAAGCATGTATTTCATTTTTCTATAGGTTAAAACCAATAAACGACGCATTTGTGGTTGACTATTGCCACACATTCCCTTGAAATCTCTGCCCATTCCTTGTAAAAGGCATGAGAATTTACTAAATACCATGCGCATGGTTTTCCAGACTGTTCTTGTGCACCTTTTCATGCATCGATTGTTCGAATTTGAATTATGTGGATTAATGCCTAGAAAATGCACATAATCCCCTAAATATGGTAAATGAGCCCAGAAAAAAGCCAAATTTGAACATGTTGCATTGGAGGGGGTATGTTGATCATAGAAAAAAATGGAATGACAAACTAGGAAGGAAATTTGGATTCCTGGCCCCTTCAATCTTGGTGATTTCCCCCTCGAAACCATGAAACTTCCTCGGTGATGGTTCGATTTATGAAGGGCGTGCACGATGACATAAGACAAACCTTCTCAAATTTTTACCAGGGCACGGTGAGGCCATACCATGGCACCATGCCAGCCGTCATGTTTTTCAAGCATGTATTTCATTTTTCTATAGTTGAAAAACCAATAAATGACGCGTTTGTGGTTGACTATTGCCACACATTTCCTTGAAATCTCTGCCCATTCCTTGTAAAAGGCATGAGAATTTACTAAATAGCACGAGCATGGTTTTCCAGACCATTCTCGTGCACCTTTTCATGCACCGATTGTTTGAATTTGAATTATCTGCATTAATGCCTAGAAAAGACACATAATCACCTAAATATGGTAAATGAGCCCGGAAAAATGCCAAGTTTGAACACATTGCATTGGAGGGGGTATGTCGATCATAGAAAAAAATTGAATGACAAACTAGGAAGGAAATTTGGAATCCCCTTCAATCTCGGTGATTTACTATCGCACACGATTCATCGCCGTCGCCTCTGCGAAACGTGTGTGTTCACCCACACATGCAAAAGGAAAAAAGAAAACCCTCACCACCCTGCCCACTTCGTCCCCACCCACTCGCCGCGGACTCCTCCGCAACTCTACACCTCATCAACTTCTATTGTGGCAGCCACCCTAAGCTCGACGGCTGTCGTCGGCTGGCAGAGGTCGCGCTCCAAATGACATGGGATTTCGCCGCTACCGCTTGCTACCGCCTATCTACACCGACTTGCACCGCCATTCTAGACTCTTGTTGATTGGGGTTTTCTGTGGGATTGGGCCACGGATTTTTCTCATGGAGAAGGTAATCAATTTAGCAAAATATTCACTCATCTCTTATCGCAGTCCGTCCGGCAAGTGTGGTCGCGGCCAGTCGGAAACGAAGTTCTATCTCACCATTCCGGATGACTTCAGGGAGCGCTCGGTATGTTCAATCTCACCCTACCACAGTTGGCATGACCTAAATTTGTGAACATATACCGTATATTGCAACATTTGGATAAAAGGTACGGTGCCACGTGCAGCCTAGACGTCGAAGCCGATTTTTTCCCTATATTAGGCAAATTAATGATGTATTGTTCATTCAGTTACTCTCATATTTGCATCAAATCTTTGTTACATTATCTATTTTTTATTATATATTTTTTTACTTTGCTTTCAGCTATATATTGTTCTGTTCTATCAGTTACTCCCATATTTGCATCTTGCTCTGTTATTTCAATATATCTAATTTACGATCTTAATTTTCATTTCAAGCGGTACATCCCTTGCTTTGCAAGAACACGAGTAGAAGGAAATCTTGGGCTTTACTTTGTTGATGACTCCATGGATGTCATATTGACAATGCAGCAAGGATTTACAATGACAGTTAGTGTAAAACTTGATAAAGATGGTCACTCCTATTTTGGTGCGGACCTTTGGAGAAAAATTTCTATGTTTTATGAACTGAAAGCTGGCAATAAAATTCTAGTGCGTGCACCAAAGCCTGGTCTAATTAACATGGATGTTTACTTCCCCAACGTCATCAGCCGATCAAAGTCTAATCGAGGTTAGTGTTCTTTCAACTTTCTCCATGCTGGCATATTAGTTAGCAAAATTGGGGTATTTATTCTGACTAACTGATCACTATTTAAGCAACCAATTGTGATTTCATTTTCTGACTCCGTTCCTAGGCAGTAACAAATTCTATTTACCAATTTATGTGCACTATATATTCTTCTGCCATGTTCTGAATAAATAATACCTTTCCACCTTTTAAGCAGGCTATGTTGGATGCATAGTTAATGATCTGTATGTTACTCAGCGTACCAAATTTCACTGGAAAGACTTGAAGCATGTCATAAAATTTGTTGATAATCTGATAGAGATAGCATAGCATATGAACGCTGGATTTTGGATGGGATTAATTATACCTATGGTGCACACATTGAACAAGACCAATTGTGTGCACAAAACGCTCATACAAAGTCTTATTTTTATGTTGATGCTCATAAACTATATATATCTTCAACGATATGTTACAATTGGTTTTTATTCTACATTTCAACAGAAATTGCCCGCTACATCTGTTCCTGAATCGATTTCCCGGTGTGGTCGAATTACACTTGTGCCTGCTAATAACGCCAAAGTGAATGCAAGGTACTACATTTCCCGCAGAAATGGAACCATTCAAATTAACAAGTTCTCGCTTGTCGTGGCAATGCATCCATATTGGAAAATTGGAGACACTGTTCTACTGATGCTCTACTAAGGTACAGTAGGGTTCTTCCTTTTCATTGACAAGATGCCGAGTCACCATGATCAAGCTGCTTCCAGCGGATAGTTGTGGTTGTTGGCCCTCAGCCTCTTAAAATGTGCTAGCTGTTACTATGTGAAGGATGTAGATCTGGACCATATGGTTGTTGGCCCTCAGCCGCTTAAAATGTGATAGTTGTTACTATGTTAAGTATGTAGATATGGACCATATGGTTGTCAAAACCGTGTTACGAAGATCCTCCTTTTATCGAATAGTGTAACCACTATATATATGTTACTCAAATGCTGTTAGCCAAGTTCTTAAATTTTCATGGAAAGTATTAGTATTGTACACAGTTCATTGAGTTTAAGCGTGTGCCCGGTAGAGCGGTAGAGTAGAGGACGTCCATGTTTTCGACGTGGCGATCAACACCGATGTCCAGAAGGCATTTGCATATTAATTGCCCATATTGCAAATTCAGATAATATACAGACAGACCAGCCCATACAATTGACATATTTGACATGCATAAAGAAATCAATTGAGTATATATATATATATATAGGACAGTACTAGACTATTCTGTTACTCGGTGCCGCTTATAGGAGCTGAATCGGTACGACAAAAAGAAACGAGCCCACCCCGAAGCCCAAAACAAAACACACAAGGTCCGAGCCGCGATCCCACCCATAGAACCCGCCTCCCCCCCCCCAAAAAAAACCTCGTCGTCTCCCTCCTACGTTGGCGCCACCCTCCGCCGCGCACCGGCCGCCACCCTCCCCCACGCTCCGACTGCCTCCCTCCCCCGTGCACCGGCCTCCGCCCTCCCTCGCGCTCCGGCTGCCTCCCTCCCTCACGGTTCGGCCACCTCCCTCCCCGTGCTCCAGCCGCCTCCCTCCCCGCGCTCCGGCCTCCTCCCTCCCCGCGCTCCAGCCGCCTTTCTCCCCGAGATCCGGCCGCCTTCCTCGTGAGGTCCCATGGCCGCACCACCGCCGCCTAGCCCCTCCGTCCGCAAGCTAGGGCTTTGGGCCGCCCTCCTCTCCGCGCTTGCCTGGCTGGCCGTCGGCAGCGGAAGCGTGGTGGCGAGTGCTTGCGTGTTGGGGTACTGGTGTGCTGCTTCTCCGGCGAGGACGCCGTGCTACACCAGCACTGCCACTCATCTCCATTTTCTCTGGTATATTTCCTGTAGTAGTTCTTCAGTGCGCACAAAAAAGACCAGCAGTTCAATTACTATAAATTACTAAATTCCTTAAGCTGGTCTCCCTCTCGTACTTCAGTTTTTCAGTATTGGTCTAGTCAGTATGGTGAAGATGAAGTTCCTTTTTGAACTTCTCCGGTTAATATAAATGAACTTCCTTTTTTACATGTACTAACATCAGCTCATTCGGAGTTGTTTGTGTTCTTGTAACACAAATCAGTTCAAATCTCGAGAGAAGTAAGCTCAAAGAAACAAATACAGAAGTTCGAAGCCGAGATGTTTGCATATGTTTTGTTGAATTGAGTTCCTTCCTAAAAAAGCACTAAAGGAGGTTAAAAAAAGCATGGTTGTATTTGCTTATGTGGTTTGTCCCTTCAATTACAAAAAAAGTGCACCTACATATATTACAATGTTTCAGCTACAAAAGATACATTAGTTCAATGAGAAAAAAACATCAGTTCAAAAAATATATAAAGGAGGTTGTGAGCCAAAATAACTGATTTTTTTGTTGTGTTTAATTTTTCAGCTGAAAAAGAGAACAATTTCTCTCTATCTATCCTTCTTCTGAGGAAGATTGGGATGGGAGTCGACGAGGGGGGGGGCAAAGTGTGTTGTTACTTCTACAATTTCAAACATGAATTTGAGAAAAGTTATTCCTCGGCTAAGTTCAAAAAATGTCATTCTGTGAAGTTCAGCTATTCATCCATGAACTACTAAATGGTGGAGTTGCATTTTGTTTCTTCAGTACATACATGATTGAATGTAATCAATGGAACATATGTTGAATCTCCAAGATAGATTTCATATTTATTTTCTTGCAAGTAGCAAATCTTTCCGTGGATCAGTACAACTTATGTTCGACCTTTTGTTCACAAATCTTGTAGTATTGTTTCTACATGAATCTTTTTAGTACTTTATACAGCAAGTGTGGTCCATTTGTAAAATTATGTTAATGAGTTGCATAAATAAATAAAATATGAAAAAAGGCATCCTTCACTCTTGCAGTCTTGAAGGTAATTAAGTGCCTTTAGAAATTCTAACAATCCATCCCAGACTAAGCAAAATAGTACATGTTAGTGTTTTTTAAAAAGAATCTAGTATTAGTTGATCAACATTTTAATTATTTTCACTATATATGCACTTCATTATAGTCAACCATTGGTTAATTTGTCAGCTGCAAGTAAATAATGATCTTGCATTGTTGAGAAACACCTACCATAATGTGGTTCAGAAACAAAAGTAAGTTAAAGAAAGGGGGTGCGGTCACTGAACCCTGATGGTGCACTCACGTTGCTAACTGAAATGTTCACTATTTGTATACCACTATTGCATTGTGATATCTATCTAACTAGGCCGAAGGTTCTGAAGGGTGTCCTGATTTGGTCAACATGTTCTCTGTTTATTCTGTTTTAATGTCTGCAATACATTCCAACTTGGCGTGATTCACATCATCGTTAGCACCATGTTCGCTGGCAAGACCAATGTGCTTCTCTGCCGGCACTGAAAGGTACTTACCCCGTCCCATCTCTTGTTTACTGCTTCATTTCGCGTTGCTAAAATACAGAAAAAACAAGTGAGTTCAAATTGTAAAAAAAAATAAGAAGCTAGATGTTTAAAAAAAATCAGAAGCCGTTTTAGTGAATCTATATTGAAAATTAGATCATGTTTTAGTGAACCAGAACTGGTTTGTACTTTTTGCTTGATGCGTGTTCATGAGCAGTTCAAAATGTGTACTTGTTCCCTGCTTTGCTATAACATTTGTTAGATTGCTATCCAAAAAATGTCATGTATTCATGAATTTGCTGCTGGTGTAGCAGCCCAGTATGTATTTTATCATCAGTTCATAAAGGAAAGCTGAATCAGTGCAGTGTGTGTGATTAAAAAAATCAGTTTTATATTGTATGGTAGTTCACTGTATAGAAAAATTGTAATAGTTCGGCCAGAATAAAGTTCGCATAGTTCATACTCGTGAGGCAGTAATGTTCAATGAGAGAAAACCATCAGTTCAAATATATATGCAGGAGGTTGAGAGCATAAAAAAATGTGATTTTTTGATGCGTTTAATTTTTCAGCTGTAAGAGAGAAGAATTTATCTCTTGTCTATCTTGCTTCTCAGGAAAATTGGGCAGGGAGTCGAGAAGCCGGGCAAAATGTGTTGCTTCACAAGCACCTACAGTTCCTTGTGGTCACCTTGGCCGCACTTGGCCACGAGCTCGTCCACCATGGTGACTGGCAGCGTCCAAGTGGAACGCGGACATCAGTCCAAGCAAAACTAGTTCGTATAAACTGACTAGTTTACCCTAATTTCCACCGTTTAAGTTCAGTTCAATTTCTAATTTAGGTTTAGCTCATAGGAGCACTTAAAAATCAATTAGTTTGTTTTACTTATATTCCATGAACTTCTAGTACCCTAATTGATGTGGTAGTTACATGAGCTCCCTCTCCACCACTCCAGGATCCGCATCGTCCTCCCAGTCCGACCCGATGGCGTACATTAACTTGGTTGCTATAGTTTTTATAGAAGAAATAGTACAAAACTCTTTTTAGATTTCTTTGTGAACACATATATGTTTACTGTACATGAACTTGGTTGTTCTTTTTACATGAACTTGTACATTACCTTGTCAAGTTGTGTGTGTACTACCCATAGGAGCACTTGAAAAAATAAGTTCTGTTTAATTTCTATTTTAAATTTAGTTCATAGGAGCACTTGAAAATCAGTTAGTTTTTTTTACTTATATTCCATGAACTTATAATACCATTGATTAAGTAGTGACATGAGCTCCTCCTGCACCACTCTAGAAAATGTGCGACAATTTAGCAAAAAGTGGTCTATCATCAGTTCAGATTCAAAAAAACCATAACTTCAGAGGAAGAAAAATTCAACGAGGAAAAAAACCCAATGTGGATAGCGAAGAAACCTGGGAAAACTAAGGCGTTGTTTTGTTTCTGCCCTCATTTGTTCTATGCTTTGGCATTTGGTCAATGATATTTATTACATCCTTCATTACTAATCTTGAGAAGGAGATTCATTCATGCATTTCTATATTCGTTGTGTAAATCTATTGATTTTTAATGGTTTAGGGATTTTGGGAGAGTGGAGACCTGGAAGAGCACTTTTAGGCGTTGTTGACCATGACAATAAATGACCAGGAAGAGCACTTTCAATAGTCCAGGAAGACAACAACAACAATGAGAAAAATGCAACGATGCACCGTGCTGACATTGGCAAAAAGCTATGATTTTGTGCTCCTGTTTGTTGTTATGTCAATGAGAAACCAATACTTCTTTTCTTCAGGGTTTGTGTTTTGATCTGTGAGGGATAAACAAATTTTCCTATTCAAGTGGAAGCTCCCAGTGTATGATGGATGTGGGAGTTATTTTTACATACACTGTTCAGTGCTTCTCTTTGTGTAATGTTTTATGTTTTCCGGTGCTCGATGAAAAATTATATACCTAGTAGTTCATGTATTATTGCTTGAGGAGTTCATGTGTTACTGCCCAGTAAGTAAACCTATTAATGACTCTCACAAGTGTGATGAAAAAAATGGGCAGTAAACTGATAAGAAAATATCATCCAGTTCAACGATATAAACCATGCAAGTTCAGGGACGATAATACAGTAAATCGTTGAAAAGTTACGAGCAAAATTGTACCAAAAAACATAGTAAAGTCGAGTCTGTGAAAACACACGCTCAGTACAAACCCAAAACCCATACCGAAAAAACATAGTAAAGTCGAGTCTGTGAAAACACACGCTCAGTACAAACCCAAAACCCATACGGAGATCAGTTCGAGTACTATGTTTTCAAAATAGAATATACAGGACAACCAGTCTCACCGTGTTCAAAACTACTCAGTGAAAAATACCTCAGTACAAACACACACGTAGATCAGTACGAGTACTCTGTTTTTCAGACAGGAAAACAACACTATGGGTCTTACTGTATTCAAAATTACTCTTCAACGATTGCAAATTTGAGAAAACATTCAACACGACTAAGTTCCGCATTTTGATAGCTTTCCAACGGTATATTATTTGCCTCATTTCGACAAACTTTAAGAAAAAATCACGTTCGAAATCAAATTTGACAATATTCGAATTCGAGTTTAAACCGTAAGGAATTAGAAAAACATTTCTATACGAAAACGTTGCACATTTTCCATAGCTTTCCAACGTCGTATCATTTGTGTCAGTCCGACAAACCGTTTGCAAACAACCGCAAAAATACGTTTCACCAAGAATTTCACCATTTTTCAAATTACTTTTAAATCGTATAGAATTTGAAAAAACAATAGATATATGGAAGAAGCGGATTTTCACCAGCTTTCCAATGCGATCTTATTTGCTCAATTCCGACAAACCATTTGAAAATTAAGTCCAAAATACGATTCGCGTTTTCGGTTTTGAAAAAATAGTTTTTCAAAACTGCTCTTAAACCGTGATAATTTTGCAAAAATTCCTATATGACTTGTAATGTCTCTGTCAAGAGCTTTCCAACGATATATTACACGCCCCATTCCGACGAAAAAAATTCAATAACTTTTTTTGAACTAGAGGTGACGATCAGTTCGACGAGATAAAAATCATCAGTACTACCGCCTGAAACCGTCAGTTCAAGTCGAGTAACAGAATAATATTCTGCTACGCGAAATAGAATAGCCCAGATGTATATATATATATATATATATATATATATATATATATATATATATATTCCTAATTTACAAGAATATAACGAACCGTGCGCGCACAAAAGAGCTACACTGTGCACCTAACGCTAACCCAGCACGCACAGCAGTCATCGTCCATCAGAGTGTTGATCATGGGCGCAGTGGGAGCGGAGGCCACCAAGTCGATGACCTACACACCTTGATCGATCGAGACTGGGGCAGACTCGACATCAGGAATCGCCGGTACTGCCTCGGGCGCAGCGCTCAACAGGGCTACCATGACCGCCGGGTCTGCCCCGGCGACTGTGACGCCCCCGATTTGGCCGTACACTAATCATGCACGCAAATGTGTACGATCAAGATCAGGGACTCACGGGAAGATATCACAACACAACTCTAGACACAAATTAAAAATAATACAAGCTTCATATTACAAGCCAGGGGCCTCGAGGGCTCGCATACATAAGCTCTAGTACAAATGAGTCAGCGGAAGCAACCATATCTGAGTACAGACTTAAGTTAAACAAGTTTTTCCTTAAGAAGGCTAGCACAAACATCAACGATCAAAGAGGCAAGGCCTCCTGCCTAGGACCTCCTAACTACTCCTAGTCGTCGGCGGGCTCCACGTAGTAGAAGGCACCCTCGGGGTAGTAGTAGTAGTCGTCGGGGGTGGCATCTGGCTCCTGGGATCCACCATCTGGTCGTAGCAACCGGAAAGAAGGAAGAAGAAGGGGGAAAAGGGATAGCAAAGCAACCGTGAGTACTCATCCAAAGTACTCGCAAGCATCAGATCTATACTAAGTATGCATTGGTGTCAAATGGAAGGGTTGTATCTGTGGACTGAACTACAGAATGCCAAAATAGAGCGGAAGGCCTAGCCTATCGAAGACTAGCATCTTCAAGCAGCTCCAAGCATCTTGCAGCATTCAGAAGAGTAAAGAATAGAAATTTAACAATTAACAAGCATGTTGTAACATTAATGCCCAGAGATCCTTCCTCGACTCCATGCGAGAAAGCAATCTCGGAGCCACATATCCATCACATATCTCAAGTAACCATTTCTAGTTCTAATAGATCAAGATACAAGTCTGAACGTCCGTTACCATGGACACGGCTATTAATAGATAATCTTCCCTGCAGGGGTGCACCACATTTCCCAACATGCTCGATTACTCTGGTCGGACACACTTTTCTGAGTCAATGCCTGGCCTCAAAAGATCAACATGTCGCAGCCCTACCTAGGCTCAGCAGAGAGGTCCCCGCCGGTCTACATCCTAAGCACTCCGGGGTCTTGGGCCCATCTCTAGTTGCACTCCGGGTCGTTGCGAGCAGGGTGGATACCAGCACCGCCTCGGATGGCCAGCATGATCCGACCGTGCCGCAATGCTGAACTGGATGTCTGACAAAGCTTCGGCTGATACTACGACGTCGAGGCCCATAACTATTCTCGCGTGGTGGTTAGTGCGTAAAGGCCAGTGGCCAACTCAGAACAAATACCCAAACCTGTTAGTGCATTATTAAAAGAAGTGACGGTTGTCGGGACAAGTCCGGAGCTACCACCCCCTCCTGGGTGATACCGCTAAACAGCCAGCCGCCACCGTAACATCTTGCAGGTGCTCTCCGGGCCCGCCCGACTTTCACAAAGGTCTCAAGTAAATTCAAGGTAACCGTGTGTCCAAACATCAAGGGGAAATCCCGAGGAATCACCCTCGGTGGATTCCACTCGATGTAATCGTCAAGCTGAACTTATGAGGAATCACCCTCGAGGTTCACACTTGAGGAGTTGCACGACAGAGTCGTATCAGGAATGGTGAAGGAGGAATCACCCTCGATGACCATGACCGAATAACTACACTACAGAGTTATCATCAGGAGTGCGTTATGAGGTATCACCCTTGGCACTCGATAGTAGCTCTACAGAGTCGAGCAACAAAGGAGGTGTGATGTGATGTGAGGTGTCGGGCTCTGGTCGTCAATCACATTGATCTAGTCGTCGATGATGAATCAGGGGCGACAAGGACAAGGTGGGGGTCACTGATGGATCACTATCCAACCTATGCTAAGCAGTTTAGGATAAGCAGGTAAGGTACAACAGCAGGTTACAAAAGCAGGCTATGCATCATACAGTTGCAAGTTCGCTATGCTAGGGACATGTGCCAGACGAATGGACTGCATACTCGGCTTCGTCATATTTTTCTGAGCAACTTTCATGTAGAAAACATTTTCATCGGAGTTACGGTTTAATTTATATGAATTTTCAAAGTTTTAATAATATTCTAGAATTAACAGATTTAAATTAATTCCAAAAAACAATTATTGTGCAGGCATGACATCAGCATGATGTCAGCAGGTTGACTAAATAAACCCTGGCACGTGGGGCCCGTTTGTCATAGGCTGATAACTAATTAACAGTTTAATTAGTTAATTAGTTTAATTAACAGGATTAATTGAGTTAATTAATTAATTAATTTAATTATTATTATTTTTTACTTTTTTTAAAACAATTTTTTTTAAAAAAAATCACAGGGGCGTGGGGCCCTGCCGTCATTGGCCCAAAGGCCAAGCGGGCAGGCGGTTACGGGCTATCGGGCGAGGCCGAACCCGGGCGGCTGTTACGCGCGGCAGGGCGCTGGAAGCTCGAGGCGACGCCGGCGAGCGCCGACGTCAAGCGGTGGCTAGCAGCCGCAGCCCAGAGCGGCAGCAGTAGGCAACAACGCGGGCGGAGCGGTGCGGGACAGCTGCGGCGCAGGCAGGCGGCGGGGCGGCGACGGCATGGCTTGGCAGTTGCGGCCAGTCACCTGTGGGGCACGCGCGGGTGGCGCGCCGGCGGGCTGCGATGCAGCAGCAATAGCGCGCATCGGCAAGGGGAGCAGGGGAGCGCGGCGGCCAACGGTGGGGCGCGGGTGAGCGAGGGAGCTGTGGGAGGTTGGCGGGGCGCGGCCGGCAGCCGATGGCCGTGGCAGGAAGCAACGCGGCTGGCGACGAGCGCGGGGCAGGGGGGAGGCTGCAGGCGGCGGCGGGCTGCAGCAGTGCAGGAGATGAGCATCAGGGAGCAGCGGTCGCGGGACTGTGCGGGCGGCGGGTGCGCGGCCATGGGAGGTTGTGGTCGTGCAGGCACGCGGACGAGCGAGGCGAGGCCGTGCGAGGACTGCGGACACGGCCATGAGGGCGAGGATGAGGCGCGGGGACCTGTGGGTGCGTGCACGCGATGCTGGGGGCGCGACGACGGGTCGGTGAGCGCATCGACCGGGGCTACGTCTGGCGGCGGCTACGGGTGGTGTTCAGCAACAGGAGCAGAGAAGAAAAGGGGGACGGAACGCGCGGCTCACCGGGAGACTGTAGGTGTGCAAAAGGCAGCTCGGGGAAGGCTCACTGGCGCCGAAACCATCGTCGGAGTGCGTCGGAGCAGACGAAGAAAAAGACGAGGCGTGGCGGCGATGCAGTGATCCCCGGATCAAACTCGTGGTTGAGGACGACGTAGCGGAGGCGGGCGGAGCTCGTTGACTTGACGACGAGGCGAGAGGAGGCCTGCGGCTACGCGAATGTCAGCAACGCAGCCACGGCAGCGCTCGGGCGCCGGTCCATATCGAGAAAAGGGAGCGAGGGGAGAGGAGAGGGGGAACCGGGGAAGCTAGGGTTTGTCGATGGGGTCGGGGCGACCTTATCTGGGCCGGGGAGCCACGGGATGGATGCCGCGTGGCCATCCACGACCATGGACGGGGCGCGCGCGTCCATGGCGCTCCTGATGAGCAGTAGGAAGGAGGAGGTGGCGAGGTGGGCTGGGCTCCCACTATTGACCTAGAGCCCAGTCCACCAGTAGTTTAGGTCTTTTCTTATTTTTCTTTTCTGTTTCTTTTATTTCTTCTCTGATTTGTAAATTGTTAAGCCACCCATTCACTTTGTAAAATATGAGACTTGGCTCAATAAATTACATGCAATATTTAGCAATGCCAGAAAAAGGTTTGGAGGCAAGATGATTTCCTTTGAATTTTGTATTAATTATAAATGGGATAAATGTTACATTTTTGGCACTGTTTTATTTATTTTTGTGCAAATAAACCTTTTATAAAAATGTGGTTTCTTCAGCAATAATACTTATGAATTACTTGTCACAGTTTGCACATTTTAGTTTTCACATTATGAAAACTTTTATTTTTGACTTTAATTTGAAGTTTGAATTCGAACCGATTTGAATCTAAGCGAGATTAGCAACAGTAATAGTGATGATGTGGCATCATTAGCAGAGAATTACTGTAGCTTAATTATCCGGGCGTTACAAATCTCCTCCACTACAAGAAATCTCGTCCCGAGATTTTAGGAGGTAGACGGAAACAAAAGCGGGGTATTCATCACGAAGACAATCCTCGAGTTCCCAAGTGGCTTCATCTTCAGAATGACTTGACCACTGAACTCTTAGGAATTGATAGCCCTCTGATGGGTGCGACATTCAGCTTGATCGAGAACGCGGACCGGACAGATACTTCAGACTTTGATGTAGTGTTTTCAATTCCCACAAAAGGAGAAACGTTTACGCAATCAAGGAATAGATCCGTGCTTCGGCATTTCGAACAAGATGAGCATGGTAGCTCACTATCTCATTTGATGGATGTAGTAGATGGACGGTTTTAGTGGCGCAAATGATAGAAGCAGTATGGGTTTTCAACCATTCCATTCCCAGAATGAGGTCGATATTGGATGACTTTAAAACAATGGGGGAAACTTGGAATTCCAGCCCTTCAATTTCAACGGGGACGTTGAGACTAACCATTGTGGTTCGACATTGGCCCGCAGGGGTGTGTACCACTAGCGGATTGTTCATCTCTTCGAACTTAAGGCCATGCATGGATGCAAAATCTTCTGATATGAATGAATGCGATGCTCCTGAATTGAATAAAATAGAAGCTGGTATTGAGTTAACAAGAAGAGTACCCAACACAGTAGCAGGCTGGTCTTGAGCTTCATTCAGATCAATGTGGTTGGCTTGACCACGACCATAAGGCCTGGCATTGTTGTTGCGGGACTGATTGTTACCACGGCCAGTTGGAGGAAGTGCAAGCTGGTACTGATTCTGAGGGCAGTCCCTGGCACGGTGACCTGGTTGACCACACCTAAAGCATAGCCCATCATTGGGATGGGGAGCAGGAGCTCAGGGTGGTGCAGTTTGAAGTCTCGGCTGCCCAGGTGGTGGAGGAGGTAGGCGAGATGCAGCATGGGACTGTCTTGGTGCAGGGGCAGCTAGTGGATAAATGCTATGAGGGATCCATATCTTACGCTTCTGCGATGACGGGCCCGAAGATGAACCCACATCACGGTTGCACCTGAGGGATCCGAGGTGTTCCTGCAGACCAGTTTTGACCTGAATGGCCTTGTTCACCAAGGTGGCGAAATCAGCAAAGTCATGCATGAGGAGCGCCAGCTTGATATCAGCTTGAAGTCCATCATGGAACTTTTCCTGTTTACGTGCATCAGTGGCAATGTCATCTTCAGCATAGCGGGACAAGTCAAGGAACTCCCAATGATAAGCATCCACAGTCTTGTTGCCTTGGGTGAGGTTGCGGAACTCGTGCTTCTTCCTGTCCATAATTCCTTGAGGAATGAAGCGGGCACGAAAAGCAGCTTGGAAATCCGACCAAGTGATGAACGTCCCAGCAGGTAGTGAACGCCTGTGGCTGTCCCACCATTGAGCAGCGGGACCCTTCAGATAATATGCCGCAAAGGTGACATAGCTGGCTGGGGCTACATCAGCAGACTCTAGCTCGAAGGTGATGTCACCAAGCCAGTCATCAGCATCAAGTGGCTGAGTTGAGCGGCGGTAGATGGTTGGGTTGAGACGTGCAAAGTCATTCAGTGTCATAGTGGCTGGCTGTTGGTTCAAGTTGGGGCGAGGAAACTGACCCATCATTCCTTCCATGAACTGGAGGTTCAGCTTAAACTGTTGGATCATACCAGCCATGTACTCAGGCAGTTGTGGGGCGTTGCCACCACGACCATGACCAGCGGGTCTAACCATCCTGCTAACATATAACAGGGGTAGTTCAGCATGGAGAAATGTGCAAAGACAAGGAATCATTCAGAACGAAACATGCATAACAAAAGAAGTTCGACGGTTACGACATAGTAGCCAAATATGACATATAGATCCATACATAAGTTCGGTTACAAGCCATAAGTATGAGTTCAGAAAAGGAAAGGTAGTCTAGACCAACTAGGCAGTGCGCAGGCACGCGGTGGAGGGATACAACAACGCGACATAGCAATATGCTACATCAACGTTGGGGAAAACCTCTGAAGTCAGGCAGCTGTCGGTGAAGAAAAGCCCTACGGTGCTCGAGGGAAGGAGGCTACATACCGTGGTGGCTCTGGTGTATCAGCTGATCTCCGGGCGGAAGAAGAGGTCCACGAGCAGGGGTATCACCCCCAACCTCAGGCCACACAAGACCTGGTGGCATCTCCGTCCTGCGCGGGTAAAGGGTGAGCGAAGGCTGAATCCCTGTGCTGCCTGCTAGACGCATCTGTTCCAGAGTGAGGTAGTGGCGTGCACGCATGGCGTACAACTCAATAGTCAGAGCTCGAATAGTGCGATCCAGAACCCCAATGTACCGAACCATATACTGAGGGTCGTAACGACGGCTCACGCAGGGGGTACAGACAACAGTGTAGCGTTTGGAATCATCATCAGCTGGGGGGTACGGGAAGTATCTGAACCCAGTCTCCTCCAAGAGGGGATGCTCTCTACGGAGGCTGGTGATAGCAACATAGGCAACCTCCTGCACTGCCATCTCGACGGTCACTCCAATACCCTCAAAGGTGTGTAACTCATGGGTGGAGTTGTTCTGTCGATCATAGATATCCACCTTAGCGTGGTACATCTCCTGGTTGAACTCATGGTAGATCTCGTACACAGTGTACTGAGGATACCAGCGATATCCCAGCAGGGTCAAGAGGTTGACTAGAATGGCCAGGAACCCAGGCGTGCCAACCGCCATGGTCTGGCGGACGATCTGCATTGCGGGTCGCATCTGAAACAAGGAAGTTCAAGGATGTCAAATGACGATGTGAGTATTATTCAAAATACATTTCAAAGGAATAGTTGTAGATAATCCAGCTCTCCAGGCGAATGTGATTACAAGATCCTAATGTTGGAGTTAGTAAATTCATTTAACCCGAGTAGAAGAGAGATCAGAGTCCTAGAGTATAGACGAGGAGTAAAAGATCCTAATACCACCCATTGGCGACATGGGCCCGTAAGCCACACAGCCATGTTACTAAAACATTTTTTCAAAGACTAGACTCAAATTCGGCCAAGGAGATGGAAAGGGGGTTCCGACAGGCAGTCTGCTCTGATACCAACTTGTGACGCCCCCGATTGGACCGTACACTAATCATACACGCAAATGTGTACGATCAAGATCAGGGACTCACGGGAAGATATCACAACACAACTCTAGACACAAATTAAAAATAATACAAGCTTCATATTACAAGCCAGGGGCCTCGAGGGCTCGAATACATAAGCTCTAGTACAAACAAGTCAGTGGAAGCAACAATATATTAGTACAGACATAAGTTAAACAAGTTTGGCCTTAAGAAGGCTAGCACAAACATCAATGATCGAAGAGGCAAGGCCTCCTGCCTGGGACCTCCTAACTACTCCTGGTCGTCGACGGGCTCCACGTAGTAGAAGGCACCCTCGGGGTAGTAGTAGTAGTCGTCGGGGGTGGCATCTGGCTCCTGGGATCCACCATCTGGTCGCAGCAACCCGAAAGAAGGAAGAAGAAGGGGGAAAAGGGGTAGCAAAGCAACCGTGAGTACTCATCCAAAGTACTCGCAAGCATCAGATCTATACTAAGTATGCATTGGTGTCAAATGGAAGGGTTGTATCTGTGGACTGAACTGCAGAATGCCAGAATAGAGGGGAAGGCCTAGCCTATCAAATACTAGCATCTTCAAGCAGCTCCAAGCATCTTGCAGCATTCAGAAGAGTAAAGAATAGCAATTTAACAATTAACAAGCATGTTGTAACATTAATGCCCAGAGATCCTTCCTCGACTCCCTGCGAGAAAGCAATCTCGGAGCCACATATCCATCACATATCTCAAGTAACCATTTCTAGTTGTAATAGATCAGGATACAAGTCTGAACGTCTGTTACCGTGGACACCGCTATTAATAGATAATCTTCCCTACAGGGGTGCACCACATTTCCCAACACGCTTGATTACTCTGGCCAGACACACTTTTCTCAGTCAATGCCTGGCCTCGGAGAATCAACACGTCGTAGCCCTACCTAGGCTCAGCAGAGAGGTCCCCGCCGGTCTACATCCTAAGCACTCCGGGGTCTTGGGCCCATCGCCCGTTGCACTCCAGGTCGTTGCGAGCAGGGTGGATACCAGCACCGCCTCGGATGGCCAGCACGATCCGACCATGCCGCAATGCTGAACTGGACGTCTGACAAAGCTTCGGCTGATACTACGACGTCGAGGCCCATAACTATTCTTGCGTGGTGGTTAGTGCGTAAAGGCCAGTGGCCAACTCAGAACAAATACCCAAACCTGTTAGTGCATTATTAAAAGAAGTGACGGCTGTCGGGACAAGTCCGGAGCTACCACCCCCTCCTGGGTGATACCGCTAAACAGCCAGCCACCACCGTAACATCTTGCGGGTGCTCTCCGGGCCCGCCCAACTTTCACAAAGGTCTCAAGTAAAGTCAAGGTAACCGTGTGTCCAAACATCAAGGGGGAAAACCCGAGGAATCACCCTCGGTGGATTCCACTCGATGTAATCGTCACGCTGAACTTAGGAGGAATCACCCTCGAGGTTCACACTTGAGGAGTTGCACGACAGAGTCGTATCGGGAATGGTGAAGGAGGAATCACCCTCGATGACCACGACCAAATAACTACACTATAGAGTTATCATCAGGATAGTGTTATGGGGTATCACCCTCGGCACTCGATAGTAGCTCTGCGGAGTCGAGCAACAAAGGGGGTGTGATGTGATGTGAGGTCTCGGGCTCTGGTCATCGATCACGTTGATCGAGTCATCGATGATGAAGCAGGGGCAACAAGGACAAGGTGGGGGTCACTGATGGATCATTATCCAACCTATGCTAAGCAGTTTAGGATAAGCAGGTAAGGTACAACAGCAGGTTACAAAAGAAGGCTATGCATCAGAATAGGAGCAAACAATAACTGTAGCAAAATCTAATGCAAGCATGAGAGAGAATGGAATGGGCGATATCGGAGTGATCAAGGGGGGGCTTGCCTGGAAGCTCTGCTGGAAAGGAAGAAGTGTCATCGTCAACATAGTTGATCACAGTGGCATTAGCAGCGGTCTCGGGGTCTAGCGGAGAAGAAGAGGGGGAAGAAACAGTAAATACAAAGCACACATATGCATGGCAAGACGATATACAGAGCTAGGGGTGTTCTAACGCAATGTCACACAATACCGGCGAAGGGGGATAACATCCGGGAAAGTTTTCCCGAAGTTTGGCATTTTTCGGACAGACAAAAGAGAGGGGACGGTTGCAAGTTCGCTATGCTAGGGACGTGTGCCAGACAAATGGACTGCGTATTCGGATTCGTCATATTTTTCTGAGCTACTTTCATGTAGAAAACATTTTCATTGGAGTTACGTTTTAATTTATATGAATTTTCAAAGTTTTAATAATATTCTAGAATTAACAGATTTAAATTAATTCCAAAATACAATTATTGTGCAGGCATGCCATCAGCATGATGTCAGCAGGTTGACTAAGTCAACCCTGGCACGTGGGGCCCATTTGTCATTGGCTGATAACTAATTAATAGTTTAATTAGTTAAATAGTTAATTAGTTTAATTAACATGATTAATTGAGTTAATTAATTAATTTATTTTAATTACAATTATTTTTAACTTTTTTAAAACAATTTTTTTCACAGGAGCGTGGGGCCCTGCCGTCATTGGCCCAAAGGCCAAGCGGGCGGGCGGTTATGGGCTATCGGGCGAGGCCGAACCCGGGCGACTGTTACGTGCGGCGGGGCGCTGGAGGCCTGGGGCGACGGCGGCGAGCGCCGGCGTCGGGCGGTGGCTAGCAGCGGCAGCCCGGAGCGACAGGAGGAGGCAGCAACGCGGGCGGAGCGGGCGGTGGCTAACATTACGGTGAAGCCTGTATTTACAAGAAAGTGAGTGGGAGCTCTGTAGCATTTCTGATATTATATGTGGATGACATATTGCTGATTGGAAATGATATAGAATTTCTGGATAGCATAAAAGGATACTTGAATAAGAATTTTTTAATAAAAGACCTCGGTGAAGCTGCTTACGTATTGAGCATCAAGATCTATAGGGATAGATCGAGACGCTTAATAGGACTTTCACAAAGCACATACCTTGACAAAGATTTTGAAGAAGTTCAGAATGGATCAGTCAAAGAAAGGGTTCTTACCTATGTTACAAGGTGTGAAGTTGAGTAAGACTCAAAGCCCGACCACGGCAGAAGATAGAGAGATAATGAAAGTCATTCCCTATGCCTCAGCCATAGGTTCTATACGATATGCCATGCTGTGTACCACACCTGATGTGTGTCTTGCCACTTATCTGGCAAAGAGGGTACAAGAGTGATTCAGGAGTGGACCACTGGACAGCGGTCAAAATTATCCTTAGATACCTAAGAGGACTAAGGAAATGTTTCTCAGTTATGGAGGCGATGAAGAGTTCGTCGTAAAGGGTTACGTCGATGCAAGCTTTAACACTGATCCGGATGACTCTGAGTCTTAATCTGGATACATATTGAAAGTGGGAGCAATCAGCTAGAGTAGCTCCATGCAGAGCATTGTAGACATAGAAATTTCCAAATTACATACGGATCTGAATTTGGCAGACCCGTTGACTAAACCTCTCTCACAAGCAAAACATGATCATACCTTAATACTCTTTGGGTGTTAATCACATGGTGATGTGAACTAGATTATTGACTCTAGTAAACCCTTTGGGTGCTGGTCACATGGCGATGTGAACTATTGGTGTTAATCACATGGTGATGTGAACTAGATTATTGACTCTAGTGCAAGTGGGAGACTGAAGGAAATATGCCCTAGAGGCAATAATAAAGTTGTTATTTATATTTCCTTATATCATGATAAATGTTTATTATTCATGCTAGAATTGTATTAACCGGAAACTTGATACATGTGTGGATACATAGACAAAGCACTGTGTCCCTAGTAAGCCTCTACTAGACTAGCTCGTTAATCAAAGATGGTTAAGTTTCCTAACCATAGACATGTGTTGTCATTTGATGAACGGGATCACATCATTAGGAGAATGATGTGATGGACAAGACCCATCCGTTAGCTTAGCATAATGATCGTTCAGTTTTATTGCTACTACTTTCTTCATGTCAAATACATATTCCTTCGACTATGAGATTATGCAACTCTCGGATACCGGAGGAATACCTTGTGTGCTATAAAACGTCACAACGTAACTGGGTGATTATAAAGATGCTCTACAGGTATCTGCGAAGGTGTCTGTTGGGTTGGCATAGATCGAGATTAGGATTTGTCACTCCGAGTATCGGAGAGGTATCTCTGGGCCTTCTCGGTAATGCACATCATAAGAAGCCTTGCAAGCAAAGTGACTTAGTCACATGATGATGTATTACGGAAAAAGTAAAGAGACTTGCCGGTAATGAGATTGAACTAGGTATGAAGATACCGACGATCGAATCTCGGGCAAGTAACATACCGATGACAAAGGGAATAACGCATGTTGTCATAATGGTTCGACCGATAAAGATCTTCGTAGAATATGTGGGAGCCAATATGAGCATCCAGGTTCCGCTATTGGTTATTGACCAAAGAGGTGTCTCGGTCATGTCTACATAGTTCTCGAACCCGTTGGGTCCGCACGCCTAACGTTCGATGACGATTTTGTATTATATGAGTTATGTGATTTGGTGACCGAATGTTGTTCGGAGTCCCGGATGAGATCACGGACATGACAAGGAGTCTCGAAATGGTCGAGAGGTAAAGATTCATATATAGGACGATAGTATTCGGACACCGGAAGTGTTCCGGGGGTACCGGGTACATATCGGGTCACCGAAAAGGGGTTCCGGTCACCCCCCCCCCCCCCCCCGGCAAAGATATGGGCCTTATGGGCCAAGACAGGGACAGACCAGCCCCTGGTGGGCTGGTGCGCCCCCATATAGGCCGAAATAGGAGGAGAAGGAAGGAGGGGAAGGGAGAAGGAAATGGGAGGATTCGGCCTCCCCCTTTCCTTCTCTCCCCCCCTCTCTTTCCTTCCCCCTCCGACACTTATCGAAGGGGGGGAGGCCGACTTGTGGGAGGCGCCCAAGTAGGATTACTCCTACTTGGGGTGCCCCTTGCTGCCCCTCTCCCTCTCCCACCTATATATATGTGAGGGGGGAACCGCTAGAACACACAACATTGATTCCTAGCCGTGTTCGGCGCCCCCCTCCACAGTTTACGCCTCCGGTCATATCTTCGTAGTGCTTAGGCGAAGCCCTGTGCGGATCACTTCACCATCATCGTCACCATGCCATCGTGCTGACGGAACTCTCCCTCGTCACTTTGCTGGATCAATAGTTCGAGGGACGTCATCGAGCAGAACATGTGCAGAACTGGGAGGTGCCGTACGTTCGGTGCTTGATCGGTCGGAACGAGAAGAAGTTCGACAACATCAACCGCGTTAACAAACGCTTCTGCTTTTGGTCTACGAGGGTACGTGGACACACTCTCCCCCTCTTGTTGCTATGCATCTCCTAGATAGATCTTGCATGAGCATAGGAATTTTTTTGAAATTGCATGCTTCGTTCCCCAACAGCAGGCGGCGGCGGGCTGCAGCAGCACAGGAGGTGAGCATCAGGGAGCAGTGGTCGAAGGACTGTGTGGGTGGCGGGTGCGCGGCCATGGGAGGTTGCGGTCGCGCAGGCACGCGGACGAGCGAGACGAGGTTGTGCGAGGACTGCGGACACGGCCACGAGGGCGAGGACGAGGCACGGGGACCTGGGGGCGCGACGACGGGTCGGTGAGCGCGTCGACCGGGGCTACGTTTGGTGGCAGCTACGGGTGGTGTTCGGCAACAGGAACAGAGGAGAAAAGGGGGAGGGAATGCGCGGCTCACCGGGAGCTTGTAGGTGTGCAAAAGGCAGCTCGGGGAAGGCTCGCTGGCGCCGAAACCGTCGCCGGAGTGCGTCGGAGCCGACGAAGAAGAAGACGAGGCGTGGCGGTGATGCAGTGATCCCCGGATCAGACTCGTGGTCCAGGACAACGTAGCGGAGGAGGGCGGAGCTCATGGACTCGACGACGAGGCGAGAGGAGGCCGGCGGCTACGCGAATGTCAGCGACGCAGCCATGGCAGCGCTCGGGCGCCGGTCCAAATCGAGAAAAGGGAGCGAGAGGAGAGGAGAGGGGGAACCAGGGAAGCTAGGGTTCATCAATGGGGTCTGGGGTGAGCTTATCTGCGCCGGGGAGCCACGGGATGGACGCCGCGTGGCCATCCACGACCATGGACGGGGCGCGCACGTTCACGGCGCTCCTGATGAGCAGTAGGAAGGAGGAGGTGGCGAGGTGGGCTGGGCTCCCACTGTTGACCTAGAGCCCAGTTCACCAGTAGTTTAGATCTTTTCTTATTTGTCTTTTCTGTTTCTTTTATTTCTTCTCTGATTTCTAAATTGTTAGGCCACCCATTCACTTTGTAAAATATGAGACTTGGCTCAATAAATTACATGCAATATTTAGCAATGCCAGAAAAAGGTTTGGAGGCAAGATGATTTCCTTTGAATTTTGTATTAATTATAAATGGGATAAATGTTATATTTTTGGCACTGTTTTATTTATTTTTGTGCAAATAAACCTTTTATAAAAATGTGGTTTCTTCACCAATAATACTTATGAATTACTTGTCACAGTTTGCACATTTTAGTTTTGACATTATGAAAACTTTTATTTTTGACTTTAATTTGAAGTTTGAATTCGAACCGATTTGAATCTAAGCGAGATTAGCAATAGTAACAGTGATGATGTGGCATCATTAGCAGAGAATTATTGTAGCTTAATTATCCGGGCGTTACAGTGACGTCCGGCGAGACGACGTTGGCTCTCGCCAGGGCTGCCGTGATGGCCCCAGGCATGCCCCGGCCACGTCCGGGGCTGCGCCCTCCTCCATCTGGTACATAAGCCTGCGCCTCGTGCGACGGCCGTCACTGCCGTAGTTGTCCTTGCATCATCGACGTCCCTCCTCCGCCACCCACACCATTCGCCGCACTCTGCGCCGAGCCAGCAGTATCGCCTGCTTGCGATCCCTGTCCGCTTTTAGGACGACCCTAGCTAACCTGGCGGCTTGCTCGTACCGCTTCTCCTGCTTCCTCTGGCCGTCGTCGGGAGAGCGGCGGCATGGCCGTCGACTGCCAAGCCGACCATCGTGCCTTCAATGTCGATTCCACCGTCGCGTGACTCCATCCTATCGTCGGCCGTCGGGGGTATGCCGGTATGTGTGGGTAACTAGCTAGCAACTGGATCAATAGTGAGTCACCGCCGGTGGCAATTGCTGTGGTTATTTATAGCTAGTAGCTGGCTAGGGGATTGGGGATTTTACAATTCACCCATGTGGAGCGTGGGAAGCATTCGCTGGAGTGCAGGAAGACTAAGTGGAGCACACAACCCGAATACCGTATGCGGTGTCACGTGTTATCTATCACACACATGTTAACATAAGGAAACGTATGTATAACTTACTAATCATCGCATAGGAGTACCCACAGACGCATCATGTGCGATACTCCTAGCCACCGCAAGCAACTAGTTTGCATTTTTCAAAGTTTTTTGTACACACAGAATCACACAAAATTAACTGTAGTAATCGTCTGTGTTATAATTTCTCATCGCAAACAGTTCATCCGAGTTGGTTGTTTGTCGCGTATCACACACATCTTGTTTACACGAATTGTTTGTGTTCTTTTGGCTCATCGCAAACAGTTCATCTATGTGAACTGTATGCCGCATATCACACACATGTTGTTAAGTTGAACCGTTTCTGTTGTGTTCCCTAATCGAAAATAGTTCGTCCGAGTGAACCGTATGCCGTATATCACACACACCTTGATCTGGCTAACGTTTCTGTTGCATTCCCTAATAGCAAATAGTTCATCGCAGCGAACTATATGCTGTATATCGCACACACCTTGATATGGCTGCCCGTTTCCGTTGTTCTGTCTCATCGCAAACAGTTCGTATGGATCAACCGTATGCCCCGCATCGCACACGCAACTAAAATCTGAACCGTGTTTGATGTATCCTTCATCGTAGACATTTTGCATCTTTTTTGACAGTTTTTTTACATCACCATTTGCGATTAATGCATCGCACATAGTTTCATCAAAGGGTCTCTGATCGTAGTGTCGCGTTAGCAGCATCCTGCAGTAGTGTAAGCTGGAATCTGCAAACATTTTATTCAAAGGAGAAGACAATATAATATGGCCTCTTTGTTAGATCAACAATAATGCATATGAAAGCCACTCAACATTTTCATCGTGGTCTTCTCCTTAGTATGACTCAACAAAAGAAAAGAATTTCAGAGAAACACACTGAAATATTTTTGGAGTTTTTGGTTCTTCCTGAAAGAAGCAAATTAATAAAGGAAAACAAAAAAGAGAAAACTATTTACACTAGCAAAAGAAGAATGAGAAATCTTTTTGAGTTTTCTTTTAATACTACAACTAATTTAAACTAGAAAGAAAAACCGAAAAGAAGCAAGAAATATTTTTGGATTTTCTCAAAGGTTTTCAAACACACAAGAAGAAAGTGAGAAAATAAATCTAATCATGGATAATATAATGAAAGAGGATGAACACCGACAACTAAAGTGAAATGTGTGAACATGAATGTAATGTCGGTGAGAAATACGTACTCACCCAAGCTTAGGCTTTTGCCTAGCTTGGTGATCACCATCCGTAGTAGCCATCCGGTCCCATGTGAAAGTGCTGAGGCGGCGGAACTTGAGCGTCCCACTCCTGGGCCTCCTCCTCTGCTGCTTCCTGTGTGTTTCGGTAGGTGACAATGTCCGCTTGTAGGATGGTGTATCCATTCCTGGCATAAGAGTCAAAGAAAGCAGGTGCAGGCAACAGAATAAAATCACGGGTATCCTCACTAAAGACCAAGTTATAACGAATGTGGTGAGGAGGCACAGGAGCATCAATAAAGTGGTGGTCCTACATCACCTGGTGATCTAAATAAACTCTGGGCAACAAGTAATCATGGTGGCGTATCTGAACATTAAAGTGTCTCGCTAGGCGAGTATCATATATACCACCATGAATTTTACCCTTAGTCCTATTAGTGTGCAAATGACGTGCAATGATAGCCCCGAGGTTATAGGTATGGTCATTATGAAGTGCATGGTGTAAAATGGCAAGGTCAGGGGCACTGAGTATACTGCCTTTCTCTCTAGCAGTCAAACATTTCATTATGAATACGACAAAGTAATGCACAGAAGGAAATTGTAGACTAGCGGCTGTGGCTTTTGACACGCCCCTTTCCTCACCCACTGTTAAAGTGCGGAGGAAACCATCAAACTCCGCTGGTCTAGGATCTCTTAATTCCCCTTCAAAAGGAATCAAACATATCTCACAGAATTCAACAAGTGGTATCTGATGATGTTCAGAATATAAATCAAAGCGCACCTCATGGGGTTCGAGCCTATTCAGGAAATGAAAGTTTTGCACAAAAGAATTTGTAAGGAGGTGGTGTTGGTCACACTCATCTGCGAGGAAGTGGGCAAGTCCATCATTTGCAATGAATTGCGCGAACTCTTGGTATAATCCGGCTTCGTTCATGAAGGCAATGTGCGGCCATTCGCACGGCCGAACCTCCGCCCTACGAGGAGTGTTGAGGTCGCTGTCCGAAGATTCCCCAATGACTCCCTTGGCATTCCTTTTGGAGGAAATCCTCCGGAAGAAATCCATTTTTCCTATGAATAAATTTCTGGAAAAAAACTGGGTCACAAAATTATATCAATAAAACTTCACAAAACTGATAGCAACTACTCATATGGATGTCTAGAGGCTATATCAAGCATTCAAACTACTTGGAACTCAAAGAATCTAACATGCAAGCTCATTTTCAGTAGCACCAAGAGTAGCTAATTAGTCAAAATATAAACCACTAAAGCAAAAACTAATTGGAGCAATGGAGGAGTTACATACCAAGTAGCAATCACCCAAAACAGTTTCGGAAATGGAGCTCCGAGCAAAGAGATCGAAAATCTCAGGTTTGGGAGCAAGAGCGCAAGAGAGAGAGAGAGAGAGAGCTATAGGGATTTTTTTTTCTTCTAGAGGTTGATAACCCACAAGTATAGGGGATCAATTGTAGCCTTTCTTGATAAGTAAGAGTGTCAAACCCAACAAAGAGCTAAAGCTAGAACAAATCCTCCCTCAAGTTCTATCGACCACTGATACAACTCTACGCACACTTTACATTTGCTTTACCTAGAACAAGTATGAAACTAGAAGTACTTTGTAGGTGTAACGGGGTAGGTTTGCAAGATAATAAAGAACACGTAAATAAAAGCTAGGGGCTGTTCAGATAAATAAACAATTAAGTTAGTTTTAGTAGAGAGCTTTTTGTCACAAGAAAGTTATTTGTCCCTAGGCAATCGATAACTAGACCGGAAATCATTATTACAATTTCATATGAGGGAGAGGCATGAGCTAACATACTTTCTCTACTTAGATCATATGCACTTACAATTGGAACTCTAGCAAGCATCCGAAACTACTAAAGATCATTAAGGTAAAACCCAACCATAACATTAAGTATCAAGTCCTCTTTACTCCCATACGCAACAACCCACTTACTCGGGTGTGTGCTTCTGTCACTCACGCCACCCACCATAAGCGAATCATGAAAATATTGCAACACCCTACAGCGGGGATCCCTCACGCTTGCGCAACACGGAGAGCACCATAGGACAACACCAATAATAAAACATACAACTCAAACCAAGCATGATCATCAATCAACCCATATGACAAAACGGATCTACTCAAACATCATAGGATAGCCACATATCATTGGATAATAATACGTAGTGTTGAGCACCATGTTTAAGTAGAGATTACAGTAGGTAAAAGAGAGGTTACACCGCTGCATAGAGGGGGGAGAGTTGGCGATGACGGCGGTGAAGTTGTTGGTGTAGATTGCCGTCATGAGCCTTGCCCCGGCGGCGTTCCGGCGCCACCGGGAGAGAGGGGGAGAGAGCCCCCCTCCTTCTTCTTCTTCTTCCTTAACCTCCCCCTAGATGGGAGGAGGGTTTCCCCTCTAGTCCTTGTCCTCCATGGCGACGGAGGGGCGAGAGCCCCTCCGAGATTGGATCTCTCTCTGTTTCTCTTCTATTTCGCGTTCCTGTTTTCTGGCCTTTCACTGTTTCTTAAATTCCTGGAGATCCATAACTTCGATTGGGCTGAAATTTTAACACAATTTTTATCCAAATATAAGATTCCATGCGGCCGAAGGACACCTCCAACTGACCTACGGGGTGGTCCCCTGGGTAGGGGCGCCCCCATTGAGCTTGTGGGCCCCTCGGGCATCGTCTCGCGTTGATTTCGCTTCCCAAAAATCACATATATTCCAAAATAAATCTCCGTAAATTTATATCATGTTTGGACTTCGTTTGGTATGGATATTCTATGAAACAAAAAACATGCAACAAATAGGAACTGGCACTGGGCACTGGATCAATATGTTAGTCCCAAAAAATAATATAAAATATTGCCAAAAGTATATGAAAGTTGTAGAATATTGGCATGAAACAATCAAAAATTATAGATACGATGGAGACGTATCAGCATCCCCAAGCTTAATTCCTACTCGTCCTTGAGTAGGTAAATGATAAAAAAGATAATTTTTGATGTGGAATACTACCGAGCATAATCTTGATCATGTAATCTAATCATGGCATGAATATTAAGACACGAGTGATTCAAAGCAATAGTCTATAATTTGACATAAAGATATCAATACTCAGGCATCCCAACAAACAATCATGTCTTTCAAATTATCAATGCTAAAGAACGTTATCCCTACAAAATCATATAGCCTTGTCATGCTCCATATTCTTAACACAAAGTATTTATCATGCACAACCCCGATGACAAGCCGAGCAATTGGTTCATACTTTTTAACGCGCTTCAGCTTTTTTAACCCCCACGCAATACATGAGCGCAAGCCATGGATATAGCACTGTGGGTGGAATAGAGTATGGTGATAGAGATAATATGGAGAAGACAAAAAAGCAAGAAAGTCTCACATCGACGCGGCTAATCAACGGGCTATGGAGATGCCCATCAATTGATGTCAATGCGAGGAGTAGGGATTGCCATGCAACGGATGCACCAAGAGCTATAAGTGTATGAAAGCTCAAACTGAAAACTAAGTGGGTGTGCATCCAACTTTCTTGCTCATGAAGACCTCGGGCATTTGAGGAAGCCCATCATCGGAATATACAAGCCAAGTTCTATAATGAAAAATTCCCACTAGTATATGAAAGTGACAACATAGGAGACTCTCTATATGAAAAACATGGTGCTACTCTGAAGCACAAGTGTGTTACAGGATAGTAGCATTGCCCCTTCTCTCTTTTTCTCTCATTTTTTTGTTTTCTCTTTTTTTTTCTTTTTTTTGTTGGGCTCTTTTTGGCCTCTCTTTTTTCGTCCGGAGTCTCATCCCGACTTGTGGTGGAATCATAGTCTCCATCATCCTTTCCTCACTGGGACAATTCTCTAATAATGATGATCATCACACTTTTATTTACTTACAACTCGATATTACAACTCGATACAACTAATACATGATGACTCTATATGGATGCCTCTGGCAGTGTACCAGGATGTGCAATGATCTACCATAGCAAAGATATAAAAAAACAGACAAGCCATTAAAATATCATGCTAGCTATCTTACGATCATGCAAAGCAATATCACAATGAATAATCAAGTCATTTATATGATGATGACGGAAGTTGCATGGCAATATATCTCGGAATGGTTATGGAAATGTCATAATAGGTAGGTATGGTGGCTGTTTTGAGGAAGATATAATGAGGCTTATGTGTGATAGAGTGTATCATATCACAGGGTTCGGATGCACTGGCGAAGTTTGCACCAACTCTCAAGGTGAGAAAGGGCAATGCACGGTACCAAAGAGGCTAGCAAATTGCGGAAAGGTGAGAGTGCTTATAATCCATGGACTCACATTAGTCATAAAGAACTCACATAC
The DNA here is from genome assembly GCA_011799875.1 of Thinopyrum elongatum. NCBI lineage: Eukaryota > Viridiplantae > Streptophyta > Magnoliopsida > Poales > Poaceae > Thinopyrum > Thinopyrum elongatum. The sequence goes on along the minus strand of CM022303.1, from coordinate 297,665,108 downwards.
TTATTGCAAAAGTTTATTAGCCCTCGAAGCAAAGTACTACTACACATGCTCCTAGGGGGCTAGATTGGTAGGAAAAGACCATCGCTCGTCCCCGACTGCCACTCATAAGGAAGACAATCAATAATAAATCAAGCTCCAATTTCATAGCATAACGAGAGACTATACGTGCATGCTTCAGGAATCACAAACCTTAACGCCAGTATTCTTACTAAACCACAATCATTCACTAGTACCTCCCACATATTACCATCTCTATATCGCAAAACTATTGCAAGGAATCAAACATATCATATTCAGTGATCGACAAGTTTTATGTTGGATTTAATGGCTAACCATGTGAATGACCAATTCTTGTCAACTCTCTAAATAGATATAAGTGAAGCATGAGAGTTTAATTCTTTCTACAAAAGATTTGCCCAATCCTAACAAATATAAGTGAAGCAAAAGAGTATTCTACAAATGGCGGTTTTCTATGTGTAGAGAAACATGCAATCCAAACTTCAAATGATATAAGTGAAGCACATGAAGCATTCTATAAAGCCATACTCAAAAGATATAAGTGAAGTGCAAAGAGCATTCTATAAATCAACCAAGGACTATCTCATACCAGCACGGTGCATAAAAGAAAAGTAAAAAATAAACACAAAAGACTCTCCAAGAATTTACGCATATCATGTGATGAATAAAAATATAGCTCCAAGTAAAATTACCGATGGTCGTTAGAAGAAAGAGGGGATGCCTTCTGGGGCATCCCTAAGCTTAGTTTCTTGGGAGTCCTTGAATATTACCTTGGGGTGCCTCGGGCATCCCCAAGCTTAGTCTCTTGCCACTCCTTATTCCTTCATCCATCGTGATCTCACCCAAAACTTGAAAACTTCAATCACACAAAACTTAACAAAACCCTCGTGAGATCCGTTAGTATAATAAAGCAAATCACTACTTTAAGTATTGTTGCAAACACATTAATATTTTATTTTTGCATTATAACTACTGTACTCTAACTTCACACCGGCTTATATCACCGATACAATCCATAGATACATCAAAACACGCAAAACAATGCATAAAAAACAGAATCTATCAAAAATAGAACACTCTTTAGCAATCTAAATATTGACCATACTTCTGTAACTCCAAAAATTATGAAAAATTAGGACAAAATAAAAAAAAATTCCAAATCAGTACTTTGTAAAAATTTCAGAAACTTTTGAAGTTCTAGTAAAAAACGTAAATTCAAGCACCACAGCCAATGTTTCTATTTTTGCACTGCACATACCAAACAAACAATCTAATCATCCTAAAGGCAAATCTTGGGACATTATTTTTATAATACAATGGATTTGTATAAGGGGATAATTATTTTTGTTGAAATTTTTTTGTAATTCAAGATTTTCAAAGTTTCCATGGGCATGAACAAAGTTCAAGGAGCTCCCTCACTTCAACGGTGCTCGTCTTTTGAAAAGTTTTAGGTTCCCCTCTATATTTTTTTTAAACTTCTTAAAAGCACACAACAGAATAAAATGACTCTCTAAAACTTTCGGGTTGTCTCCCTGGCAGCACTTTCTTTAAAGCCATTAAGCTAGGCATAAAGTGCTCAAGTAATTGATCCACCCGGATCCCAAGGTACATCAAAGCCTATTTTAATTAACAATGATTTGTATTTTAGTAGTGAGCACAAAGTAATATATATCATGCAACAACGAAGTCTAACTCTCTTCCTATGCATCTGCATGTCATAAAAGAAAAAATTATGCACATCAAGTAAAGGCCAATGCATAATATAAACAGTTTCTTGCAATTTTGTCGTGTTGGAAACATAGAGAGGTAGAGATGTAGTTCCTCTCTTATAATAATTGCAAGTAGGAGCAGCAAGCACACGCATATTATATTCATCAAAATCATCATGTGTAGTGGTAAAACGCCACCCATCAATATAATCCTTAATAAGCGCAAACTTCTACGATATAGTATAGTTGACAGAATTCAAAAAGATAATGGGACTATCATGTGTGGGTGCAATAGCAACAATCTCATTCTTAACTTAAGGATCTATAGCAAGTTCATCTCCATAAGCATAATTCAAATTGGCATCTTGGCCACAAGCATAGCAAGCATCGATTTCATCAAAAAGGGATATTTCAAATGAATCAATGGGATCATAGCAATCATCCTTCAATAAGAATGAAGGGAAATTAAATAATGTATGAGTTGAAGACTTACTCTCATTAGAAGGTGGGCACGGGTAGCTAATCCGCTCTTCCTCCTTTTGTTCTTCGCTCTCCTCCTCATCTTTTTCATCTAATGGGCTCACAATTTCAGCAATTTCTTCGTCCATAGATTCCCGCAAAATATTAGTCTCTTCTTGGACAGTGGAGAATTTCTCAATAAAATCATCAATATCAGCATTGTATTTGTAATTCTCATAGCAATATTAAAGTATAGAAAAAAATTCAGGTCTATAAACCGCATCATCAAAATCTTCATACTTTTCAAACAAAGATTCAATTTCATAAGCACCCTTAAAAGCAACAAATTCTTCTGTTTGTTCCACATCATAGTAATCATAAGTAAACATTAGCATAAGAAGTCAAGGTTTCATTATCATTAAATTTACATGAAAAGGGAAGGTGTGGAGCCTTCATCCTAGAGCAATAAGTATAATCGTATCTCAAGCATAAATTCCAAGCATACCAATGCAATGATACGTCTCCAACGTATCTATAATTTTTGATTGTTCCATGCTATTATATTATCTGTTTTGGATGTTTTATATGCATTAATATGCTATTTTATATTATTTTTGGGACTAACTAATTAACCTAGAGCCCAGTGCCAGTTTCTGTTTTTTCCTTGTTTTTGACTTCTACAGAAAAGGAATATCAAACAGAGTCCAAACAGAATAAAACTTTATGGTGATTTTTCTTTGACTAGAAGAAACCCACGAGACTTGGAGAGGAGGCCAGAAGACCTACAAGGATGCCACAAGCCGTAGGGGCGTGCCCCAGGGGGGCGACCCCAGGGCTTGTGGGCCCCTCAGAGACCTCCTAACCCTAATCTTCGCACTATAAATCCTCAAATATTCCCCCTATGCCAGAGGGCACACAAAAAAATACTTTTCCACCGCCACAAGCCTCTGTTCCAGTGAGATTCCATCTTGGGGCCTTTTCCGGCACTCCGTCGGAGGGGGGTTCTGTAACACCCCCAGTGGTTAGCCACAGTAATCCCCCAGTTGATAATGCCATGTCATCATGATCAACAGTGCTTAATCATCATGAGTAACATATCTCATTTCAGCAATATTCAAATTCAATTGGAAATTCAAACTTCAATTAAATTCAAAGTGGAAAATAAAAGTTGTTCAAATCAGAATCTAAAATGTTCATTAAATAACAAATATTCGAGAGACAATGCTAAAATTATAACCAACATTTAATAGATTAATTTAGTAACTCAAACAACAAGTAACAGCAGCAAAACAACACTATCTAATCCTTTTTCAATTAAATAAAAAGATATGGATATCAAACCATTTTCTAGCAGTGACTAATTTTGCACTGTTAATATTTGGACCAGCCACATATTTTACAAAAGCCATTTGCAATATAAACAAAAGACAAAACAAAAAACAAAAACAGAAAGCAGAAAAGAAAATAGAAAAACAAAAAGGCCAACGCGCCTGGGCCTAAGTGGCCACAGTGCAGCCCAGCCCATGCCTGTCCCCTCCTTCCTCCTCTGTTCATCGCCGAGCCGCTGTCGCCGCGCCCACACGCCGCGCCCCGGCCTCCCCCCCCCTCGCCTCTACTCGACAACGCACGCTGCTGCCGCCGTGGACGCCTACTAGGAGCCCCCTCGACCCCGCAGATGAACCCTAGCACCTCTCCCATTTCTCCCTCACTCTCTCCCAACTCACCCGAGCGGCGCCATGGCCGTGCCGCCGTAAAGCTCGCGGCCACCGTGCCTCCCCGCCGCTCCGACGTGTCCATCGGTTTCCTCGACGTCGCCTCCTTCCCCTCCACTGTTCAACCGAAGCCGGGAGCCCCTGCATCGCCGTCCTTGACCTTCTCATTCCCCTACGGCCACTGGGATCGCTGCCGTCGATTCGTTCCGGCAAGCCCTCCCGGGCACACTGCCACCGCCCTACGGCTCCCGGTGAGCAGTCTCCATCTTTCCCCTTTCTTCTCTGCATGTTTTCCATCATCGTAGTGGCCGTACCCGAGGCGCCCGAACTCGTCGCCGTAGATGAACTCGCCGCCGTGGCCACCATAGCTCGAGCTCGCGACCGAGCTCGTAGTCGAGCTCCTGGAGCTCGTAGGACACCAACGGCGCTCTTCGCATCGTTTGCCATGCCCCCACATCGCTGTAGCCACCAACGCCTGATTCCGGCGTCCGCCGGCGACGACCTAGCGCTCGGCTCCGATCGTTTTAGCCCGCGCTAGAGCCATAGATCGACGCGGAGCGTTGTTCCCGTTCGAACGCGACCAACCGCCGTCGATTTGGTCGCCGAACGACGAAACCCGAGCCCCTCCCGCACTCGCCGCTGTGTTTCACCTCGCCGGAGAGCTCCGGCGGCCGGCGCTGACCTGGCCCCGGTGGGCCCCGCCCCTGTGCCACTGACCGATGGGCCCGTGGTCCCCTGTTGACCAGCTGACAAAGTCAACTGTGCTGACTGGGCAGGCCCCAGTCAATGACATACGGGCCCCACCCCTTTAAGCGTTTTTAAAATAAATTAAATCTGTTAATTACTTAATTAAATCACTAATTAGTCACTGACAAGTGGGCCCCTGTTAATTAGTTAGGTAGTTAGATTAGATAAACTCAGTTAGTTAGCCACTGAGTATGACAGGTGGGTCCCGCAGGTCAGGTTTGACTTGACTCAGGCGGTTTGACTGCTGATGTCACAGTGACATCATGCTGACATCACAAATCATTTTAGATATTCCTGTTAAATTAAATAATTCCAGAAAATACTAAAAATCCTTAGAAAATCATATAAAATAATCCGTAGCTCACATCAAAAAACTTTGTACATGAAAGTTGCTCAGAACGACGAGACGAATCCGAATAGGCGGTCCGTTCATCCACCACATGTCCCTAGCATAGCGAAGATGCAACCGTCCCCCTCCGTTTCATCTGTCTAAAAATGCCAAACTTCGGGAAAACATTCCCGGATGTTTTCCCTCTTCACCTATATCATGTAGCACCACGTCAGAACACCCCTAGCTCTGCGTAATGTCATGTCTTGCTCTTGTTTGCTTTATATTTACTGTTTCCTCCCCTCTTCTCTCTCGGTAGACCCCGCTATAGACGCATTTCCCGAGACCGACACAGCTCAGGAGCCCGACGACACCACTGACGACCTTGCCCTTGCCACCGAGCAACCAGGCAAGCTCCCCCCCCTTGAGCATACCGATATCGCATATTCTTTCTCTCTCATGCTTGCATTAGAATTGCTGCTGCAACTGTTTTACCTATTCTGATGCATAGCCTGTTTATTGTAACCTGCTATTGAAACCTTACCTGCTTATCCTAAACTGTCTAGTATAGGCTGGGTAGAGACCTCTCAGTGACCCCACTTGTCCTGATTGCCCCGCTGGATCATCAGAAGACTCGATGACCAGGCCCCAGCACCGCACATCACCCCCTTAGTTGTAACGACACTGCAGCGTTACTATCGAGTGCCGAGGGTGATACCTCGTGTAGCACTTCTGATGTTAACTCTGTAGGGTAGCTATTCGGTCGTGGTCATCGAGGGTGATTCCTCCACCACTTCCGATAACAACGCTGTCATGCAATACCTCAAGTGTGAACCCATCGCGGGTGATTCCTCCGAGTTCACCTTGATGGATACATCGAGTAGGAATCCATCGAGGGTGATACCTCGGATTCCCTTGATGTTATGGACACACAGATAATTGGACTTTACACTATTACTTGGAAGGCGGGTCAACCCTGAGGGGTACCCGCGTGTGATGTGAAGACGGGTTGACGTGGATGGTGCCCGAGTGAGAATACGAGGCGTGGCCGGGCATTCTTGGCCCTTGCCGCAAGTCCTCGAGATGGGGCGACGAGGTCACATCGATCGTGAGTCTCTGCTTGTTACTGCACCCCCAAGGTACTAACGATTTGGATATTTGATTCGAGTGGGCCTTTGGCCCGATAGCACTAACCATCACGTGGGAAAAGTTATGGGCACTCTGCATCGTATGCATCAGCCGAAAGCTCTGTCAGACGTCCAGTTCAGCATTGCGGCCGGGACGGACCGGCGCCCCCCTGGTGCCTGGCTTCCCCCTACACGCAACGACTCGGAGTGCACAGGGCGATGGCCCAAGACCTCTGAGCGCTTAGGATGTAGACCGACAGGGACCTCTCTGCTGAGCTCTAGGTAGGGTTGCGGTGTGTCATTTGGCCGAGGCCGGGCAAGACCCAGAAAAGTGTGTACCGGCCGGAGTTAAGCGAGCGTGGTGGGTAAGTTGGTGCACCCCTGGAGGGAAGAACTAATCTATGCATAACCGGATCCTTGGTAACGGACACTCGGAGTTGTATCCCGATCGATACAACTAGAATTGGATACTATGGCTCTGGGATTGCTTCTCGCAGGGAGTCGAGAAGGGATCTCTGGACGAGGTTGATGACAGTATGGCTCTGGGATTGATTTCTCGCAGGGAGTCAAGAAAGGATCTCTGGGTGAGGATTGATAACATTACTACTACCTTATATTGTACTAATCTACACTCTTCTAATGCTGCAAGACCTCTGAAGATGCTAGTCTTCGATAGGACTAGGCCTTCCCTCTATTCTAGCATTTCTGCAGCCCAGTCCACATATACAACCTCTCTTTGATAATGTTGCATATGTAGTGTAGATCCTTGCTTGCTGAGTACTTTGGATGAGTACTCACGGTTGCTTTGCTTTCTTTTTCCCCCATATCCATTTCATGCAACCAGATGACGGAGCCCCGGATACAGCTGCCTCCGCCGACGTTCGCTACTACTACCCCGAGGGTGGATACTACTACGAGTTGCCGACGACCAGGAGTAGGTTCGGAGGGTCCCAGGCAGGAGGCCTGCGCCTTTCGATCGTAGTGTTTTCTTTAGCCCCGTCTTTTAAGGGCCTATATGTGCTTCTTTTATATCTGTACTCAGATATCTGATGCTTCCACTGACGCTTGTATGTGAGCTTATGTATTCGAGCCCTCGAGGCCCCTGGCTTGTAATATAAAGCTTGTATGACTTTAATTATGTTTTAGAGTTGTGTTGTGATATCTTCTCCTGAGTCCTTAGGCTTGATCGTGTGCATTTGCGTGTATGATTAGTGCACGATTGAGCCGGGGGTGTCACAAGTTGGTATCAGAGCCGACTGCCTGTAGAAACCCCCTTTCCAACTCCTTGGCCGAAGTTGAGTCTAGACTTCAAAAACTGTTTAAATAACTTGGTTATGTGGCTTACGGGCCCACGTTGCCAATTGGGTGGTATTAGTATCTTTTATTTCTCGTCTATACTCTGGGACTCTGATCTCTCTTCTATTCGGGTTAAATGAATTTTACTAACACCGACATTTAGGATCTCGTAAATCTCATCTACCCGGAGAGCTGGACATGTGTGCTTAATTCCTTACCATTGATCTGATTAGTCTGATAATCATTTTCCTTTCCATTGTTTTGTTTAACCTTTCTCTCTGAGTTGTATTATACTTCTCATTGTCATTTGACAATCCTGAATTTCCTCTGTTTCAGATGGATCGTTTGTTTCCACCACGCCCTACGACGTAGCTTGTGCTTCGCACTTGGGCTCGTGGTGCCCCTGGTTTTCCAGCTGTCCTGATCGCCCTCCTGACCAGGCTGGGCTACCGTTGGTACCCCGAGTACATGGTCTACGAGGATTATCGCGAGTTCAACCAGGAGCAGTACCATGCTGATGTTCATATCTATGATTAGCGCGATGACTCAGACACTGAGCTGCATCTTTTCCACGATATCGGCGTGACGATTGAGATGGCAGTACATGATGCCGCCTACTCTGCTGCCGCACATCTCTGAGGAGAGTTCGGCGATAGCCTGGATGCCTCTGAGTTCCGATACATTCTGTATGCCCCTGCTGGAGATGCTACTGGATACTACACAGCTATCTGTGCCCCATACGAGCGTCGTCGATACGACCTGCATGTTCTGATTTAGTGCACTCAGGCTCTGGATCGCACTATTCGGGCTCTTGCCGTCGAGTTGGTTGCCACTCGAGCACGCCTCTACGATGCTATGACACAGTTGCTACCAGCTATTCATGCAAGGATACATCCAGAGTACATCCTTTACCCGAGCAGGACTCAGATGTATGCTGGTATTGATTGGGCTGCTGTTGGAGGTCACACACCTATACGTGGACCTCTTCTTTCAGCTCGAGACCGGATTCTGCATCAGGGTGCACATGGGGCGCAGGATCCTTCCGCGACGAACATTCATCGTCCGCACGTGCAGCTACCCCATTTCAGTGGATCTTCCCGACATTGATGTAGCCTTGGCTATGTCTCGTGGTGTACTTCCTTACCGTGTGCCTGCACGCCGCCTACCATATCTAGCTTTTGAATTTGCGCCGTTATGCTATTCGCATGTAACCGACTCTGTGTATGGATCTGCATGTCTTAATTGACTACTGTCAAGTATCTAATACACTGCTTAATTATTGTCATGTTACATCATGCTTGTCGCTAAACACCCGCAACTGCTTTTACTGAACAACCCCTGTTGAAACTTAGCAGGATGGTTAGACCAGGTGGTCGTGGTCGTGGTCGTGCCCCTGAACGCCCACCACCGCCAGATTATATGGCAGCTATGATGCAACAATTCGAGCTCAACCGCCAGTTCATGACTGGGATTATGACTCAGTTCCCTCATCTGAACAACCAGAACCAGAACCCTCCTTCAATAACTCTGCCAGAATTTATGCATCTTAGCCCCACTCAGTTCCGCAACTCTGAGAAGCCACTGGATGCTGATGACTGGATTCGCGATATCACTCACGAGATGGAGTCTGCAAATCTCTCCTCTGCCAACTTTGTCGCCTTCACTTCCTTTTTCCTAAAGGGTCCCGCTGCTCAATGGTGGGACACCCACAAACGTACACTACCTGCTGGAACAACCGTTACTTGGCCTGAGTTCCAGGCTGCTTTCCGTGCCCGATATATTCCTCAAGGAATCATGGACCGGATGAAAACCCAGTTCCGCAACCTCACTCAGGGCAATAAGACTGTCGAAGCTTATCAGCGGGAATTCCTTGACCTGTTCTGCTATGCTAAAGAAGACATCGCCACGGATGCCCGTAGACAAGAGAAGTTCCGTAATGGACTCCACACAGACATCGAGCTTGCACTCGCTGCTCAAGATTTCACTGACTTTACTACTCTTGTGAACAAGGCTATTCTGCTTGAGACTGCTCAAATGAAGCATAAGGAGTCACAGAAGCGCTATCGTGATGTTGGCTCATCTTCGGGCTCAACACAGAAGCAAAAAACATTTGGTCGTGGACACGCTTACAACATTGGTATTGAACAAGCTCAGGATCAATATGCCACTGTGATGGGTACTATCTCGTTAACTCAGTACCTGCTTCTGTTTTGTTTAATTCAGCAGCATCACAGTCATTCATCTATGAAAATATGCATTCATGCATGACCTTCATTATGAGGAAATGCATACTCCGTTAGTCAGGTGGGCTAGTGAATTACCGTGGCCAGACAACTGAAAATGCTGAGGCTAAAATATACACCATGAATGCGTTGAACGCTTCTCCGCTGGAGGGGATCGAAGACATTCCAGTCATCCGAGATTTTCCAGACGTTTCTTCGGAAGAACTTCCGAGAATACCCTGCTTTCTTTCGGTCTTCCTCTTAATTCTCGGGACGAGAATTCTTGTTAGTGGAGGAGATTTGTAACACCCCCAGTGGTTAGCCACAGTAATCCCCCTGTTGATAATGCCATGTCATCATGATCAACAGTGCTTAATCATCATGAGTAACATATCTCATTTTAGCAATATTCAAATTCAATTGGAAATTCAAACTTCAATTAAATTCAAAGTGGAAAATAAAAGTTGTTCAAATCAGAATCTAAAATGTTCATTAAATAACAAATATTCCAGAGACAATGCTAAAATTGTAACCAACATTTAATAGATTAATTTAGTAACTCAAACAACAAGTAACAGCAGCAAAACAGCACTATCTAATCCTTTTTCAATTAAATAAAATCCAAATAAAAAGATATGGACATCAAACCATTTTCTAGCAGTGACTAATTTTGCACTGTTAATATTTGGAAAAGTCACATATTTTACAAAAGCCATTTGCAATATAAACAAAAGATAAAACAGAAAACAAAAACAGAAAGCAGAAAAGAAAATAGAAAAAGAAAAAGGCCAACGCGCCTGGGCCTAAGTGGCCACAGTGCAGCCCAGCCCGCGCCTGTCCCCTCCTTCCTCCTCTGTTCATCGCCGATCCGCTGTCGCCGCGCCCGCACGCCACGCCCCGGCCCCCCCTCGCCTCTGCTCGACAAAGCACGCTGCTGCCGCCGCGGACGCCTACTAGGAGCCTCCCTCGACCCCGCAGACGAACCCTAGCACCTCTCCGCTTTCTCCCTCACTCTCTCCCAACTCACCCGAGCGGCGCCATGGTCGTGCTGCCGTAAAGCTCGCGGCCACCGTGCCTCCCCGCCGCTCCGACCTGTCCATCGGCTTCCTCGACGTTGCCTCCTTCCCCTCCACCGTTCAACCGAAGTCGGGAGCCCCTGCATCACCGTCCTCGACCTTCTCCTTCCCCTACGGCCGCCGGGATCGCTGCCGTCGATTCGCTCCGGCAAGCCCTCCCCGAGCACACTGCCACCGCCCTACGGCTCCCGGTGAGCAGTCTCCGTCTTTCCCCTCTCTTCTCCGCGCGTTTTCCATCGTCGTAGTGGTCGTACCCAAGGTGCCCGAACTCGTCGTCGTAGATGAGCTCGCCGCCGTGGCCACCATAGCTTGAGCTCGCGACTGAGCTCGTAGGAGCCCAACGGCGCTCTCCGCATCGTTTGCCGCGCCTCACATCGCCATAGCCACCAACGCCCGATTCCGGCATCCGCCGGCGACGACCTAGCGCTCAGCTCCGTTCATTTTAGCCCGAGCTAGAGCCACAGATCGACACAGAGCATTGTTCCCATTCGAACGCGACCAACCGCCGTCGATTTGGTCGCCAGACGACGAAACCCGAGCCCCTCCCGCACTCGCCGCCGCATTTCACCTCGCCGGAGAGCTCCGGCGGCCGGCGCTGACCTGGCCCCGATGGGACCCGCCCTTGTGTCACTGACTGATGGGCCCGGGGCCCCCTGTTGACATGTTGACCAAGTCAACTGTGCTGACTGGGCAGGCCCCAGTCAATGACATACGGGCCCCACCCCTTTAAGCATTTTTAAAATAAATCAAATATGTTAATTAGTTAATTAAATGACTAATTAGTCACTGACCAGTGGGCCCGTGTTAATTAGTTAGTGTCAGTGTACTAAGTATTGGGCCATTAGTACCCCGTACTTGTGCACGGGCAGTTGTAGCCATACTCACGGCCAGGCTTGTCGGGGAACAGTTGGAGGTTAATTCAAGTTGTCAAAGAAACACCCAAGTCAAAGATCTGAGGATCAATAGATAAGAGCTGAGGACCGAAAGCCAGCCTCCCCGGCAAGATCTTGCCGGGGTGGCCTGCAAAGCCCGGCAAGATTTCGCGCCCGGCAAGATTCGGCGCCCGGCAAGATTCTGCCACTGTGCCACCGCTTCGGCATAGCAGCGAGCCTGACACTCTGGGTCCTTCTCTGGATCCGTGGCGACACGCCAATGGAGGAGAGCTTAAGCAGTGCTGATGGGATGGCCCCTTTTTCCATCCCCAAGAAAGTGAGGACACCTAAACGGACACCTCACGGTGCATTAAATGCATTCGTCCTAATCCGTCAGTGGTTAGGTATGATGACCCTGTAGCTACTTTACACCTCAATGTATGTACATTTTGCCACTGTGGTGACCCCTTTGAGCGTATAAAAGGAGGCCCAAGGCAACTGCTACAGGGGAGGAGGATCTTCTGGCCCATTCTGCATGCGTAGCTGCTCTTTGAACATACTGTTCATTGCAAGCGCTCCTGTAGTCTGGGCTCAAGAACACTCATAATAAAACAAGGCAGGAGTAGGGTTTTACGCTGATCAGTGGCCCGAACCTGGGTAAAATTCCCCGCGTCGATCATTGGTTCTGCTCTTTGTGCATATCTCTCTCCCTGCCGAACCATAAAGGGGTCCTTTAGGATCCCATAGGTGTCGTACGCCGACATCTTTGGCGCGCCAGGTAGGGGGATCGAGGTCGTGCGAATCTGATCCAGTGATCAGCACCTTAGTTTCTTCATCATCATGCCACCCAAGAAGAAGAGTGCCGCCACGGCACAACCATCCACATCCGTTTTGCCTATGCCCTCGCGTACGGGTGATGGCGCGGATGCAGAAGGAAGAGGTTTAGAGCCTCCACGACGTTCCGGTGATCCAAGCCAGGCGAGCGGCGTCGTTCGCAGCAGCAGCGGCAATCCACACACCGCTGGATCCAGAGATGGAGCTGTGTTGCCTACGGGCGGCGCAACGAACTCCAGAGATCGGCGGACGCCTTCCAGGGCTCCCGCGCCGGCGCAAGCGTCACGGCCTTCCCAGGTCGTGTGCGATGAGCAGCGCCATGGCGCTGGTGTTTCAGGGCGTCCCCATGAAAAGACTTCTACGCATCGATCCCAAGGTGCGTAGGCCCAGCATGCATGCCAAACTGCCGGCGGAAGTGGCGCATGGTCGCGTGATCGTGACGGTGCTCGTTCTAACATTGTTAGGAGTCAGAGCACCTCACTTACCTCGCACCTGTCACCGCCGCCTACACCAGCGGAAGCTTTGGCACGTGCGCAGCTGCTCCTCGATTTCCCTCCTGCTTCGGAGAAGAAGGAGGAGTGGCGAGCTACTATCCAGAGCCTCATTGGCTTCGCCAACAAAGATGGGCCACCGGAGGCAGGGCCCTCGCAGCGGCGGTCCATCGATCCGGCGCGAGCCGATGTGGAGAAAACCGGAGGTGGTGCAACCACGGTGCACTCCCCTCCACGACACCAACGGCGGTCGACAACCCTGCGGACTGATGGCCGTGACGATGATTCCACGGTGTCGTCCGATCCACGGATGCGCCGCGACCAGCGTCTAGTTCTCCAGGAACAAAGCAAAGAGGACGCTCAAACTACCATCGAGCGACGACGGGAAGCACGCTATCAATCTGATAAGTGCACGGGGCCCACTGTCGACGAGCCTGTGCCAGGGGACGCAGGCGACTTGCCTTACGAGGTAGGTACTCCAGCGTTTACCCGTGAGCTGCGGCAAGTCCAGTGGCCCAATTCCAGAACCTTCAAGCCAGAGGTCCCGGAGAAATATGACGGCAAGACTCACCCCTCGGAGTTCTTGAGCATCTACACCATTGCGGTGCAGGCTGCCGGGGGCCGAGATGACAAGATACTTGCCAACTACTTCCTGTTGGTGCTCAAACCCAACGTCAGGTCGTGGTTGATGCATCTGCCAGAGAATTCTATTTATTCTTGGTCAGATCTGTGCCATCAGTTTGTTGGCGCCTTTGTTGGAGGCCACCAAGCTCCTGGCCAAGAGAGTGATTTGCATATCATCCCTCAGAAGGAGGGCGAATCCCTGCGCAAGTTTATCCAGAGATTTAGCCAGGTGCAGTACAATATTCCTGACGTTCACCCTGCCGCTGTCGTTAGCGCGTTTCATCAGAACGTGCGTAACCGCAAAATGCGTGAGGAGCTGCCGATGAACAAAGTCAGGAGTATTGCCGAGCTTTACGCTTTGGCACACAAGTGCGCTCGAGCTGAAGAAGGGAGGAAACTCCCTGGTGAGGTTGTTGGCGCAGGGGGCGAATCAGAAGATGAAGACGCTGCAACCCCGCCAAGGAAAGGCCGGCGGCGGAACAAGAAGCGCAGAGGCAAGGCCGTGCTTGCTGTCGAGGAATCTGGCAACCCCGGCACCGCCAATAAGGCCAAGGTTGACAACCCCGACAAGGAAGTTGCCGGGTGCGCCTTTTGCCAGGCCTTGGCGGCTGCCGACAAGTCGGAAAGCTCCGGCAAGCAGTATTGCAAGATCCATCGCACCAAGGGCCACGATCTCCAAAACTGCCGGCAAGTTGAGCAGCTTGTCGAGAAGCAGAGAGCTGAGTATGAAAGGCGAGACAAGGAGAAGGCCCAAGATGGTGCTGAAGGGTCCGGCAAGAAGCACGGTGGCCGAGGGGGTCGCCGTGGCAAGGCCAAGCAACAAAGGAAGAGGCCCGCTCGAGGCCGTGACAAAGAAGAGGGTGATGATGATGATGGAGAAGATGATGAGTCCAGTGAGCAAGAATTTCAGAAAGCTACAGAGGCCATGTGTGTCGACGGAGGTGCCTCGTTGCATTCTTCCCACCGTTGACTTAAACAGTGGGTGCGAGAAGTTAATGCAACGAAGCCATCGTTCGATGCACGTAAGCCCCTGAAGTGGTCCAACACGCCTAACATTTTCGACGCCGAGGATCACCCTGATCGTACAACCACGGTCGGGTGCTTGCCATTGTTGGTCTCACCGACAATCCGCAACCTCAAGGTGACGAAAATGCTAGTTGACGGTGGGTCCGGACTGAACCTAATCTCGCCGGACGTGCTCAAGAGGCTCCAAATCCCTGATGAAGATCTCGAGGAAACGGGCATGTTTCAAGGGGTCAATCCAGGAAGGACCCAGCCAAAAGGCAAGGTGACATTTGGTAGCGAGCTCAACTACAGGACAGAGAAGGTGGTGTTTAATGTCGCCAAGATTCCTATGTCATACAATGGGATCCTTGGCCGCCCCGCGCTGGCTAAGTTTATGGCGGCATCACACTACGCCTATAATCTGTTAAAGATGCCCGGGCCGTTGAGTGTCATCACTATCCACTCCGACAAAAAGGATGCACTCATCTGTGCTGACCAACTCTACCGGGAAGCAGTTGCAGCACCTGCCGTCAAGGCATCTGCTCCTGCCGCTGGAACTCCCGGGGGGAAGAAGAAGACCGGCAAGAATCTTGGCGCGAACTCCGGCAAGCGCACCTCCTCGGAGTGCTGTGCTTCCGTTGAGGACGCACTAGAGAGTTCCACCGGCAAGAACAAGAAATCCAAGGCTGCTCCACCAAAGACCAAGAAGGTGCCCGTCAGAGAGGACGGAACGGGAGGGACTTTCACCATAAGTTCCACCCTAGATGACAAATAGGAAAGCGCGCTCATTGCCTTCCTGCGGGCGAATGCCGACGTGTTTGCATGGCAACCGTCTGACATCCCCGGTGTTCCCAGGGAGGTAATTGAGCACCATCTTGCTGTCTGTCCTCACGCGCGGCCCGTCAAGCAAAGGGTCAGGAAGCAAGCCTTGGAGCGGCAAGAATTCATTGCCAAAGAAATCAGGAAGCTGGAAGCGGCAGGATTGGTCAGAGGAGTGCTTCACCCAACCTGGTTGGCCAATCCGGTTGTAGTGCGCAAGGCGAATGGGAAATGGAGGCTGTGTATTGATTATACAGATATCAATAAAGCCTGTCCAAAAGATCCTTTCCCCTTGTCGCGCATCGACCAGATTGTGGACTCCACTGCTGGTTGTGATCTACTGTCGTTCCTTGATGCCTACTCAGGTTATCGTCAGATATTCATGGCAAAAGAAGATGAAGAAAAGACCGCATTTATCACCCCATGTGGTACATATTGTTTTATATGAATTCCTTTCGGGTTGAAAAGTGCTGGTTCTACATTTGCGAGAGCGGTCCAAATTGGTTTTGAGCCTTAGCTCCATAGAAATATGGAGGCATACATGGATGATATAGTGGTCAAAACCAAGGACAAGGCGACGCTCATACAGGATCTAGAAGAAACATTTGCAAATATGTGCAAGATCAACTTAAAGCTCAATCCTAAGAAGTGCGTGTTTGGTGTTCCTTCTGGCAAGCTTCTCGGATTCTTTGTATCTCAATGAGGGATCGAAGCGAACCCCAACAAGATCAAAGCTATTAAGCAGATTGAAGCGCCAAGACGCGTCAAAGATGTACGTCGTCTTGCCGGCTGTGTTGCTGCCCTAAGCAGGTTTATTTCCAAATCTGCTGAGCGCGCCCTACCCTTTTTCAAAATATTGAAGAAGGCAGGTCCAATGAAATGGACCCCAAAAGCGGAGGCTGCGCTGCAAGATTTGAAGAAATACCTTTCTTCTCCGCCGACACTAGTCGCGCCTAAACCACAAGAGTCGTTGCTGCTGTATCTGGCAGCGATAAATCAATTGGTTAGTAATGCGTTAGTGGCGCAGAGAGAAGCTGATGAGGAGGCAACACCAGCGGCAGGACCGCCAAGCGATGCGGCAGGATCTTCCTCGGCAAGGGTTGATCCCGGCAAGACAGGATCTGCGCAGTCAGAAGAACCAGTGCAAAAGAAAAGAGTGGTGCAGCGCCCAGTTTATTTTGTTAGCTCTCTTTTGCAAGGAGCTATGTCAAGATATTCTGGCATGCAGAAGCTGCTCTTCGGCCTCCTTATGGCCTCGAGGAAGCTGCGCCATTATTTTCAAGCACATGAAATCACCGTCGTCACTCGCTTTCCGTTGCAACGGGTTTTGCGAAATCCAGAAGCAACCGACAGGATTGTGGAGTGGGAGTTGGAGTTGTCGAGCTTTGGTATCAAGTTTGAAAGCACTTCGACAATTCAAAGCAGGGCCTTGGCAGAGTTCATTGCGGAATGGACCCCAACACCAGATGAAGAGGTTCGAGAAATGACTCTCCCCGGCAAGGAAATTGATCAGGAATGGGTTATGTACTTTGACGGGGCTTTTTCGCTGCAAGGCGTCGGTGCTGGCGTGCTGCTTGTCGCACCCACCGGAGAGCACCTCAAGTATGTAATCTAGATGCATTTTCCCCGGGAGAGTTCGACAAACAACACTATGGAGTACGAGGGCCTGCTTGCCGGTCTCAGGATCGCGGCAGACCTTGGTATCAAGAAGCTCGTCATCAGAGGCGATTCGCAGCTTGTTGTCAGGCAAGTTAACAAGAATTACCAGAGTCCATTGATGCAAGCTTATGTCGATGAAGTGAGAAAAATGGAAGAGCGCTTTGACGGTCTGCAAATGAAGCACATTCCTTGTGCCGAAAACAGTATTGCTGACGACCTGTCAAAGCGCACTGCCCTCAAGTTGCCTGTGGAACCAGGAACTTTTGTGCTCCATTTGACTCAACCATCTGTGGTGCCATCAATGCGGCGAGAAAAGAGAAGAAAGTTGAATTCTGGACAGTACTTTCCGGCAGAGCTCCCTGGAGCTGCCGGCAAGGAACTTGCCGGGATCAGCGACAAGCCTGCCGGGGAACGACAGGCTCCGGCGGAACCTCACGCTTTCGCTGTCGAGACAAATGTTCCCCTGGCGGAAGAGATGCCTTTAGTCCTAGCTGTCGAGCCCCAGGCTCCAGCATGGGCACAACACATTGTCCATTTCCTTCAGACAGGAGAACTCCCTGAGGAAGAGGAAGAGGCGGAAAAAGTAGCCCGTCGGTCTGTTATGTACAAGTTCGTCAATGACGTCCTGTACAGAAACAGACCAAACGGTGTGAAATTGAAGTGTATTCCTCAGGAGGATGGACTAGAGCTGTTGGCAGAGATACATGGAGGCATATGTGGCTCTCACATAGGATCAAGAGCACTTGTCGGGAAAGCATTCCGGCAAGGTTTCTTTTGGCCCACCGCTCTCCAGGATGCAACTGCGCTAGTAACCAATTGTGAAGTGTGCCAGTTTCATTCGAAGAAATCACATCAGCCAGCTCAAGCTCTTCAGACGATCCCTCTCTCCTGGCCATTTTCGGTCTGGGGGCTCGACATACTGGGCCCCTTCCCCCATGCTACGAGGGGCTTTGAGTACTTGTACGTTGCGATCAACAAGTTCACAAAGTGGCCGGAGGTGGAAGCAGTGAAGAAGGTGACAGCACAATCAGCCGTCAAGTTCTTTAAAGGGATAGTTTGCCGTTTCGGTGTGCCCAACAGGATCATCACCGACAATGGCACGCAATTCACAAGTCGCACCTTCATGCAGTATGTCCAAGACCTTGGCGGCAAAATTTGTTTTGCCTCTGTTGCTCACCCGAGAAGCAACGGCCAAGCGGAGAGGGCTAATGCTGAAGTGCTGCGCGGTCTCAGGACCAGAACTTTTGACAGGCTGAGAAAGTGCGGAAGACGCTGGATTGATGAGTTGCTGGCAGTTCTTTGGTGAATCAGAACGACACCAAATCGAGCCACCGGCCAAACACCCTTCGCTCTGGTCTACGGAGTGGAAGCAGTTCTCCCCACGGAACTCATATACAGATCACCTCGAGTGCTCGCTTATGATGAGCTTGAGCAAGAGCAACTGCGGCAAGATGACGCTGTGCTCCTTGAGGAGAATCGTCTTCAGGCTGTTGTGCGAGCTGCACGCTACCAGCAAGCTTTGTGCCGCTGCCATAGCTGCAAAGTTCATGCCCGAAGCCTTGAGGAAGGCGACCTTGTTCTTCGACGGATTCAGTCCGCCAAGAATTCAAACAAGTTGATGCCAAAGTGGGAAGGCCCTTATCGGGTAGTACGAGTCACCAGGCCCGGCGCTGTCCGCCTGGAGACCGAAGATGGCATTCCAGTGAGTAACTCCTGGAATATCGAACATCTTCACAAGTTCTACCCGTAAGGCGCGGTTGCCGGGGGCCCCCGGCAACCACCTTTTTATACAAGTCTTGCCGGCAAGGCATGCAATCCTTTGTACAAAGCCAGGTGCAGACCCTTGTAGGAGAACTGCCCTAGAGGCAGTAATAACAGTTATTTTGTATCTCCTGGTTTGTAATGAATGTTTATGATCCATGCTATAACTGCTGTGGCTCCCGAGCCCGTATATCCATAAAGGCTCTAAGGAAAACCCATGTGCACGTGTGGGTTAATAAACGGTAAAATGTATTCCTAGTCATGCCTCTAAGACTGGCTCAAGTATTGCATGATGATTATGTTTTACTGATCATGGGCATGTCTATGCCGGCAATTTTGAGGGCACAAATTGTTGGTAGAACACTTGTGTTGAATCGACCCAAATTGATGTTATGCTATGAGACACATTCGTCACAAGTTAATGGTATTTTACACAGGGAAGTTAATGTTTGCATAATTCCTTAGACCATGAGAGTATCGAGTTCCTTCGTACTTGCTTCGTGAACTTTGGGGTTTGTTAAACGTCATCCGTAACTGGGTGGCTATTACGGCAGCTTACAGGTTCACGGAAAAGTATGGCAAGTAACGAGATAGCTCAAGATTGGGATTTGCTCCTCCGACGATGGAGAGATATACTCGGGCCCTCTCGGTGAAACGGTATCCATCATCGTCTGGCCAGACAACTTGTGATTTGATCACTGGGATACCGAAACACAGAAACAAGAAAAGAGAACAAAACCGGTAACGAGGTAACTTGCATAGTGGACAAATTGTTGATCCACGGGGGTGCAATAAATCTCACCTCGGGTGTTTTGTGACATATCGCGAAGCAACAGGAATAGCTCACGGCAACTGGAGGTTCACTCGAATATTCATTCGTGTGGGTATAGGGGTCAATATGGGTGTCCACGGCTCCGATGTTGATCATTGATCGGAAG
Source organism: Thinopyrum elongatum (assembly GCA_011799875.1). Classification (NCBI taxonomy): domain Eukaryota; kingdom Viridiplantae; phylum Streptophyta; class Magnoliopsida; order Poales; family Poaceae; genus Thinopyrum; species Thinopyrum elongatum. The sequence continues at coordinate 297,645,411 of CM022303.1, read as the reverse complement.
GGGTTCCAGGTCATGTCTATGCTTCACCGAACCTATAGGGTCACATGCTTAAGGGTCATCTATCTGCTGAATACTAGACAGGGAGTCTGAGAGAAAATCACCGAAAAAGTTTCGGACAGCGGAAAAGTTCCGCAGAGAGAACACCGGATGAGTTTCGGTGAAACTGAAAAGTTGTTTCAGGGGATACCATTAAGTCAAAATGGTTTCGGCACATGCCTGATAATTCTTGGGGGGTGCCAGAATCATTCTGCAAACTTCTAGGAATTTTCTGGAAGAAAAACCGGAAATGTTCCGGAGCTGCCGGAACCACTTCAGATGCTTTTCGCAGATGAAAATCACTAAACTGGAATTGTTCCAGAACGCGTTGAAAATTATTTTAGTGGGTACTGGAAATGTTCTAAGCCCACATAAATATTTTCAGTTCGAATGGACGCTGAAAAATGTCATCGTGAATAGTGAAAATCAGCTTTATGGTTATTTTTTTGGAAAGCCATTATTTTTGGGATTTGTCCCAAGATATTTTTGGGGGTGACATGGATGGATGAGGCCCCCTTGGGGGCCCCTACAAGGAGATGGCCGGCCACATGGGGGCTCCTCCTTGGAGCCCCCACTTGTCCCTTGATTTCTCACTTGGGTCCTTGTGGAAGGACTTGATCCATGTGCATTTTGGGTCTTCTTGTAAAACCACCCTACCCCTTGGGTTTCCTATAAATAGAGGAGATGGGGGCTGCCATCTCTTCATCCCTTGCTCTCATACACATGCCATGCATTATCTGGCTTCTTCTCTCCCTCCCACGAAAAGAGTTTCGTAGAGCCGAAAGGCTGTCTGGGTTCCGGCAGGAACTAGTTCTGGACGGTGAAGCCCTGCCGGATAGCTGACACCGTATGTGTGCAACCCCGTAGAGAGGTCATAGTTTTGGTCTTTTGCCCGAGGGGCTGTTCGAGTGTCCTCCCGAAGGGCTGTCCGAGTCTCCGTTCGAGTTTCGAGGGTCCTCCCGAAGGGCGGTCCGCGACATCGTCCGGGGGACTGTCCGACCGCCTCCCGAAGGGCTGTCCGACGAGGGAGTACATCCTCGCGGTTGGGAGGTTCTAAATCCTAGCTGCGGGGATCTGCACCAACGATCTCCACCGACTCTTCTTCCGCTGCGCTTCGAGTCGGTACGGATCGGATCAAACCTTGTATGCAGTCTCCATAGTGGTCCTGGGCGTGCTCGCTATACCGAAAATTTTCGTTTTCTGTCGCGTTCCCCTACAGTGGCATCAAGAGCCGTGTTATGCGTAGATGCAGGTTACGATCTAGAATACAAGGAGATGTATGGGTATTGCATAATATGATTAGGTAGTAGATGAGATCTATTGCTGAAAATTATTTATGCGGGTGACAGATGAAATCTGTTACCCGACGTTCTTGTTGCTTCCCTAGAATTTGCGTTTGCTCAATCTCGAGACAGCATGGTGGAATTTGACAAAGTTCTGGCAATCCGTGATCCTGATTGATCATGGAAGTGCTATTAGTTCTTTGGGTTCTGCCATAGTCAAAAGAAAGATGAAATTCGCAGATGAAAGGGCATTGCAGATATGATCTGCACGGGGGTCATGCGTATGATGAAGTTTAGTATGGGGCTCGAGATTTAATTATCTCGTGTTTCATACACCCCGAGATGTTAATCTAGCAACTCGAATAATCATACTTGATGATAAAATGTTGGTAGCTGCGGTTTAAGTCAAAACCTTAGAAGCCACGTAAAATAAATTTTTGCATAAACCGATTAGAGGCGTCTAACTTGGTTTTGCAGGATGGTTTGCATGTGATGTGGTATAGCAATGCTCATATTCAATTTGATTATGTATGAGATGACTATATGATGTAATTAACATGACCTGCGTGTCATGATTCGGCATGATGGCTGGAGCCATATGATTGCACTTCAATGACCTGCGTGTCAACCTTAAGTAATGCATTTATTTTATCTTGCTATGGAGATAGCAATATTATCTGGTGCATCGACAAGGTGGTGGAAATCTTCGCAAAGGTGAACACCAACGCGAATGCCGAAGACGAAGAAATGAAAGACTTCTCCGTCAAAAGAGGCTATACCATATCATGCTATTATGAATTGCCTGAGATGTTTATCCCTCCTGATGCACCCTTCTTGATTACGCGGTAGTCGCTTTTTATTAGGGTGATCTCTCACAAAAATATCAAGTAGTTAGTGTTCTCCCAAGTGTAGCACCGTCACGACACCTATCTTTTTGGGGTGCGCCATGACTAACATGGGTACGAACGAATTGAGAAGTGTGAGGCGGGTGAGGTCAGACCTCACAGCAAGATCACTTGGTTGTCTTGACGTTCATGGCAGGATCATCCTGAGCTCGGAACACGCGCATCGAAAGATGAACAAGAGTCACATAGGTATGTGATTGGCAGGTTGGCCTACCGGTTGAGATTTTTGTCATCAGTGGTGACTAACATCAATGACGAATAATCAAAACACGGGTCTTGAATCACTCACAATCAATTATGAGAGATATTGATTTGAGTGGGAGCGCACTTTAGAATAAAATTGTTTATTCACTAGTGCATTTTCATTATAAACAAAGTCTAAGTGAAAACTTGTGTTTTCCGTTGTAGATCAAATGGCTCGCAACACCGCGTTCAACTTAGGCCCGATGTTAGAGAAAGAGAAGTTAACTGCGACTGGAAACAACTATGCGGACTGGGTCCGCAACCTGAGGATTGTCCTCAGGAGCGCTAAGAAACTGTATGTGCTTGAAAATGCTCTTCCAGCTAAACCGGCGGCAGAGGCCCCGGAAGATGACCAAAATGTCTGGGCCACTAAGGATGATGATCACAACTTAGTGCAGTGCCTCATGCTAGCTTGCATGTGTACAGACCTTCAAAAACGTTTTGAATTCCATAAACCTCGTGATATGATCCAGGAATTGGATGCTCTGTACAAGGAAACCACAAAGTCTGAATGATTTGATATCATGAAGGCTTTGATGGATTGCAAGATGGCTGAGGGTAGTTCAGTTGGCGAACACGTGGTCAAAATGATTGGCTATGCTGAAAGGCTTAAAACCCTGGAATTTCCACTTCCACCTGGCCATACGATGGACATGTTGCTTTCTTCACTCCCCCCGTCTTACGACGGTTTTGTATTAAACTACAACATGAGTGGGATGGAGAATGAACCGGAAGAGGTGCTCGCCATGCTGAAAACTGCAGAAGGAGGACTGCGGAAAAATCGCAAGCAAGTGTTGCTTGTGAATAAAACCGCCAGTTTCAAAAAGAAGAAAGGCAAGCCAAAGAAGGGCAAGGGCGCCGGTAAGACCGGCTCCCAAAGCAACTCTAAAGGCGGAGCCAAGAATGAAACTGAGTGCTTCTACTGCAAGGGCACAGGACACTGGAAGAGAAACTGCAAGAAGTATCTGGAAGATAAGAAGTCCGGGAAAACCGGAAAAGGTATAATTGTTATACAAGTTAATGTCATTGACGTTTTGCTTGCTAGCGAAAATTCTAAGTCTTGGGTATTTGATACCGGATCGGTTGCTCACATTTGCAACTCGATACAGGGGCTTCAGAAGGTGCGCAAGCTGGCAAAGAATGAAGTCGTGATGCGCGTCAGGAACGGTGCTGGGATCGCCGCTCAAGCCGTCGGCATTATGCCTCTACGTCTCCCTTCAGGATTTATCTTAGAACTAAGTAACTGTTATTTTGTTCCACTGTTGTGTAGAAACATTATCTCTGGATCATGTTTAGTACACGATGGGTATTCGTACAAGTCTGAGAACAATGGTTGTTCACTTTATTGTAAGGATATGTTTTATGGATTTGCACCCATTGTTGGGGGCCTTTTCATACTAAATCTTGAATGTGGAAATGATGTCTTTAACGTGAATGCTAAATGCCTTAAGAAGGCGGATACCACCACCACTTTCTTGTGGCACTGTCGGCTTGGCCACATCGGAAAGAAACGCATGCAAAGACTCCATAAAGATGGAGCTTTACCGTCCCTTGATTTTGAATCATTTGACACATGTGAAGCTTGCTTGATGGGGAAAATGACCAAGACGCCGTTCACGGGTCATCCTGAACGGGCGGGTGAATTGTTGGGAATAATACATAGTGATGTATGTGGTCCAATGAACACAGCCACACGGGGTGGGTATTTCTACTTCGTGACTTTTACTGATGATTTAAGTCGGTATGGCTATATCTACTTAATGAAGCATAAGTCGGAAACTTTTGAAAAGTTCAAAGAATTTCAGAATGAGGTAGAAAATCATCGTGACAAAAAGATTAAGTTCCTGCGGTCTGATCGTGGAGGCGAATATCTTAGTCATGAGTTTGGCCAACATCTGAGTGACCGTGGAATCGTTTCACAGCTTACGCCTCCCGGAACTCCACAGAGAAATGGAGTATCGGAACAACGTAACCGAACCTTGTTGGACATGGTAAGGTCGATGATGTCTCTTACGGATCTTCCGATATCTTTTTGGGGTCACGCACTGGAAACTGCTGCTCATATACTAAACAAGGCACCATCAAAGTCTGTTGAAACGACACCATTTGAATTATGGTATGGGAAGAAACCCAATATGTCGCATCTCAAGATTTGGGGTTGTGAGGCATATGTAAAGCGTTTACACCCAACCAAACTCGATCCCAAAGCAGACAAATACTACTTTGTAGGTTACCCCAAAGAAACCATTGGGTATTCTTTCTACCACCCGTCCGATAACAAAGTGTTTGTTGCAAGGAGTGGACAATTTCTCGAGAAAGAGTTTCTCACAAAAAAGGTGAGTGGGAGGACAGTACAACTTAATGAGATTAGTGAATCTTCGGTGACCGTTGATATGGCTAAGGAACCGGAAGAAATTCCGCTAATTATCCCTACAACCGAGCCGGAAGTTGTCGCATGTGATGCGGAGACTTCAGACAATGTTGTAACTGAACCGCGCAGATCAGGTAGGGCTATCCAGCCTCCTGAATGGTTTCATAACGAAATCTTCATTTTTGAAGACGATGAACCTGCGCACTACAAGGAAGCGAAGGCGGGGCCCAGCTCAAAAGAATGGCACAAAGCCATGAGATCCGAAATGGAATCCATGTATGAAAACCAAGTTTGGAACTTGGAAGAACTTCCAGAAGGCGTAAAGCCGATTGGTTGTAAATGGATTTTCAAAAGGAAGACGGACGCGGATGGTAACATTACTATCCACAAAGCTAGACTTGTCGCGAAAGGGTTCACACAAGTTCCAGGAGTGGACTACGACGAGACTTTCTCGCCCGTAGCTATGCTTAGGTCTGTTCGGATATTACTAGCAATTGCTGCTTATTTCGATTATGAAATATGGCAGATGGATGTCAAAACGGCCTTCCTAAATGGAAACCTCAAAGAGGATGTATACATGATACAGCCAGAAGGTTTTGTCATTCATGAGGATGCTGGAAAGGTATGCAAACTTCAGAAAGCCATTTATGGTCTGAAGCAAGCGTCAAGGAGCTGGAACATTCGTTTTGATGAAGTGGTCAAAGAGTTTGGCTTCATCAGAAATGACGAAGAATCTTGTGTTTACAAGAAGTTTAGTGGGAGTGCAAAAGCATTTCTAATCTTGTATGTGGATGACATATTGTTGATTGGAAATGACGTGAATTTTCTTAGTGAAATAAAAGACTCATTGAAGAAAAGGTTTTCAATAAAAGACTTAGGCGAAGCGGCATATGTATTGGGCATCAGAATCTATAGAGATAGATCAAAACGCCTGATAGCGCTTAGCCAAAGCACGTACATTGACAAGGTGTTGAAAAGGTTCAACATGGAGAACTCCAAGAAAGGCCTACTCCCCATGTCACCTGGCACAATGCTTTGCAAGAATCAGAGTCCTCGAACTCTCGATGAGCGAGTACAAATGAATGATGTTCCATATGCCTCGGCAATTGGTTCTATTATGTATGCCATGCTATGTACAAGACCGGATGTTTCCTATGCGCTAAGTGTTAGCAGCCGGTACCAAAGTGATCCAGGATTGGAACACTGGGCCGCAGTCAAGGGTATTCTTAAGTACCTCAGACGGACCAAGGATTTACTCCTTGTGTACGGAGGTGATGAAGAGCTCATTGTAAGTGGTTACACTGATGCAGGCTTCATGACTGACCCAGATGACTTCAAATCTCAATCGGGCTATGTTTTCATATTGAACGGTGGCGCAGTTGATTGGAAAAGTTCCAAACAAAAGACTGTGGTGGATTCTACGACGGAGGCGGAGTATGTTGCAGCTTCAGAAGCCTCCAAGGAGGCGGTATGGATCAAGCAATTTCTTGAAGACCTTGGTGTGGTTCCAAGTGCTCTGGACCCGGTGGAGATCTATTGTGATAATAGTGGCGTCGTGGCTCAGGCAAGGGAACCAAGTTCGCACCATAATACAAGACATATTCAACGCAAATATAAACTCATTCGACATCATGTCGAAGAGGGTTTAGTGAAAGTACGCAAAGTTCACACGGATCTGAATGTGTCAGACCCGATGACGAAGCCTCTACCACGAGCAAAGCATGAGCAACACCGGATAGCCATTGGTGTTAGGGAAGCCATGTAACTGGATTATGACTCTAGTGCAAGTGGGAGTCTGTAGGAGAACTGCCCTAGAGGCAGTAATAACAGTTATTTTGTATCTCCTGGTTTGTAATGAATGTTTATGATCCATGCTATAACTGATGTGGCTCCCGAGCCCGTATATCCATAAAGGCTCTGAGGAAAACCCATGTGCACGTGTGGGTTAATAAACGGTAAAATGTATTCCTAGTCATGCCTCTAAGACTGGCTCAAGTATTGCATGATGATTATGTTTTCCTGATCATGGGCATGTCTATGCCGGCAATTTTGAGGGCACAAATTGTTGGTAGAACACTTGTGTTGAATCGACCCAAATTGATGTTATGCTATGAGATACATTCATCACAAGTTAATGGTATTTTACACAGGGAAGTTAATGTTTGCATAATTCCTTAGACCATGAGAGTATCGAGTTCCTTCGTACTTGCTTCGTGAACTTTGGGGTTTGTTAAACGTCATCCGTAACTGGGTGGCTATTACGGCGGCTTATGGGTTCACGGAAAAGTATGGCAAGTAACGAGATAGCTCAAGATTGGGATTTGCTCCTCCGACGATGGAGAGATATACTCGGGCCCTCTCGGTGAAATGGTATCCATCATCGTCTGGCCAGACAACTTGTGATTTGATCACTGCGATACCGAAACACGGAAACGAGAAAAGAGAACAAAACCAGTAACGAGGTAACTTGCATAGTGGACAAATTGTTGATCCACGGGGGTGCAATAAATCTCACCTCGGGTGTTTTGTGACATATCGCGAAGCAACAGGAATAGCTCACGGCAACTGGAGGTTCACTCGAATATTCATTCGTGTGGGTATAGGGGTCAATATGGGTGTCCACGGCTCCGATGTTGATCATTGATCAGAAGGGGTTCCAGATCATGTCTATGCTTCACCGAACCTATAGGGTCACACGCTTAAGGGTCATCTATCTGCTGAATACTAGACAGGGAGTCTGAGAGAAAATCACCGAAAAAGTTTCGGACACCGAAAAAGTTTCGAACAGCGGAAAAGTTCCGCAGAGAGAACACCGGATGAGTTTCGGTGAAACTGAAAAGTTGTTTCAGGGGATACCATTAAGTCAAAATGGTTTCGGCACATGCCTGATAATTCTTGCGGGGTGCCAGAATCATTCTGGAAACTTCTGGGAATTTTCTGGAAGAAAAACCGGAAATGTTCCGGAGCTGCCGGAACCACTTCAGATGCTTTTCGCAGATGAAAATCACTAAACTGGAATTGTTCCAGAACGCATTGAAAATTATTTTAGTGGTTACTGGAAATGTTCTAAGCCCACATAAATATTTTCAGTTCGAACGGACGCTGAAAAATGTCGTCGTGAATAGTGAAAATCAGCTTTATGGTTATTTTTTTGGAAAGCCATTATTTTTGGGATTTGTCCCAAGATATTTTTGGGGGTGACATGGATGGATGAGGCCCCCTCGGGGGGCCCCTACAAGGAGATGGCCGGCCACATGGGGGCTCCTCCTTGGAGCCCCCACTTGTCCCTTGATTTCTCACTTGGGTCCTTGTGGAAGGACTTCATCCATGTGCATTTTGGGTCTTCTTGTAAAACCACCCTACCCCTTGGGTTTCCTATAAATAGAGGAGATGGGGGCTGCCATCTCTTCATCCCTTGCTCTCATACACATGCCATGCATTATCTGGCTTCTTCTCTCCCTCCCACGAAAAGAGTTTCGTAGAGCCGAAAGGCTGTCTGGGTTCCGGCAGGAACTAGTTCTGGACGGCGAAGCCCTGCCGGATAGCTGACACCGTATGTGTGCAACCCCGTAGAGAGGTCGTAGTTTCGGTCTTTTGCCCGAGGGGCTGTTCGAGTGTCCTCCCGAAGGGCTGTCCGAGTCTCCGTTCGAGTTTCGAGGGTCCTCCCGAAGGGCTGTCCACGACATCGTCCGGGGGACTGTCCGACCGCCTCCCGAAGGGCTGTCCGACAAGGGAGTACATCCTCGCAGTTGGGAGGTTGTAAATCCTAGCAGCGGGGATCTGCACCAACGATCTCCACTGACTCTTCTTCCGCTGCGCTTCGAGTCGGTACGGATCAGATCAAACCTTGTATGCAGTCTCCATAGTGGTCCTGGGCGTGCTCGCTATACCGAAAATTTTCGTTTTCTATCGTGTTCCCCTACAACCCTGAGCCCAGATGAATAAGTTTAAGTGTTGTGCATTTCCTTATCGATTTCCATGTTCGTATATATATATATATATATGCATGTTTGTCTAAGATGTTGTATGACACTTGTTCCCGGTTTCCTCGCGTGCACGTTTGCAGGGGGGAAGAAGATATGAGTACCAGTTGGCGACGTTCAGAATTGGCACCTTACCGGAGGAAAAACAGTGACGAAAAGCTAAGTTCTAAAACTTAAAGTAAGTCTCTTTTATTACAAAGTTATTTTCCTTAGACGATTTCGACTTTTGTATGGAAAACCTGCACGCGAAGGAACCCTTGTCGTAATCGGTTGCGCCCTTATTTTGTTTCGAGTCCGCTCAACAATTTAAGTTGCTACACTAAGAACGCCAAGGTGCTTTGCCGGCCGCTGCACCTCCAGCAGGCTGCTGAAGTCCCGCACCCAGCGCTCGCGGCAGGTTGCGTGCCGGCAAGTTTTTCAGTAAGCATAGGGTGTGCTCCGTACATAAAGAAATCAGACAAGGGAAATGACATGCATATACCCAAACATAGGCAAGTTATATCACATCAATAAATCGTCGCAGTTCTAACATAAGACTTGATTGTCTTTTGGCATGGAATGGTGGCGACAAGGAGAAATGAGGTGGCTAGTCCCTGCGTCGCCCCTCGATCCTCTTGATTGAGTCTACCTTCTCGAGGATGGGCGCGACAAGCTCCTCAAGTGCCCTGAGATCTGCATCCTTCGGCAAGTGGTCGAGCACATTGGTGAGGTCAACGCCAGGGTTATTATACACCACCTTGACGAGTACCTTGCGGAGGATGGCCCGGCAAAGTTTACGGGATTCATTGGCCAGTTGGGTCGCTCAGTTGGACTGTAGCAGCTTCAAAGCGTCAACAATGCTTTCGAAGAACATGGTCAACCTGGCGCTCGAAGATATTCTTTCTTCGGAGGAATACCTGAAGTTTGGCAGGCCATCCTGGCCCATGGTTGACAGCTGTGCAGTAAGCCTCTCCAAGGCATCGACAAGGCGATCAGTCCAGATTTTCACCCCCTTTTCATAGTCAATTTGGGCGGCGGCAGCGCTCTTAAGCAAGTTCCTCTCTTCCTGAAGATCTTTGCTTAGGGCCTTCTCGCGGGCCCTGTCGTCCTTGAGGGACTTCTCCAGTGTGGTCAGCTTTAGCTTCAGATCGGCAATGGCGTCATTGGCTGAAGTGAGCTGCTTGGTCTTGTCGGACATAGCAACATGCATCTCCGCCAGGCTGTGGAGAGTTTTCTCCCTGTCCCCTTTGAGCGTCGAGAGCTCCTTGCCGTGTTCTTCAAGATCCATTTCCAGCTTCTTCACTTTGTCGCTCAGCTCGTTCTTGGTGGCCTCTGCAGCCTCGGCAGCATCGACGGCCTCCTTGAGCTTGCTAGCGTGATCTACAGTTAGAGCTTCGAGCGCCTCCTTGTGCTTCTGCTCCAGCTCCTGGATCCGCTGCGTGACAAGTTTATTGATTTCCTCATCTTTGCCGCGAAGCTTGGCGGCGAGCGCTTGCTCACGCGCGACAAGATCTTCCTCCTGAGCGTCAAGCGCAATGCGACGCTCCGTCAGGAGAGCATCTTCAGCGGCAGTTCTTTGTGCAGCTTCCTCTTGCGGTTTCTCTAGGTCAGATTGTTTCAAGAGGAGCTCCGTCCAGTTTTGGCTCACTTGTTCCCGGCCGGCAGTCAACTCTTGAAGGGCCTCGGCGTACCAGATTTGCATCTGCTCGACGCGCTTCTGAAAATCTGCTTCGGCCGCTTCAACAACTGCCATTCTGGAATCTGCTTTCTCTTTCCGAGCACGGTGGAGTGCTTGGAGCTTGCAGAAATTTTCACCCATGGCCTGGAGGAGCTGATCCTCTTCAGATTTGCCATTGCTGGCGCTTGGGTCATCAACAACTTCAAGCCCGACAGCGGCGATGATTTCTTCATCAAAAGTTTCCCCTTCAATCAACGTTTCAATATTTGCCGTGCCCGACAAGTTGATGAATAAGTTGTCGCCGACCTTGAGATATTTGCTTGATGAGGGAGCTTCGGATGTCGATGGTTGGTCCTCGATGTTCGTCTCGCCGGTGGCTGGGGGCTCTGTGGCTGATGTAGCGCCTGGCGCTCCTGCGGCAGGAATGCCGTCAGTGTGGTCATCAGTCTCCTCGCCGGCCCTCTCGGCAGGATCCTTGGCAGTTTCTTCGGCAACATTTTCGCCGACCTTGACAGTGGCATCTTTGGCGGCCTCACTAGCGGCAATCCCGTCAGCTTTGGCGGCGGCGTCTCTGGCGGTCTCCTCGATGACAACGTCGACGTCCATGTGTTCCATCACAGGGAATTCTGGAGGACGAAGGAAGGAAACAAAATAAGATCAAGGCTGAAGTTCGAGAAGACAAAAAGGAAGAAAGATAAAGAAAAGGATAACAGGCGCTCTAAGGCAAACAGTTACCTGCGTTGAGTTGTTGAGAGGTGGCCTCGCCCCTCCCGGCAATGTTGGTTGCCGGGGAAATGTTGCCGGTATCCATGCGTACCGGCTCCTCCTCAACCAAGATAGGCTCGTCGGTGGTAGCTCTTGCCGGGGATGCGCCTGTGGGCGGCGCGGTAGACGAAGGCGGCACGACGGGGGCGTTTTCCATCTCTCCCTGTTGCTATTCTCCTCCTGCAAGCCCAAAGATATCAGTGGCAAGGGTAAAAACCTCACCGCCTGTCAGCGGAAAACGAGTGGAGAACTCACGCTGGGGGCTGCGCTGGGGGCTGCGTTGAGGGCTGAGCTCCGGGCTGACGACGACAATTTCCGGCGCACTCGTAGAGCCAGCCGGGGGCTCGTCGCTCGTGGAAGTTCTCAGCCTCTTCGCCGCCCTTTCTGCCAAGGTTTCTGCATCACTACAGAGACGTGACAAGATAGAGCAAGCCTATGAGATTACTCCGAAATTTAGGAGATAAATGCAATGACAGGAAACTTACTCTTCCTCTTCTCATTCCGGACTGAAGCCGGAGATGTCGAAATCGACCTCCGTTGCAATGTCCATGAGAGGGGGTGAAGGAGGGGTCCTGGGTCGCTTGGCTGTAGCAGGCGCAGGGGGTTGGCGTGATTCCGCCACCTCAGCCTCCGGTGCGGTTGTGCGAGATGCCCCTGCCGCCTTAGCAGTTGCCGCAGGTGTGGGTCTCGCGCACCGCCCAGGTTGCTGTCAAACTCCTTGCCGTGGCGCAGTCTTGTCGGCCGCCTTCTTGCCGAGAGCCTCACTGCTCAAAGAGGGTTGGCTTGCTGGGATGCCAGAAGCAGCCTTTCGAAGGACGCGCTTGGTCTTCTTCGGAGCTGGGGGCTCCTCCGGCGGCTCTTCTTCGGCTACGTCCTCGTCGGACGAGCCCTCGGCGGCCGCGCTGCTCTGTTCCCCGACAGCCTCAGCCTCCCCGGCAGGATTCTTCTCCATCACAACTTCTGCGTCACTGGTTTCCCATTCTGTGAAACCGACGCTGCCGGCCTCCGCGGCAAGATTCGCTTCCTCCACCCTAGAGGCAATATACGTCACTTCTTCGTCAGTGGTGGCGCGAATGAGCCCCGTCTCTTCCCGGACGGCCCTCTCCGACAAGTTGTCGAAGAACTTTTGTGCTTCCTCCTCGGTTGGCTCGGCCCAAGTCGCATCAAGACCGTGGGCGTTGAACATTGGCATGAAGGCGATGATTGACCCCAGGGCGGAGTTGTTGCACAAAGGAACAATTCTTGCCGGCAACCAATGTTTGTCATCGCGCTGGAATAGCTTGTGGCGGAGAGCGCCGAGCTGCATGGTCGTCAGATTGTTGTTCAATCCAGGGCGCAGCCTCATGATGTCCGCTGTGTTCCGGTACTCCCAAGCTGGTCTTCCCCTGCTCTATAGGGGGGCGATGCGGCGGCGGAGGAAATCAAAGCCGATCATCTCCATTGTAAGCCCGGCAACTTTCAGGCAAAGGATCCTGGTGGTGGCGATTGTGAGCCTCTCGTCCTCCGCGGCGAGATCGCTCCAATCACTGCCGCGGACCACCTTCTGCCGTCGAGGCGAACAGAACGGATGGGGATCTGCATCTTTGATCCAGCACCACTCAGATCGCCATTCATCCCACTTCTCACGGTAAACTCCATCTGGGTATATCTCCTTATTCCAAGCCCGTGGAATCCAGGCGATAGAACCAGAAAGGGCCTCCCCCTTTTGGATGCGAGGAATAAAGTAATGGCGGAAGAGGGCGGTACTGGGAACTACTCTGGCAAAATTTTCGCAAAGATGAGCGAAGACAGACATGCACATTACGGCGTTCGGCCTGAAATCAAGAAGGTGGAAGCCGTATGTGTACATAATATCGTTGAAGAAATCGGAGAAAGGAGGACAGAGTCCGCAATAGAAATAAGCAACGAAAAAGTGATATCTGTCTGGACTGCTCTTGGAACAAGAACCTGGAATCACGCGAGTCGCGGGGTGAGCTTGTGTCTCCTTCGCCCACATGCACTGGTACCGGTTCTTCAAGGCCCTCGCATCGAGCGTCGGAGCGAAGACGACGAACTTCTTCCGCATCTTCACCAGCTCGCTCTCCAGGACATCGGCCTTTGTCCCCTTGCTCTTGCCTTTGCTCTTGCTAGCCTTGGGCGGCATGGCGATTGCGAAGGCGGAGGCTGAGGATAGAGCGGGTGCGGAAGCAAAGAGTGGATGAGGAGAAGTCTGGCTTTGAGCTCGAGAGGGGAAGGCAATGGCGGAGTCCAGATTGAGGAGAAGAGGGGGGGTAAATAGGTTGCGCCTCTGCGGTTTCCCTTTTTATGGGGAAGGAGCAAGGCTGCCTCGTTTACTCCCCAATGTGAATACGCCTCTGTAGGCATGCTGCAGCTGCAGCCTTTCAGCACACGCTTCCCACGTCGCGCGTTCAGTGCGCGTAGTGGGGGGCACAGTAAGCGAGATATTTACGAGCAGTTAATCCCATGCCACGTGTGCCCGTGCACTGTTTGGGCCTAGCCCAACAACGCCTCGCACTTGTGTGTGGCCTAGGCCCGGGGGCTCCTGTGTACTAAGTATTGGGCCATTAGTACCCCATACTTGTGCACGGGCAGTTGTAGCCATACTCGCGGCCAGGCTTGTCGAGGAACAGTTGGAGGTTAATTCAAGTTGTCAAAGAAACACCCAAGTCAAAGATCTGAGGATCAACAGATAAGAAGAGCTGAGGACCGAAAGCCAGCCTCCCTGGCAAGATCTTGCCGGGGTGGCCTGCGAAGCCCGGCAAGATTCGGCGCCCGGCAAGATTCTGCCACTGTGCCACCGCTTCGGCACAGCAACGAGCCTGACACTCTGGGTCCTTCTCTGGATGCGTGGCGACACGCCAATGGAGGAGAGCTTAAGTGGTGCTGATGGGATGTCCCCTTTTTCCATCCCCAAGAAAGTGAGGACACCTAAACGGACACCTCATGGTGCATTAAATGCATTCATCCTAATTCGTCAGTGGTTAGTTATGATGACCCTGTAGCTACTTTACACCTCAATGTATGTACATTTTGCCACTATGGTGACCCCTTTGAGCGTATAAAAGGAGGCCCAAGGCAACTACTACAGGGGAGGAGGATCTTCTGGCCCATTCTGCATGCGTAGCTGCTCTTTGAACGTACTGTTCATTGCAAGCGCTCCTGGAGTCTGGGCTCAAGAACACTCATAATAAAACAATGCAGGAGTAGGGTTTTACGCTGATCAGCGGCCCGAACCTGGGTAAAATTCCCCGTGTCGATCGTTGGTTCTGCTCTTTGTGCATATCTCTCTCCCTGTCGAACCGTAAAGGGGTCCTTTAGGATCCCATAGGTGTCGTACGCTGAAGCTGCACAAAGAACTGCCGCTGAAGATGCTCTCCTGACGGAGCGTCGCATTGCGCTTGACGCTCACGAGGAAGATCTTGTCACGCGTGAGCAAGCGCTCGCCGCCAAGCTTCACGGCAAAGATGAGGAAATCGATAAACTTTTCGCGCAGCGGATCCAGGAGCTGGAGCAGAAGCACAAGGAGGTGCTCGAAGCTCTAACTGTAGATCACGCTGGCAAGCTCAAGGAGGCCGTTGATGCTGCCGAGGCTGCAGAGGCCGCCAAGAACGAGCTGAGCGACAAAGTGAAGAAGCTAGAAATGCATCTTGAAGAACACGGCAAGGAGCTCTCGACGCTCAAAGGGGACAGGGAGAAAACTCTCCACAGCCTGGCGGAGATGCAAGTTGCTATGTCCGACAAGACCAAGCAGCTCACTTCAGCCAATGACGCAATTGCCGATCTGAAGCTAAAGCTGACCACACTGGAGAAGTCCCTCAAGGACGTCAGGGCCCGCGAGAAGGCCCTAAGCAAAGTTCTTCAGGAAGAGAGGAACTTGCTTAAGAGCGCTGCCGCCGCCCAAATTGACTATGAAAAGGGGGTGAAAATCTGGACTGATCGCCATGTTGATGCCGCGGAGAGGCTTACTGCACAGCTGTCAACCATGGGCCAGGATGGCCTGCAAAACTTCAGGTATTCCTCCGAAGAAAGAATATCTTCGAGCGCCAGGTTGACCATGTTCTTCGAAAGCATTGTTGACGCTTTGAAGCTGCTACAGTCCAACCGAGCGACCCAACTGGCCAATGAATCCCGTAAACCTTGTCGGGCCGTCCTCCGCAAGGTACTCATCAAGGTGGTGTATAATAACCCTGGCGTTGACCTCACCAACGTGCTAGACCACTTGCCAAAGGATGCAGATCTCAGGGCACTTGAGGAGCTTGTCGCGCCCATCCTCGAGAAGGTAGACTCAATCAAGAGGATCGAGGGGTGACGCAGGGACTAGCCACCTCATTTCTCCTTGTCGCCACCATTCCATGCCAAAAGAAAATCAAGTCTTATGTTAGAACTGCGATGATTTATTGATGTGATATAACTTGCCTATGTTTGGGTATATGCAAGTCATTTCCCTTGTCTGATTTCTTTATGTACGGAGCACACCCTACGCTTACTGAAAAACTTGCCGGCACGCAACCTGCCGCGAGCGCTGGGTGCGGGACTCAGCAGCCTGCTGGAGGTGCAGCGACCGGCAAAGCACCTTGGCGTTCTTAGTGCAGCCAGTTAAATTGTTGAGCGGACTCGAAACAAAATAAGGGCGCAACCGATTACGACAAGGGTTCCTTCGCGTGCAGGTTTTCCATACAAAAGTCGAAATCGTCTAAGGAAAATAACTTTGTAATAAAAGAGACTTGCTTTAAGTTTTAGAACTTAGCTTTCCGTCGCTGTTCTTCCTTCGGTAAGCTGTCAATTCTGAACGTCGCCAACTGGTACTCATAGTTAGGTAGTTAGATTAGATAAACTCAGTTAGTTAGCCACTGAGTATGATAGGTGGGTCCCGCAGGTCAGGTTTGACTTGACTCAGGCGGTTTGACTACTGACGTCACAATGACATCATGCTGATGTCACAAATCATTTTAGATATTCCTGTTAAATTAAATAATTCCAGAAAATACTAAAAATCTTTAGAAAATCATATTAAATAATCCGTAGCTCAGATCGAAAAACTTTGTACATGAAAGTTGCTCAGAACGACGAGACGAATCCAAATAGACGGTCTGTTCGTCCACCACACGTCCCTAGAATAGCGAACATGCAACCATCCCCCTCCGTTTCATCCGTCCGAAAATGCCAAACTTCGGGAAAACATTCCCGGATGTTTTCCCTCTTCACCTATATCGTGTAGCACCACGTCAGAACACCCCTAGCTCTGCTTAATGCCATGTCATGCTCTTGTTTGCTTTATATTTACTGTTTCCTCCCCCTCTTCTCTCTCAGTAGACCCCACTACAGACGCATTTCCCGAGACCGACGCAGCTCAGGAGCCCGACGACACCACTGACGACCTTGCCCTTGCCACCGAGCAACCAGGCAAGCACCCCCCCTTGAGCATACCGATATCGCCTATTCTTTCTCTCTCATGCTTGCATTAGAATTGTTGCTGCTACTACTTTACCTATTCTGATGCATAGCCTGCTATTGAAACCTTACCTGCTTATCCTAAATTGTCTTGTATAGGCTGGATAGAGACCTATCAGTGACCCCACTTGTCCCGATTACCCCGCTGGATCATCAGAAGACTCAACGACCAGGCCCCAGCACCGCACATCACCCCCTTAGTTGTAACGACACTGCAGCGTTACTATCGAGTGCCGAGGGTGATACCTCGTGTAGCACTTCTGATGTTAACTCTATAGAGTAGCCATTCGGTCATGGTCATCGAGGGTGATTCCTCCTTCACCACTTCCGATAACGACGCTGTCGTGCAACACCTCAAGTGTGAACCCATCGAGGGTGATTCCTTCGAGTTCACCTTGACGGATACATCGAGTAGGAATCCATCGAGGGTGATACCTCGGATTCCCTTGATGTTATGGACACACGGATAATTGGACTTTACACTGTTACTTGGAAGGTGGGTCGACCCTGAGGGGTACCCGCGTGTGATGTGAAGACGGGTTGACGTGGATGGTGCCCGAGTGAGAATACGAGGCGTGGCCGGGCATTCTTGGCCCTTGCCGCAAGTCCTCGAGATGGGGCGACGGGGTCACATCGATCGTGAGTCTCTGCTCGTTACCGCACCCCCAAGGTACTAACGATTTGGATATTTGATTCAAGTGGGCCTTTGGCCCGATAGCACTAACTATCACGTGGGAAAAGTTATGGGCACTCTGCATCATATGCATCAGCCGAAAGCTTTGTCGGACGTCCAGTTCAGCATTGCGGCCGGGACGGACCAGCGCCCCCTGGTGCCTGGCTTCCCCCTGCAGGCAACGACTCAGAGTGCACAGGGCGATGGCCCAAGACCTCTGAGCACTTAGGATGTAGACCGACGGGGACCTCTCTGCTGAGCTCTAGGTAGGGTTGCGGTGTGTCGTCTGGCCGAGGCCGGGCATGACCCGCAAAAGTGTGTACCGGCCGGAGTTAAGCGAGCGTGGTGGGTAAGTTGGTGCACCCCTGCAGGGAAGAACTAATATATGCATAGCCAGATCCTCGGTAACGGACACTCGGAGTTGTATCTCGATCGATACAACTAGAATTGGATACTATGGCTCTGGGATTGCTTCTCGCAGGGAGTCGAGAAGGGATCTCTGGACGAGGTTGATGATAGTATGGCTCTGGGATTGCTTTCTCGCAGGGAGTCAAGAAAGGATCTCTGGGTGAGGATTGATAACATTACTACTACCTTATATTGTACTAATCTACACTCTTCTAATGCTGCAAGACCTCTGAAGATGCTAGTCTTCGATAGGACTAGGCCTTCCCTCTATTCTGGCATTTCTGCAGCCCAGTCCACATATACAGCCTCTCTTTGATAATGTTGCATATGTAGTGTAGATCCTTGCTTGCTGAGTACTTCGGATGAGTACTCACGGTTGCTTTGCTTTCTTTTTCCCCCATATCCATTTGATGCAACCAGATGACGGAGCCCTGGATACAACTACCTCCGCCGACATTCGCTACTACTACCCCGAGGGTGGATACTACTACGAGTTGCCGATGACCAGTAGTAGGTTCGGAGGGTCCCAGGCAGAAGGCCTGCGCCTTTCGATCGTAGTGTTTTCTTTAGCCCCGTCTTTTAAGGGCCTATTTGTGCTTCTTTTATATCTGTACTCAGATATCTGATGCTTTCGCTGACGCTTGTATGCGAGCTTATGTATTCGAGCCCTCGAGGCCCCTGGCTTTTAATATAAAGCTTGTATGACTTTAATTATGTTTTAGAGTTGTGTTGTGATATCTTCCCATGAGTCCTTAGGCTTGATCGTGTGCATTTGCGTGTATGATTAGTGCATGATTGAGCCGGGGGTGTCACAGGTTCGATCATAGAGGACCTCTACACCAACCTTACTGCCCTTCGGATGATGTGTGAGTAGTTTACCACAGACCTACGGGTCCATAGCTAGTAGCTAGATGGCTTCTTCTCTATCTTTGATCTTCAATACAATGTTCTCCTCGATGTTCTTGGAGATCTATTCGATGTAATCTTCTTTTGTGGTGCGTTTGTTGAGATCCGATGAATTGTGGATTTATGATTAGATTATCTATGAATATTATTTGAGTTTTCTCTAAACTCTTTTATGCATGATTAAGATATCTTTGTATTTCTCTTCGAACTATCGGTTTGGTTTGGCCAACTAGATTGGTTTTTCTTGGGAGAGGTGCTTAGTTTTGGGTTCAATCTTGTGATGTCCTCACCCAGTGACAGAAGGGGTAGTGAGGCACGTATTGTATTCTTGCCATCAAGGGTAAAAAGATGGGGTTTATGTCATATTGCTTGAGTTTATCCCTCTACATCATGTCATCTTACTTAAAGCATTGCTCTATTCTTATGAACTTAATACTCTAGATGCAGGCAGGAGTCCGTCGATGTGTGGAGTAATAGTAGTAGACGCAGAATCGTTTCAGTCTACTTGTCACGGACGTGATGCCTGTATTCATGATAATTGCCTTAGATGTCTTCATAATTATGTGTTTTTTTATCAATTGCTCAACAGTAATTTGTTTACCCAACGTTTGTTTCCTTCAAGAGGCCTCTAATGAAACCTATGGCACCCGGGTCTATTTTCCATCATATATTTTCAGATCTATAAACCAAAAAACCCAAAAATACCTTGCTGCACTTTATTTATATTTAATTTAGTTTGCCTTTTTATTTATCTTTTATACCTATCTCTATTAGATCTCACTCTTGTTCGTGACCGTGAAGGGATTGACAACCCCTTTTTCGCGTTGCGTGCAAGTGTTTGTTAGTTTGTGCAGGTGCATATATTGGAGACTTGCTTGTGCCTCCTACTGGATTGATACCTTGGTTCTTCACTGAGGGAACACTACTGCAAGATGCTGCTAACGCGACACTACAATCAAAGACCCTTCGACGAAACTATGTGCGATGCATTAATCGCAAACGGTGATGTAAAAAAACTGTAAAAAAGATGCAAAATGTTTGTGATGGCGGATACATCAACCACGGTTCAGATTTTAGTTGCGTGTGCATTGCGGGGCATAAGGTTCAGTTCAATGAACTGTTTGTGATGAGGCAGAACAAAAGAAACAGGCAGCCAGATTGAGGCGTGTGTGATATACGGCATACAGGTCACTCAGATAAACTGTTTGTGATGAGGCGGAACAACAGAAACGGGCAGCCAGATGAAGGTGTGTGCGATATACGGCATACAGTTCACTCTGATGAACTGTTTGTGATTAGGCAACACAAAAGAAACGGTAAGCCAGATCAATGTGTGTGATATACGGGATACGGTTCACTCAGATGAACTATTTTTGATTAGGCAACGCAACAGAAACGGTTCAGCCAGATCAAGGTGTGTGCAATGGAGGGCATACACTTTATTCCGATAAACTGTTTGTGTTGAGCCAAGAGAACAGAAACGTTTCACGTAAACAAGATGTGTGTGATATGCGGCAAACATCCAATTACATAGGTGGCTAGTACCCACATGACATTTCCACACACGAAAGTAAACTATTACATGCATAATTAACTAGGATAAATGATCATCTGATCATCATCTACTTCTTGTGACGCTTGTCGCCACTGCTCTACTAGGATAAATAGAATAGTATTCTTTATTGTGAATAGTGTGCTCTGTTGGGCATACAAGTATATGGATCAGAGCCTTGGGCGAGCAATGTGCCCGCACACGTCGTGCTAGCTCGATGTTCCTTCTATGCTAAGTTTTCATTAATTGATGGTGTTTTATGAATACGCCACCATTTCCCGCCATTTCCTCACCGGTTTCCCGCCGCCACCCAGCGATATTGCGCGCGGCGCGCGACGCACGGAGACAACAAATGCAGCCTGTAGCACATCCACCTTTTCCAAGCATGCCAACCCACCAAAGCACTCCCTCTGCCATCAACCTCCTCGACGAGGAAAACGAGAAGGCGCCATGACCCGTCGATGCCGAGGCGCTCCCCGGCAACGTGATGGATGATGCCGTGATGCGCATCATCGCCAAGGTTGAGCAGACCCTTGGCGCATGGCGCTTCAGCGCCGAGAGGCTGCAGCTCGCCGCACAACATGATCAATGGTGCACCACAGAGCAAGCTAGGCGCGTCTGTGCCGATAGGCTGTGGCTCGCCGCATAGCGAGACCGTTGGAGCGCCGCAGAGCGAGAGGCGCGGCGTGCCGCATAGCAAGAGCGGATCCATCGATGCTTGCCTGCTGTCGACAGGGTGTTGCAGCTGGGTACATGTCTCGTCAGTACCCCCATTCCTCGCCAGGAGTGGGCAGAAGCCGTCTGTGCCATACTTGCACCAGAGGCCGGTCGCGCTGTACTTGCAACGAACGCCAGCCGCGCCGTTCGCATGGGCCGCACCGTTCGCCTTGTCCGCGGCCCGCTCGATGCCAACACGCTGGTCGCTAGGCTCGACCGCCTCCTTGGCCCAGGTGTCCACCTGGGCACAGTAGAGGAACATGGCCGTCACATCCTCGAGTTGGTGATCTCTGATGAAATAGCCAACTTGGAGCTCGAGATCGCACTCCAGATGTACCACGAGCGTGTCAACCGCTTGGACGAATGCCTGCACGAGTTCAGGTAGAGCCAAGAGCTACCGTAGGCAAGGGCTGCTGGTCATGGTCTCATGGACGCGTTTTATTTTGTTGAGTCGTTTCGACTTGGATGGCTATGTATTCACAGCAATCATAATATTGCTCTATTTATTGCTCTGTTTCAATGTGTGTACTCTGTTTTCCGTTCTTATATGTTCTGTTTCAATGTGTGTGTATATGCTTTCCATTCTGTATATGTGGATGATAACAGCTAGATACAAATTAGTATATGAAAACAGATAGAAAATGGAATTCATAATATATCTTAATTGTTCATTAGTTCATCACAGAATATATATAATATCATCACATATACGTGATGATATTTAGCTACTAGGTACAATGCATAAAATTGAAAACGAGCAATACTAAAACTAATAATCCCTCCTAGGGGCAGTATTCCGGAAGCCCCTCGCCAGCAGCTCCCTGGTGCGTGGCGTCTTCCCAGCGCGGAGGCAGTACTCCGCCTCCTCCGCCTCGCAGCGCTTGACGTACGGATCTGCCTCTTGCTGGCGGACGAGCGCGAACGATCTTGCCATTTCGTTGGGCGCCCACCGGAGCTCCTCGTCGGTGGCATGCTGGAGCTTATTGGCCCACCTCCACACAGCGATGAGGCACCTAGCGCCTTGGACCTTCCTCATGAAGTACCCGTCTTCATACACCTCCTCCGCACGACGACGCGCCCGCCCCCAAAGCTCCACCGCCTCCTTTTTCCAGGCGGCATCACGGGCTTCACAGGCCGCCTGGTACCTAGCTTCCTCCTCCGCCATCTCCTTCTTGAACGCCACTTGCCTGGCTTTCTCAGCCGGCGGCAGCAACTTCCACAGACAAAGATTGTACTGGCCCCAAAACCACTCCAAAGTTGGGGGGTCCGGCGCAACCTCATCCGGCGGCGCGTAGGGGTCCTCCTCGTCGCTGCTCTTCGACTGAGCATCCTCGGGGGCGGCGCCTCCTCGTCAGCGCATGGGCAGATCGGCGGCGCCATGGTAGAGATTTGAGAGAGAGAGAGATATATAGAGAGGGCGAGCGAGGGGAGGATGTAGATGAGAATGCAGGCGGGACGACGTGAGCAAGATAGTATTTATTGGCGGCCGGAATCTAGATCGACAAGAACAGTACACACGCCGGTCGTCGAAATTTATGAGTACTGTAGTTTTAATTACACACGATTCCCGCAGCAAAAGCCGTGTGTGAACTTAATAGCTGACGGTTTCCAATACAGAACCGTGTCTGATTAATAACCCGCGCCACTCACCTTCCAAACCTCGAGGCACGAAATAGAGTGCCAATTGTGTGGGGCCCAGTTGTCTTGCCAGATCTTTACATTTTCTTTTTTGAACACTAGATATTTACATCGTCTGATCATTTTTTAATTTTATGGAATTTAAATGCCATGGCACTCCATGCATGTGTCCAAGCCGTGACACCAATATGTTTGAAAATCCATTCCAATTTACTGTACATGGAATTAACTCACACACAAGTACACAACTATGATTTTTCGAACCGTTATGGTTAGCCACTGCATGTAGATGTAGTTCAAATTTGGATTACGGTCATTAAATGGCTTGAAAATCACTTAAATGTCTTAAAAAGGTCAAATGACCCCTGAAATTTTCCAAATTTTTACATGACAGTTGTATTAGTGCACGTTAACTGTAGAAAAGTTTTGAAGCCAATAAGAGGAAGCTATCGTCGATTCGTCATCAAACATGCATTGTTCCCTCTTGAAAGCACGAGCCTTCTAATGAGTTGCTCTGGTTTGTGAGGAGTGTATGTCCAAAATTTCATCAAACAGGCCAATTTTTTTACCACATCATCTTGGTGGCATGACATTACGTCAAGCAAGGTTTCATGTGTCTCTAATCATTTTTTAATTTTTTGGAATTTAAATGGCATGGCACTCCATGCATGTGTCCAGGCCATGACACCAATATGTTTGAAAATTCCTTCCAATTTACTGCACATGAAATTAACTCGCACACAAGTACGCAAAAATACGATTTTTCAAACCGTTATGGTTAGCCGTTGCATGTAGTTGTAGTTCAAATTTGAATTACGGTCATTAAATGGCTAGAAAATCACTTAAATGTCTTTAAAAGGTCAAACGACCCCTAGAATTTTCCAATTTTTCACATAACAGTTGTATTAGTGCACGTTAAATGTAGAAAAAATTTAAAGGCCGTAAGAGGAAGCTATCTCCCGTTCGTCATCAAACATGCATTGTTCCCTCTCGGAACCACGAGCCTTCTAGTGAGTTGCTCCGGTTTGTGAGGGGTGTGTGTCCAAACTTTCGTCAAACATGCCAAATTTTTTACCACATCATCTTGGTGGCATGACATTACATCAAGCAAGATTTCATGTGTTTCTGATCATTTTTTATTTTTTTGGAATTTAAATGCCATGGCACTCCATGCATGTGTCCAGGCCGTGACACCAATATGTTTGAAAATTCCTTCCAATTTACTACACATGGAATTAACTCGCACACAAGTACACAAATATTATTTTTCAAACCGTTATGGTTAGCCGTTGCATGTAGATGTAGTTCAAATTTGAATTACGGTCATTAAATGGCTAGAAAATCACTTAAATGTCTTTAAAATGTCAAATGACCCCTAGAATTTTCCAATTTTTCCCATGATAGTTGTATTAGTGCACGTTAAATGTAGAAAAAATTTGAAGGTCGTAAGAGGAAGCTATCTCTCGTTCATCATCAAACATGCATTGTTCCCACTCGGAACCACGAGCCTTGTAGTGAGTTGCTCCGGTTTGTGAGGGGTGTGTGTCTAAACTTTCGTCAAACATGCCAAATTTTTTAGCACATCATCTTGGTGGCATGGCATTACATCAAGCAAGGTTTCATGTGTTTCAGATCTTTTTTTATTTTTTGGAATTTAAATGCCATGGCACTCCATGCATGTGTCCAGGGCGTGACACCAATATGTTTGAAAATTCCTTTCAATTTACTGCACATGGAATTAACTCGCACACAAGTACACAAATATGATTTTTCAAACCGTTATGGTTAGCCGTTGCATGTAGATGTAGTTCAAATTTGAATTATGGTCATTAAATGGCTAGAAAATCACTTAAAATGTCTTAAAAGGTCAAATGACCCCTGAAATTTTACAAATTTTGACATAACAGTTGTATTAGTACTACAAATTTTCTCGTACATTTAAAACACCATCCGTTGCCACTTTACTCCAAATTTGTCTTTCACAGCTAATAAAAAATATCAACAACATCACACACAGGTTTTTTGTTGGAACCGTTTGCGATGAAAATTCATGGGTCTATCTAAGTCTTCCTCCTTAAGCTTCGCCGGCTTGTCTGCTTCAGTGCCGGCAACCCCCGAATCCACGAATCCCGATCCCCATTCCCGAAACCCCTTCTTGCAAAGATGACACCGTGGAAACGCTTCGTGCGGGCCCATACGGTGGCTGTGACCTCCCCGAGCGCCACCGCCTGCGTCGACAGCGCAGCCGCCTACGTCGAGAGTGCTGCCGCATCCGCATTGAGCGCGGCCGCATCCGCCGAGAGGGCGTCTGCGGCAGCCGACAGAGCAGCTGCAGCAGCCGAGACGGCTACAGCAGCTGCTGCGACGATGGCTGCAAACGCCGAGAGGGCTCGAGCTACCGTCCGTGCCACCGATGTCGCCCTGGCACGGGTCGAGGCCATCCATGCCAAGATCGAGGACGCACACGCCAAGATATTCCAGGCCACCTCAGAATCCAGCATGCAACCGACGTCCGAAAAGGCCGCGGTGGCCATGGAGTACCTGCTTCCTCATGAGATCGCCGAGCGGGAGCTGGAGATGCAGGAGGCGGCGGAGATCGAGGAATGCCGGGAGGAGGAGTTGCACGTGGCCGAGGTCTAGGTAGAGAAGAGTCTGTCCGTCGAGGAATCGGCGGTGGAGTACCAACGCGAAATCTGGCGCAGCCACTACTACAAGTACTACAACCTTGAGGGCGGCACCGAGGACGAGGACGCGGTCGACTTCAGCAGGGGGGACGCGGAGTCCACCAACGGCGGCATGTTGCCAGGACAAGTCATCGACGTCTCATCTCACACCGGCGATGCATTGTCCGGTGCGGTGGCGGCTTTGGTAAAATTATGCATACTTAGGCTTTGTTTTTAATGCTGGTCTTTTGTTAGAGCAATTTTCAGGTCAACTGGCTCTGTTTAATTACTAAAATTGCTCGATTCAGTAAGTGTGATCTGTGTGCTGTACGCTCTTTTGTGTGCCCAAATTAGCAAGCGATGTTAAATTATACACTGACGTGGATGAGGACAGTACCCAGGGAAATTTCCACCAAAATTTGAATTATCAAACTCATCCCATGTGCGTAAAGCAGAAGAATCGTTTGCGATGCACACAATCGTTCAAAGTGAATGGTGTCCGGCAGCACCGCGCGCAAAGTTTCCCTCCACATTTCGAATTTTTTGGCCTACCGCCGAAATATCTACCCCCGCCCCCCTCCCCACCCCCTTTTCTCCCCGACCACAAGTCACATTTCCCCTGTTTCCTCCTTCCTTCCTTCTGAAGCTATACCCACTTCCTCGCTTGCTTCCTGCTCTCGCCGTCTCACATCCTACCACCTGGGTCGCCATGGTCTTCTTCAATGACCTCTTCAGCGGTTCCTCCTCCGACGACGAATTTTTTAGCAACCGGGTATGCCTCTCTTCTCACTCTCGGGTTATGACTTGGAATGAAGGATTTTAACCCAATGGTCGATTTGAGTCATTTCTTACTCTTGTAGCTCCCTAGGACCATCAGTTGCAACGAATGGAGCGGGGTGGCTGAAGATCTGCCTGCTCGTTGTCACCATCAATCTCCATGCGTGAAGCTAGTTGCGTTTGAATCTGTGGACAGTGGGAGGAAGTTTCTGGCATGTGCACAGAAGGTTAGCCCCACTTTCGTTGCTACAAATCATCTGTTAGATGTGATTCAGACACTGTCACTGTGCTATGTTATTCTGGATGTTAAGACAGTGTCACAGTTTGTACCTAGTATCTAAAAATGTTGCCATCTCATCAGCGGTGCCATTAGAAAATTATTTTGCACCGCTTCAGCAGTTTGTGCAGCCAACTTTGGTCCACACATCCGAGTAGCCAAGCAGTAAAATACTAAATCTTTATGGCATGAAGAAATTGGGCATCGGAGCAACTAGGTGCTCCGGAGTTCGGGTCCCTGATTTTTTTCCCGCTACATCGGCTCGCCAGTGCAGGGCACCAGTGCCAAATGTAGCAACAGTTGTCTTTACACTGGTTTTGGCATACATAGTAGACGGCCTTAGTGCTATTAGTTCTATGTTACTAAATTTGTGCATGTACACACCTGTTAGTATCAATTTGCTATCATCCAAACACTATCGCTATGCTATTGCAGTTATATTTAGCTTCCTCATAAAATGTCAATTTGTTATTTATAGTACATGACTAAGAACTTGTAGCGTTGTTGTAGTTATTTATAGCTTCTGATGTTTCAGAATTTGGTTGTTGTCTCAGTAGCAATTAATTCATTTGCACATTGATCTTTTTGAGAAGATATGTCATAATTAACCTGTTTCTTCAGTTTTTCAAAATATGTATTTGGTGATTTTCTATGTTGCTAGAAACCCATTTCCCCTACAATTGTTCCTGATATAGTTTTAAATATTATAGGATGAACGAAAGTGTTCTTACCTGGAGTGGGTTGATCAAGAGTGGCCACAGTCTTTGAAGATGTGCCTAGCAAAGCTCTGGAGCATGTATGAGGAAGAGAACAGAGGTAGGCTTAGAGGAAGTGTTGTCAATGCTGAAGAATATTTGAAGACGCGGGATAAAAAGAGGAAGATGGAGAATGAGCTCAGATTTTTTAAATTAGACTTTGCTAAGATGGTGTTGCCGAAGGAGGAGGCACTTTCCCAGTTGGCCAGTGCAAACTAGGTTCTTACTGAACTGAAAGCACAGGTGGATAAGACGAGCCTGGATGATCTCGATTAGGGAAATGAATATATTGTTCTAATATTGTTCTTATGAAGGTGAACTAGCTATATGCTGTACTGTGTTGTTTTCAGGTAGCTATCATACTGTGATGTTAAAATATATTTATGTGCCTGATATGAAAATGGCAAACAACTGTTCGATATGAAATGTGAATTTGCGTAATACTGGAATTATTAATTGTAAACTAATAAACCTGCTAAATGGGTCATGGAGCTTTGCAAACAGTTCTAGCAGTAAAAGCGCTTGTGATGGATAGCCCAATGCCATACAGTTTTCTTCATCAAATCATGTGTGATGTAGTTGAATAAAAGCAAACGGTTAACCGAGGCAGAGCGTGTGTGATAGTTACACCTATCACACACGAGGCTATACATAAAACTATGTGGGATGTATATACGAACGGAAACATTTTCCCTGGATTGACTGTGTGGGATGTACATACGAACGGAAACGTTTTCCCTGGATTGACTGTGTGGGATGTACATAAGAACGAAAACGTATTCCTTGGATTGACTGTGTGGAATGTACATAACAAACGGAAACATTTGTTTGGGACTGACTGTGTGGGATGTTCTTACGACCGGAACCGATTGGGCCTGTATAACCGTATTTGATCGCTCGCCCGTCGCACATGACCTCATTTTGCCGAGCATGTGTGACCGGAGGGCCTATCCCCGACGGTTTCTGGGTCGTGTGGGAAGGACCCCCCTATCGCAGTCACTCACTAGGCGACGGTTCAAAACACCGTCGCGAAAAGGGGTTAAAAACCGTTTGTATAGCACCTCGTTGTACCAGTGGAAATACTTATCTCTACTTTGCTGCATCACCCTTTTCTCTTCAAGGGAAAAATTAACGCAAGCTCAAGAAGTAGCAGGAAGAATTTCTGGCGCCGTTGCCAGGGAGGTTCTACATCAAGCCTACCAAGTACATATCATAAACTCTCATCTCTTGCACTTACATTATTTGTCATTTGCCTCTCGTTTTCTTCTCCCCCACTTCTAAAACATTTACAGAAAAACACAAAAATATTTGCCTTTTTATTCGCCCTTCTTTCGTTCGTCTTTTTCGTTTGCTTTTTGTTTGCTTGTGTGTTAGATTGCTTGCTTTGTCCCGATGTCTCAGGAAAACACCAAGTTGTGTGAATTTTCCAACACTGATAATAATGATTTTATTAGTACTCCGATTGCTCCCGCCACTAGTGCGGAATCTTATGAAATTAATGCCGCTTTGTTGAATCTTGTTATGAAAGATCAATTTTCTGGTAGTCCTAATGAAGATGATGCATCCCATCTAAATACTTTCGTTGAGTTGTGTGATATGCAAAAGAAAAAAGATGTGGATAATGATATTGTTAAATTGAAGCTATATCCATTCTCACTACGAGATCGTGCTAAAACTTGGTTTTCATCTTTGCCTAAAAATAGTATTGATTCATGAAACAAGTGTAAAGATGCTTTTGTTTCCAAGTATTTTCCTCCTGCTAAGATCATCTCCCTTAGGAATGATATAATGAATTTTAAGCAACTTGATCATGAACAAGTTTCACAATCTTGGGGAAGAATGAAATTGATGATAAGAAATTGCCCTACTCATGGTTTAAGTTTATGGATGATCATACAAAAAATTTATGCCGGATTGAATTTTGCATCTAGAAATCTTTTAGATTCCACCGCGGGAGGTACTTTTATGGAAATCACATTAGGAGAAGCTACTAAACTCCTAGATAATATTATGGCAAATTACTCTTAATGGCATACCGAAAGATCTTCTACTAGTAAAAAAGTGCATGCGATTGAAGAAATTAATACTTTGAGTGGAAAGATGGATGAACTTATGAAATTTATTGCTAGTAAGAGTGCTCCTATTGATCCTAATGATATGCCTTTGTCCACTTTGATTGATAATAATAATGAGTCTATGGATGAGAATTTTGTTGGTAGGAACAATTTTGGTAATAATGCCTATAGAGGTAATTTCAACCCTAGGCCGTTTCCTAGTAATTCCTCTAATAATTATGGTAATTCCTACAACAATTCTTAAGGAAATTATAATAAAATACCCTCTGATCTTGATAATAATATTAAAGATTTCATTAATTCTTAAAAGAATTTTAATGCTATGGTAGAAGAAAAATTGCTTAAGATTGATGATTTGGCTAGGAACGTTGATAGAATTTCTCATGAGATTGATTATTTTAAGATTAGATCTATGCCACCCAAGATTGATATTAATGAATCTCTGAAAGCTATTAAAATTTCTATGGATGAATGTAAAGAGAGAACCGCTAGGATGCGTGCTAAGAGAGATTGGCTAGAAAAAGCATGTTCTTCTAGTTTTTGTGATAATAATGATGAAGATCTTAAAGTGATTGGTGAGACTCCTATTGAATCTTTGTTTTCTAATATAAAACTTGATAAAGATGGGACTGGAGATGAGTCAACTTTAGCTAGAAGGCATCCCAATAATTTGGAGGGTGAATATCTTAATGAAAAAATTGATAAAAGTGGGATTGGCGTGGTCAAAACTTTAAGTAGTGATGAACCCACTCTTTTGGATTTCAAGGACTTTAATTATGATAATTTCTCTTTAATAGATTTTATTTCCTTGTTGCAATCCATGCTTAATTCACCTCTTGCTTATAATCAAAATAAAGCTTTTACTAAACATATCGTTGATGCTATGATGAAATCTTTTGAAGAAAAACTTGAGTTGGAAGTTTCAATCCCTAGAAAGATTTATGATGAGTGGGAACCTACTATTAAAATTAAAATTAAAGATTATGAGTGCAATGCTTTGTGTGATTTGGGTGCTAGCGTTTCCACTATTCCGAAAACTTTATGTGATGTGCTAGGTTTCCATAAATTTGATGATTGTTCTTTGAATTTGCATCTAGCGTATTCCACTATTAAGAAACCTATGGGAAGGATTAATGATGTTCTTATTGTTGCAAATAGGAATTATGTGCCCATAGATTTTATTGTGCTTGATATAGATTGAAATCCTACATGTCCTATTATTCTTGGTAGACCTTTCCTTAGAACGATTGGTGCAATTATTGATATGAAAGAAGGAAACATTAGATTTCAATTTCCATTAAGGAAGGGCATGGAACACTTCCCAAGAAAGAAAATTAAGTTGCCATATGAATCTATTATGATGGCCACTTATGGATTGCATACCAAAGAAAATAATACCTAGATCTATGTTTTATGCCTAGCTAGGGGCGTTAAACAATAGCGCTTGTTGGGAGGCAACCCAATTTTTTATTTTGTGTTTTTTGTTTTTGCTCCTGTTTTCCAATAAATACACATTATTAAATCTATATTAATTGTGTTTTGGTGTTTTAATTAGTGTTTGATCCATGCAAGACCTTTGGGATACTTTGGTATATCGTTGATTTGGTTTTGCTGAAAAACAGAAACTTTTTCGTCCAGTAATAGAATTATTTAAGTTCACTGCAGCATGAAAAAATTCTGAATTTTTTACAAAAAATTTATATATGAATTTCCTATGCGGACCTGTTTTTTCAGAATTTGTGGGTTTACATAAGTATGACTAATATTCTGGTTACTACAGACTGTTCTGTTTTTGATAGATTTTGTTTTCTATGTGTTGTTTGCTTATTTTGATGGATCTATGGGTAGTATCGGGTGGTATGAACCATGGAGAAGTTGGAAAACAGTAGATATTAGACAAATATAAATATATAATGAGTTCACAACAGTACCTAAAGTGGTGATTTATTTTAATATACTAACGGATCTTACAAGTTTTCTGTTGAGTTTTGTGTTGCGAAGTTTTCAAGTTTTGGGTAAAGTTTTGATGGACAACGGAATAAGGAGTGGCAAGAGACTAAGCTTGGGGATGCCCAAGGCACCCAAAGGTAATATTCAAGTACAACCAAGCATCTAAGCTTGGGGATGCCCCGGATGGCATCCCCTCTTTTGTCTTCAATCCATCGGTAAATTTACTTGAGACTATATTTTTATTCACCACATGATATGTGTTTTGCTTGGAGCGTCTTGTATGATATGAGTCTTTGCTTTTTAGTTTGCCAAAATCATACTTGCTGTACACACCTTTTGAGAGGGACACACATTAATCGTGAATTTATTAGAATACTCTATGTGCTTCACTTATATCTTTTGAGCTAGGTAGTTGCTCTAGTACTTCACTTATATCTTTTTAGAGCACGGTGGTGGTTTTATTTTATAGAAATTTATGAACTCTCATGCTTCACTTATATTATTTTGAGAGTCTTTAAACAGCATGATAATTTGCTTAGGTTATGAATTTAGTCCTAATATGATGGGCATCCAAGAGGGATATAATAAAAACTTTCATATAAGAGCATTGAATAATATGAGAAGTTTGATTCCTTGCATTTGTTTTGAGATATAAAGATGCTGATATTAGAGTCATGCTAGTGAGTAATTATGGATTGGTAGAAATACTTGTGTTAAAGTTTGTGATTCCCGTAGCATGCACGTATGGTGAACCGTTATGTGATGAAGTCGGAGCATGATTTATTTTTTGATTGTCTTCCTTATGAGTGGTGGTCGGGGACGAGCGATGGTCTTTTCCTACCAATATATCCCCCTAGGAGAATGCATATTAGTACTTTTCTTTGATTGCTAATAATTTTTTGCAATAAGTATGTGAGTTATTTATGACTAATGTTGAGTCCATGGATTATACGCACTCTCACCCTTCCACCATTGCTAGCCTCTCTAGTACCGCGCAACTTTCGCCGGTGCATTAAACCCACCATATACCCTTCCTCAAAACAGCCACAATACCTACCTATTATGGCATTTCCATAGCCATTCCGAAATATATTGCCATGCAACTTCCACCGTTCTGTTTATTATGACACATACCATCATTGTCATATTGCTTTGCATGATCATGTAGTTGGCATAGTATTTGTGGCTTGGCCACCGTTCATATTTTTTATACATGTCACTCTTGATCATTGCACATCCCGATACACCGCCGGATGCATTCATATAGAGTCATATTTTGTTCTAGTATCAAGTTGTAATTCTTGAGTTGTAAGTAAATAAAAGTGTGATGATCATTATTAGAGCATTGTCCCGTGTGAGGAAAGGAAGATGGAAGCTATGATTCCCTCACAAGTTGGTATGAGACTCCAGACTTAAAAATAAAAGAGACCAAAGAGCCCAAAATAAAAAGAGAGGCCAAAGAGCCCAAACAAAAAGAAATGAGAGAAAAGAGAGAAGGGACAATGTTACTATCCTTTTTCCACACTTGTGCTTCAAAGTAGCACCATGTTCTTCATGATAGAGAGTCTCCTATTTTGTCACTTCCATATACTAGTGGGGATTTTTCATTATATAACTTGGCTTTTATATTCCAATGATGGGCTTCCTCAAATTGCCCTAGGTCTTCATGAGCAAGCAAGTTGGATGCACACTCGCTTAGTTTCTTTTTGAGCTTTCATACGCTTATAGCTCTAGTGCATCCGTTGCATGGCCATCCCTACTCACTTCCATCGATATCAATTGATGGGAATCTCCATAGCCCATTAATTTTCCTAGCTAATGTGAGACTTTCTCCTTTTTTGTCTTCTCCTCACAACCTCCACCATATTCTATTCCACCTATAGTGCTATATCCATGGCTCATGCTCATGTATTGCGTGAAAGTTGAAAAAGCTTGAGAACATTAAAAGTATGAAACAATTGCTTGGCTTGTCATCGGGGTTGTGCATGATGAAATATTTTGTGTGATGAAGATAGAGCATAGCCAGACAATATGATTTTGTAGGGATAACTTTCTTTGGCCATGTTATTTTGAGAAGACATGATTGCTTTATTAGTATGCTTGAAGTATTATTGTTTTTA
Organism: Thinopyrum elongatum; assembly: GCA_011799875.1. Lineage (NCBI taxonomy): Eukaryota > Viridiplantae > Streptophyta > Magnoliopsida > Poales > Poaceae > Thinopyrum > Thinopyrum elongatum. The sequence goes on along the minus strand of CM022303.1, from coordinate 297,612,206 downwards.
TGTCAATATTAAACTTTTGTTTTGAATCTTATGAATCTGAATATTCACGCCACAATAAAGAAAATTGCATTGATAAATATGTTAGGTAGCATTTCACATCAAAAATTCTGTTTTTATCATTTACCTACTCGAGGACGAGCAGGAATTAAGCTTGGGGATGCTTGATACGTCTGCAACGTATCTATAATTATTGATTGTTCAAATTCTTCCTCATCCTTATTCTTACATGGTTTAGGTGGAAAGGGCATGGGTTTCTGAACCAATGGTTCTATTTCTTTACCATGTTTTCTAGCAACAAAGTCTCTTTTATCATAACATTTACTTTTAGCTGGTGGGTTATCAAGATCAATAGCAGGTTCTGTTTCAACATCATTATCTGGTTCTTTATCATTGTCTAGTTGAGCATCTACATGAACATCATCATTGTCATTTTCATTATCACTAGCTGAATGTTCATTACCAGATCGTGTTTCAGCATCAGAAATAGAGACATCATTATTATCCTCAGAAGGTTTTTCTACCTCGTGTTCACTAGAAGTATGCAAAGTCCTATCATTCTTCCTTTTCTTTTTCTTTTTAGAAGGACTAGGTGCATCAACATTAATTCTTTGGGAGTCTTGTTCAATTCTTTTAGGGTGTCCCTCAGGATAAATTGTCTCCTGAGTCATTGTACCTCCTCTAGTCATTACTCTAGCAGCATGATCATTCATATTATTATTCATTTCATTGAGCAATTCACTTTGAGATTTAGTAACTTGTTCTAACTGAGTTTGGACCATAGATGCATGTTTAATAACACCTTTAACATCATTAACAATTCTAAACAACAAGTCACTCAAGCGATCAATCATGTAAGCATTTTGTTTCAATTGTTTCATAACATTTGCATTAAAATGATCTTGCTTAATAATGTAATTGTCAAATCCATACAATCATTGACTAGGAGATTTATTATAAGGAATATCACCTTCATCAAACTTTATAAGAGAATTTACCTCTACCACCTGTGGTGGTGTGTCAAGACCATATATTTCTTCAATAGGTGGTAAATTCTTAACATCTTCAGCTTTAATACCTTTTCCTTCATACATTAATTTGCCTCTTGCATATCTTCTGGACTAATAAATAAAATACCCCTCTTTTTCGGAGTAGGTTTAGGCGGTGGTTCAAGAAGTGTCCAATCATTATCATTCTTCAATATATTATTCAATAGTTCTTCAGCTTGCTCAATAGTCTGTTCCCTGAAAACACAACCAGCACAACTGTCTAGGTAGTCCCTAGAAGCATCGGTTAGTCCATTATAGAAGATATCAAGTATTTTATTTTTCTTAAGAGGATGATCACGCAAAGCATTGAGTAATTGGAGAAGCCTCCCCCAAGCTTGTGGGAGACTCTCTTCTTCGATTTGCACAAAGTTCAATATTTCCTGTAAGGCAGCTTGTTTCTTATGAGCAGGAAAATATTTTTCAGAGAAGTAGTAAATCATATTCTGGGGACTACGGACACAACCAGGAGCAAGAGTATTATACCATATCTTAGCATCACCCTTTAATGAAAAAGGAAAAAACTTAAGAATATAGTAATAGCGAATTTTTTCCTCATGAGCAAATAGGGTGGCTATATCATTTAATTTAGTAAGATGTGCCACAATAGTTTCAGTTTCATAGCCATGGAAAGGATCAGATTCAACCAAGGTAATTAACTCAGGATCAACAGAGAATTCATAATCTTTATCAGTAATAAATATAGGTGAAGTAGCACACTTAGGATCATATTTCATTCTAGCATTCAAAGATTTTTCTTTCAACTTGCATAGTAATTTCTTAAGATCATCTCTATCCTTACAAGCAAGAAAGTCCCAAGCAACCTCTCCTTCCATAACATAACCCTCAGGTATCTTAGGTAATTCATATCTAGGGGTACTAGTTCCAATAGGTGAATCATAATTTTCAGTATCAATAATTTCATCAGTTTCAGTAATTTCATTGGTTTCAGCATTCTCAGTTTCCTTAGCTCTAGCAAGTTGTTCATCAATAAATTCACCTAGTGGCACAGTCTTATCAAGCAAAGTAATAGCATCATCATAAGCATCATTCATAGCCGAAGTAGCATCATCAATTACTTGTGACATATCAGAATTAATAGTAGGTGGTGGTGTTGCAAGCTTACTCAAAATAGAAGGTGAATCAAGTGCAGAGCTAGATGGCAATTCCTTACCTCCCCTCGTCTTAGAGGGAACAATCTTGGTTCTATCATCCTTAAGATTTTTCATAGTGATCAACAGATATAAATCCCAAGTGTCTCAACAAATATAGCTACGCTCCCCAGCAACGGCGCAAAAAAAGGTCTTCATAACCCACAAGTATAGGGGATCGCAATAGTTTTTGAGGGTAGAGTATTCAACCCAAATTTATTGATTCGACACAAGGGGAGCAAAAGAATATTTGTAAGTATTAGCCATTGAGTTGTCAATTCAACCACACCTAGAGACTAAATATCTGCAGTAGTGTGATTAGTAGCATAGTAGTATAATAGTTTGATAGCAGTGGCAACAATGGTAATGGTAACAGTAACAATAGTAGCAATAATTTTGTAGCAGTTGTGACAGTAGCAAAAGCAATAGTAACTTAGCAAGAACAATATGTGAAAAGCTCGTAGGCATTGGATCGGTGATAACGTTGGATAATATTCATCATATAACAGTCATAACCTAGGGCGACACAGAACTAGCTCCAATTCATCAATGTAATGCAGGCATGTATTCCGTAAATAGTCATACATGCTTATGGAAAAGAACTTGCATGACATCTTTTGTCCTACCCTCCCATGGCAGCGGGGTCCATAAGGAAAGTAAGGGATATTAAGGCCTCCTTTTAATAGTGAATCGGAACAAAGCATTAACACATAGTGAATACATGAACTCCTCAAACTACGGTAATCACCGGAAAGAATCCCAATTATTGTCACCTTGGGGTATGCGGATCATAACACATAATAGGTGCATATAACTTGCATGGTAGGATCAAGAACACAAATATATTGGTGAAAACATAAACGGTTCAGATCTGAAATCATGGCACTCAAGCCCTAGTGACAAGCATTAAGCATAGCAAAGTCATATCATCATCAATCTCAGAACATAGTGGATACTAGGGATCAAGCCCTAACAAAACTAACTCAATTACATGATGAATCTCATCCAACCCATCATCGTCAAGCAAGCCTACGAAGGAATGACCCACTCCCGGCGGTGAGCATCATGCAATTGGTGATGGAGGATGGTTGATGATGACGAAGATGGAAGATCCCCATCTCTGGAGCCTCGAACGGACTTCATATCTGGCCTCCTGATGAAGAACAGGAGGTGGCGGCGGCTCCGTATCGTAAAACATGATTAAACTTCCTTTCCTATTTTTTTCTCGAGAAATCTGAATTTATAGGGTCGGAATTAGCGTCAGTGGAGCCTCATGGCCCCACTACCCACCAGGGCACGCTAGAGGGGGGTGGCGCACCCTGGTGCCTAGTGGGTAGCAGGCCCCCCCTCCTGTGGGTCTTTGCTCCAGTATTTTTCTTTTATTCCAAAATAATTCTCCAAAAAGTTTCGTCCAATTCCGAGAACTTTTATTTTTGCACAAAAACGACACCATGGCAGTTCTGCTGAAAACAGCGTCAGTCCATGTTAGTTTCATTCAAATCATGCAAATTAGAGTCCAAAACAAGAGCAAAAGCGTTTGGAAAAGTAGATAAGATGGAGACGTATCATCCGTCTGCCTCCGACCTCACTCAGGCTATCTGATGAGTGATATTTTTACACTCATTTCACCTTTGTTTAAAACCGAGATATTTCAATTAAAAAGAGATATTCGCTCCTATATTGGTACTAATGACTAATGGATGCAAAGGATTTTACAAATCCTCTCTTTGATGTGTTTCCACAGGAAATGGGCTAAAAGGGGAAGAAATCACGTGTGGAAATGGAATGAAAGAAGAATGGAGGAGGAAGGAATCACCACGAGACGTCTAAGCAGAAACAGCAAAAAAGACGGTGTTCCATATAGGCGTGAGCGCCCGTATGAGTGCCCGCATGGCATGGATTCCGAGGCAGATCCTCCAACCCAACAACTTTCGTTAAAGGGACCCCGTTGAAATGTGATCAGAGACACGAGCACAAAGCACAGAAGGCAGAACCTCTTCATCATCATCCTTATCCGCAAACCCTAGCCACCGCCATCTCCATAGCCATCTCCACCACCACCATTGTACTCATCCATCCCATTCATACTTGTAATCGTGCATCACACAAGGCATCCATTGTAAAACATATTGCAATCAATTTGTGATGCCCTCGATTCAATTGTACAGTAATCATACACGCAAATGTGTATGATCAAGATTAGGGACTCATGGGAAGATATCACAACACAAATTAAAGTCATACAAGCTTCATATTACAAGCCAGGGGCCTCGGGGGCTCGAAAACATCAGCTCGAATACAAACGAGTCAGCGGAAGCAACAATATCTGAGTAGAGACATAAGTTAAACAAGTTTGCCTTAAGAAGGCTAGCACAAACATCATCGATGATCGAAAAGGCAAGGCCTCCTGCCTGGGAGCCTCCTAACTACTCCAAGCCATCGGCGGTCTGCACGTAGTAGTAGGCACCCTCGGGGTAGTAGAAGTCGTCGGCGGTGGCATCTGGCTCCTGGCTCCGACATCTGATCACAGCAATCAGGTATGGGGAGAAAAGAAGTAGCAAAGCAACCGTGAGTACTCATCCAAAGTACTCGCAAGACTTACATCAAAACTATACTAAGTATGCATCGGTATCAAAGGAATGGGGCTGTATCTTTGGACTGAACTGTAGAAATGCCAGAAGAGGAGGGAAAGCCTAGCCTATCAAAGACTAGCATCTTGCAGCATTTAGAAGAGTATAGAATAGCATATTATAATTAGCAAGCATGTTGTAGTATACACGCCCAGAGATCCTTTCTCGACTCCCTGCGAGAAAGCAATCCGGGAGCCATCATATCCATTTCACATCTCAGAATCAGTTCTAGTTGTAAAGATCGAGATACAACTCCAAGTCGTCATGTTACCGTGGATACAGCTATTCAAATATATAAACTTCCCTGCAGGGGTGCACCACATTACCCAACATGCTCAATCACTCTGGCTGGACACACTTTCTTGGGTCATGCCCGGCCTCGGAAGATCAACACGTCGTAGCCCTACCTAGGCTCAACAGAGCGGCCAGCACGCCGGTCTACATCCTAAGCGCGCAGGGGTCTTGGGCCCATCGCCCTTTGCACTCCTACACGTTGTGAGGGCGGCCGATGTCAATCCTGGCAACCTCCTTATATAAGGCAGGTGCTTACGCGGGCCACCCGAGCGCGCGTCGCTCAGTCGCTAACGTCTGAAGAGCTTCGACTGATACATATGACGCCAAGTGCCCATATATGTTCCCGCGTGGTGGTTAGTGCGTATAGGCCAGTGGCCAACTCAGATTAAATACCCAATCTTGTTAATGTCTTGGGATCGGACAGTAACAAGCAGAGACTCACAATCATGTGACCCCGTCGCCCCGTCTCGTGGACTACAGCAAGGGCCCAGAATGCCCGGCTGTGCCACGTAGAAAACTTGCGGGTATCCTCCAGGTCAACCCGACTACACATCAACTCATGGGTACCCCTCAGGACCGACCCGACTTCAACATGGTTCTGTGGTAAATTCAAACTAGCCGTGTGTCCAAAACACCAAGGGGGAATCTGAGGAATCACCCTCGATGGGATCCACCTGATGTAATCGTCAAGGTGAACTAGGAGGAATCACCCTCGAGGTTCACGCTTGAGGTGTTGCACGACAGAGTCGTATCGGGAGTGGTGAAGAAGGAATCACCCTCGATGACCACGACCAAATAGCTACACTACAGAGTTATCATCAGGAGTGCGTTACGTGGCATCACCCTCGGCACTCCATAGTAGCTCTGCAAAGTCGTACAACTAAAGGGGAGTGAGGTGATGTGTTGGGCCCTGGACGTCGATCGCGTTGTTCGAGTCATCGATCATAAAGCGGGGGTAATAGGGACAAGGTGAGGGGTCACTGGTGGATCACTAACCAACCTATAGTAAGCATATAAGATAAGCAGGTAGGTAACAATAGCAGGTTACAAAAGTAGGCTATGCATCAGAATAGGAGCAATCAATTACAGTAGCAAAATCTAATGCAAGCATGAGAGAGAATAGAATGGGCGATATAGGAATGATCAAGGGGGTTTGCTTGCCTGGTTGCTCTACAGATGAAAGGAATCTTCCGAAGCGTAGCCGTAATCGAACACCGAAGCATCAACGGTCTCGGGGTCTACCAGAGAGGAAGGAGGGGGAAGAAACAATAAATAACAGGCATACAAAGCAACAGAAAGCATGACAGGACCGTAAGCTATGCTAAGGGTGACCTAACGCAGGGCTACGCGTTACAGACGAAGCAGGAAAATATCCGGGAATATTTTCCCAGAGTTGGCATTTTTGGACAGATGAATCGAAGTGGGAAGGATCCATGTTCGCTGTGTTAGAGGCATGTGGCAGGTATGTGGATAGCATATTTGGATTCGTCTTATTTTTCTGATCATTTTTCATATATAAATTATTTTCATCTGACTTACAATTTATTTTCTATTAATTTTCAAAGTTTTAAATCATTTTATGAAATTCTGGAATTTATTTAATTTTGAAAAATAAAAGGAAAAGGCTAGGTGCACCTGGTCCAGTGCACCCACTAGTGTACAAGAGGCTGACAGTGGCCCCATTGACTGCCCAGTCAACAGTCAACATTGACCCGTTGACTGGTCAACGGGGCCCAGGGGGTCCCACATGTTAGTGGCTGGGGAGGCCAGTCAGCACCGTTGACTGGTCAACTGGGTCCAGTGGGACCCAGTGGCAGTGACTATTTATTTAACCTATGTTAAATTAGTTTTAAACCAGTTAATTAGTCGAGTGGGACCTAGTGGTCAGTGGGGGAGGTTAAGCTGACCACATACTTAAGTTAACTGCCCGGGCCCACATGTCATAGACAACGGGCCGGGTTCAAACGCGTGCGCACGCCGGCGTTGCTCTGGCGACCACAGGGGACGACAGCGCGCTCGGAACCGGCTGTTCCGGTGACCAAATGGACGGCCCCGGGCACCAAATGAACGAGCGCCTCGCGCCGCTCCTACCTACGCTAGCGGCGAGCCTAGGGGGTGGCCAGAGCGACGATTGTGGCAATGGCCGAGCATCGGCCGGAGCACGGGGTGGCTCCCTCCGGCGACCACTTGGTCGACCGAGAGGTCCTACGCGATGCGGGCGACGCGAGGCAGCCAAGGGCACTACGGGCGCATGTAGATGAGATCGGCATCAGCGACAACACCGACTACCAACGATGGCTAAGCGGCGGCGGCGGCGGTGCTCTACGGGAGCTAGCCTACGGGGCACGGGAAAGAACAAGGGGAGGTCGAGGAAGAGCCAACGCTCACGGCGAAGCTTGGGGAGGGCTCGATGAGGCCGGGGACGTGGAGGTGGCGGCGGATTGAGTGGTGGATGACGACGGTCGGAGGTTGAAGAAGGGTTCGATGCCGGCGATGTAGAGGCTCCGGCTTGATCCAATGTGCGAGGCAGACGAAGCAGGCAGCGACGGTTCTTCGAGACATCATCTCTGGTGTGGGGAAGCTTAGTGGGCGTGAGGATGAGGGTGGCCATGACGGCGATCCGTCGGGCAAGCGTGGGGAAGAAGAGGGCGGCGCGAGGAAAGGGGGCTTATGGAGCTAGGTCACGCGGGGGGCTCGCAGGGCCGTCTTGTAGGCGTCGGGTGCTGCAGGGGGACGTAGTCGTGTCGTCCATCCCGCGGTGCATCGTGGGCGCGGGCGCTGGCGTGCTGCCACGGAGGAAGGAGGAAGATGACCCCCTCGATGGGCTGGGCCTCAATGTGGCCAATAGGCCGCAAGTGCACAGTAGAATAGGTATTTTCCTTTCTTTTTTATATTTTCCATTTCTTTTATTCTTTGTTGTTTTATAATTTAATCAAGTACCAAATGATTTTAGTTACGTATGAAACTTGTCACATAATAAGTAGGCAGTGTTTTCAACTAGCCCACCAAGTCTCAAATTATTTTGAAATGTATAACTATTTGTTTAAAAAGAATTAGCTCAATTAATAGCTGATGGTTCACTTTTTATTAGGTTAGGGGCATTTTAAATAACCAATTAAATGTTGATTTCTTTATGACAATTTGTTAGTGAATATTTGTAACACTACGAACATTTTTATTTTGCTGTTTGAAAAAGTATTATTTTTACTTTAATTTAAATTTGAAAATGTCTTTGGTTTTTATCAAGTGGCAAAATGGATTAGTTAAACTTGGTGACATGGCACATTAGGGTTAGGTTACTATAGCATGAATCTCGGGGTGTTACACAATCAATCTCAAGATGTGTTCTTCAATGTTTTCTTCCCGCAGTTTGATCTCCATGTGTGAGTAGCTCGGTAAGGTATGGGTTGAGGCATAAGCCTTGCAACCCGAGGAATTTGTTGAGGGGATCAATGGAAGACTTTGATATAACATCCCGTGTGTGTGAAATAAAATTGTTTTGTGAAGATGTCTCTTATCTTGTCCGCGATCTTCATCCCTGCAGTTACCCAGGGTCAAGGAGATCGAGCACCGGTGAGGCTAGGAGCAAGGATACTGTGAAGTGTTATACCGAACACCGGTGACATTAAGGTTTAGTAGGGTAACATGGATCATATGCTTGGGGAGAAATGAGGTGTGGTCATTAATAGACCAAAGCTCTTGTCTAATTTCATTATCTTAATTATCAAGGTAACCCCGTGTGACGCCCCCGATTCAATCGTACACTAATCATACACGCAAATGTGTACGATCAAGATCAGGGACTCACGGGAAGATATCACAACACAACTCTAGACACAAATTAAAATAATACAAGCTGTATATTACAAGCCAGGGGCCTCGAGGGCTCGAATACAAAAGCTCGATACACAAGAGTCAGCGGAAGCAACAATATCTGAGTACAGACATAAGTTAAACAAGACTGCCTCAAGAAGGCAAGCACAAAAGCAACAACGATTGAAGAGGCAAGGCCCCCTGCCTGGGACCTCCTAACTACTCCTGGTCATCGGCGGTCTCCACGTAGAAGTAGGTACCCTCAGGTGTAGTAGTAGTAGTCGGCGGGGGTGGCATCTGGCTCCTGGGATCCACCAACTGGTTGCAACAACCGGAAAGAAGAAAGAAGGGGGAAAAGCGGTAGCAAACCAACCATGAGTACTCATCCAAAGTACTCGCAAGCATCAGATCTATACTAAGTATGCATTGGTATCAAATGGAAGGGTTGTATCTATGGACTATACTGCAGAATGCCGAAATAGAAGGGAAGGCCTAGCCTATCGAAGACTAGCATCTTCAAGCATCTTGCAGCATTCAGAAGAGTATAGAATAGCATTTTAACATTTAACAAGCATGTTGTAATATTAATGTCCAGAGATCCTTCCTCGACTTCCTGCGAGAAAGCAATCCTGGAACCAACATATCCATCACATATATCAAGTATCCATTTCTAGTTGTAATAGATCAGGATACCAGTGTGAGCGTCCATTACCGTGGACACGACTATTCGAATAGATAACTTCCCTGCAGGGGTGCACCACATTACCCAACACGCTTGATTACTCTGGCCAGACACACTTTCTTGGGTCCATGCCCGGCCTCGGAAGATCAACATGTCACAGCCCTACCTAGGCTCAGCAGAGAGGTCCCCGCCGGTCTACATACTAAGCACTCCGGGGTCTTGGGCCCATCACCCGTTGCACTCCGAGTCGTTGCGAGCAGGGTGGATACCAGCGCCACCCGTGTAGTGGATGGCACGATCCGACTGTGCCACAATGCTGAACTGGAGGTCTGACAAAGCTTTGGGTGATACTGCGACGCCGAGTGCCCATATCTGTTCCCGCGTGGTGGTTACTGCGTAAAGGCCAGTGGCCAACTCAAAACAAATACCCAAATCCTTAGTGTGTTAGGAGCTCGCGGAGACGAGCAGAGACTCACGATAATGTGACCCCGTCGCCCCGTCTCGACAAAATACGACAAGGGTCAGGCCCAACCCTCTCTCTCTAGGGCAGTCTATCTGCCCGGCCGTGCCTCGTAATTATCTCGCGGGTGCTCTCCGGGCCCGCCCGACTTTCACATCAACTCGCGGGTACCCCTCAGGGCTGACCCGACTAACCAGAGACTATCGGGAACTTAGGTCCACCTCGACCGGGATGGTATCGCTTGTCCCTTCAGTCCCGTAGTAACAGTGCATGGGTGCTACAGGTAAAGGTAACATCAAGGCGGAAACCCGAGGAATCATCCTCGATGGAATCCACTCGATGTAATCATCAAGCTGAACTTAGGAGGAATCACCCTCGAGGTTCACACTTGAGGTGTTGCACGATAGAGTCGTATCAGGAGTGGTGAAGGAGGAATCTCCCTCGATGACCACGACCGAATAGCTACACTACAGAGTTATCATCAGGAGTGCATTATGAGGTATCACCCTCGGCACTCGATAGTAGCTCTGCAGAGTCGAGCAACAAAGGGGGTGTGATGTGATGTGTCGGGCTCTGAACGTCGATCACATTGATTGAGTCATCGGTCATCAAGTCGGGGCAACTGGACAAGGTGAGGGATCACTGGTGGATCACAAACCAACCTATACTAAGCAGTTTAGGATAAGCAGGTAAGGTACAATAGCAAGTTACAAAAGCAGGTTATGCATCAAAATAGGAGCAATCAATAACAGTAGAAAATCTAATGCAAGCATGAGAGAGAATGGAATGGGCGATATCGGAATGATCAAGGGGGGTTTGCTTGCCTGGAAGCTCTGCTGAAAGGGGAAATGTCGTCGATGACGTAGTCAATCACAGGGGCATCAACAGCGGTCTCGGGGTCTACCGGACAGAAGAGGGGGAAGAAACAGTAAATACAAAGCACACATGTGCAACACTAAGCATGACAAGACAATAAGCAGCGCTAGGGGTGTTCTAACACAGTACTAGATGATCCCGGTGAAGGGGGAAAACATCCGGGCAAGTATCCCCGGTGTTAGGCATTTTTGGACAGATGAAACAGAGGAGGACGGTTGCGCGTTCGCTATGATATACGCACATGACAGACTAACGGAATGCGTATTCGAATTCGTCACGTTTTTCTGAGCGACATTCATGTATAAATTATTTTCATCCGAGATACGGATTATTTTATATTAATTTTCTAAGATTTAACAATATTCTGTAATTAACATATTTAAATTAATTCAGAAAAAGGAAATATTGTGTCAGCATGATGTTAGGGTGGCGTCAGCAGGTCAGCAGGTTGATTAAGTCAAACCTGGCACATGGGGCCCGTATGTTATAGACTTATCTCATTAAACAGATCTACTTAGACTAATTAAGCAATTAGGTTAAATAAATTAAGTTAATTAATTACCTATTTAATTGATTAATTAATTAATTTATTATTTATATTGTTATTATTTTTTAATTCTTTTTTTAAATTACATTTTCTTTTTCGTTTTTTATTTCTAACAGGACAGGGGCGTGGGCCCCATCTGTCATCTGCCGAGGGCCAGGGGCTGGTGCGTGCTCGCGCACGAGCACCATAGAGGCTGCGGGCGCGGGCGCTGCAGCGAGCGCCGGCGAGGGAGCGTCGAGGCGCGGGCGGGGCGGTGGCAGGCCGGAGCGGGCGGCGCCCGGGGCAGGTGCGGGAGCGGCGACCGGCGGCTAATGGCGAGCCACCGCGGGTCAGAGGCAAGCATGGGACAGTGGGGCGGTGGGCGCGCACAGCGATGGGCAACTACGACAGCAGCGCATTAGGCGACGGGCAGCGGCGCGGCACGGGCGTCAGCCAGGGGAGCCGCAGGGCGCGGTGAGCGCATCTCGGGCGCGCCCGGGTCGTGGTGACCGCGGCGCCAAGCGGGGGCAGAGAGGGGGGGAGGAGGCCGGCCTCACCGGCGTTGCAGGGGCACAGGGGGCGGCGAGGCGCAATGTTGCGGCTTGGGGAGGAGATGGGGACGACGGCGGCGAGGGTGAGGGCAAGGCGAGGCGCCAGGGGCAGGCGACGACCATGCAGTGTCGGGGGCGAGCGGCATGCGCCGTGGTCGGCGCAGAGGCGGGGGGCGTCGTGGCGAGGGGGGCTCCGGGAAGGAGGGCGAGGCGGTCCGGCTAGGAGGGGCTCCGGGGAGGAAGGCGAGGCGTCCGGCGAGGGGGGATCTCCGGGTGGTGGCGACGATCGACGGGGCCGGTCGGGGTTGCTCCCCCGATCCACCGATCCAGATCGGGTTGGGTGGGGGGAGAGGAGCGAGGGGGATCGAGGGGAGGGGGAGTGGGGCAGTGGGGGGTTGGGCTCTAGGGTTCCTGGGGCGTGGGGGTTATGCAGGCGCAGCTGGGCCGGCCTGGCGGCCTGGTGGCCTGCTGGGCCGAGGCCCAGTTGGGGGGGGGTTCTCTTTTTATTTGTTTTTTTGTTTATTTTCTTTTTACATATTTCCCTTTTATTTTTATATTTTCTATTTTCTTATAGGATTTATGTTAGTTTTAGTTTTATAAAATATAACACTAGCACCTAAATTAACATTAGTAATTATGCCACTACCACAATAATTTGGCACTTAAAATAAAATAGTTTGTAATTGTTTATTATTTAAAAGCATGCAATAATTGTTTCTAGCCACTATTTTATACATTTAAGCGCATTAAAAACACTTTATAAAACATAGGTTTCAACATGAAAAATAACCAGAGATTATTTGCCACACTTTGAACATTTTAGTTTTCATGTTTGACAAGTTTGAATTTTTTTACTTTAATTTCGAATTTGAATTTTGAACCAGTTTCGAATCAACGCGAGTTTAACAACAGTAACAGTGGTGATGTGGCGTCATTAGCAGAGGTTTACTGTAGCTTAATTATCCAGGTGTCACAATTCTCCTCCACTACAAGAAATCTCATCCCGAGATTTAAGAGGTGGAGTAAGGGGGAAAAGATTTGGTTACGAAATTGTATCGAGTCTTCTCGGTCTTGGTTGCTCTTCCCGAAGAGGTTGATCCATAGCGTTGATGTCTTCATTTCTCTGCATCAATGCATCATGATGAACTTGTCGTTCTCCCTCAGGATTTTCACTGTACTTATGAAAGCATAAGAGGGGAAAGCTATAAGGACGGATGTCTGAAAGGATCGGCATCTGGTAGTTATCTCAAAGAAGGAGATTTTTGAAGCACCAGGAAATATATCGAGAGTCCTATAAGGAGGTTCACAAGTTTCAACCAGGTAGGCATCCAGCTGATGCCTAAAACTGGTGATGAAGGGGTTCAGAGCAATGGGGATAAGTATTGTGTCTGATACCAGAATAGATCATCTCTCGGAAGGTGGCTCGTGGTTTCCATACGAAGCCAAGCGTGAGGAATAACTTTAGAAACAGGGGTGTACAAGAGAGTCAGGTTTCGATCCTGTGGAACTATGGGTAATGGGCCCACCATGTGGGTTAAAAGCAGGAAGGGCGCTAACATTTTGCATGGTCATGATAGCAAGGCAGGCTGGAGGATAGCTTGTCAGTTATGTTGGCAACAATGTTGGTACCAAGGGCGAGGGACGAAGAGAACCATTTTCCTACTCGCTAAGATGAGGCGAACCAATAGGTAAAGTTCTCGTCTATCGATGGCTGCCGGAATGTCATCAACAATAGTAACAAGGTCTTACTGACAGAGTTTGTACACCGAGGTGTTTACATAAGCAGGAAATTGTCACTGCTCATATATGTTAGGTTACAAGAAAGGTTAAACAAAACAATGGAAAGGAAAGTGTAGACTCGAATCAGTTATCAGTGTTCTCGAGTGTCTAACTACTCAGAACTCGTGGAAAATTTGAATCGGCGAGAAATAATAGTTGATGAAGAACTCATAAGAAGTTATGTAGTTCCGTGATATTCTCGAGATACCAGAGGGTAATACTCGAAGGTAGAATAGGATAGAGGTTGGACAGGTGAAAAGATCTGCAGAAGACAAGTACTTCAACTTGTTTGAGAAATGGGATCAAAGAAGAACAATATGGTCGAAACCACGGTTGCAAAGGACCAATTATAGATACAAGATGAACTTATTACAAGGGGATTATTATTATAACAAGAAGCTTCCATGATAAGTTCCACATCAGCTCCATGGGCATGAACACAAAGGTTCAAGGTCGACTCCCACTTCTCTAATACACAACTTTCCATTCACTTCTCGCATTCGAAGAAGTTGTAGTGTTGAAATTTTACATGACGAAAAGCTAGTAGAGTATAACCTGCATAACTTTCGAGTTCACACGGATTTAGGGAAGACATAGATTCAACCCATCGGGGCATCTTAGGAACATATAACGCAAACTTCATGAGTAATTTATACAAGCTTGAAAGTAGAGCATGGTTGAGAAAGCAGAAGATACAATTTACCAAAGGCATTATGTATCCGAGGAAAGGCTCACAAGGTTATTGAAAATGGAAGACGTCGTCGGATAAAATCCAACAAAGGATCTGGTGGTCCACAAGGAATCTGATGTGAGTATCGGTACTTCACCAGAAGAAGATCGAATGTAAGGATATCAAATTATAGAAACAACTGACTAATTCAAAGCTTGAATGCAAATGAATTATGATTTCCAAATCAAGGGATCAGAAGCATATGCTCTGATTAAGGATGGATAAGTTGAATAGACTTAGGGGTACAATCAACGACAATTTGAGTGGTCGAGAACTAGCTCCTGATCAAAATGATGTCTGAGGCGGAAGGATGAATTCTAGGATTCGACTAAGGATTGCGAGCATCCCCAACATATTGAATCAACGGACACAAAATGATAGTGACAAAGGATGCCAATATGATTACTGGACTTATGGATTTAACCATAATGCAAGCAAGCAAGAATTTCAAGAGCAATAGGCTGTAGAGGAATTTTGGAAGATCGAATAGTATTTCAGGGCATCTTGTAATAACAAGAGCAACTGGGGATGAAGGTATGAACGACAAATGTAGGATGTTACCCACAAGGATTTATCGGTGGTAGGGATCGCAACGGCGAAGGGCACAAGGGTCTTGGGAAAACATCAGAGAGCATCTTCAGAATCTTCTGGTGCACCAAAAAATCATCTGGAGTGAGGGGCTCTCCGGGAGAAAGTATTTATGAGAACCTAGAGTTAGAGTTAGCAAAATCATTTAACCCGAATAGAAGAGAGATCAGAGTCCCAGAGTATAGACGAGGAATAAAAGATCATAATACCACCCATTGGCGATGTGGGCCCGTAAGCCACACAGCCATGTTAGTAAAACAGTTTCTCAAAGACTAGACTCAACTTCGGCCAAGGAGTTGGAAAGGGGGTTCCTACAGATAGTCGGCTCTGATACCAACTTGTGACGCCCCCATTCAATCATACACGCAAATGTGTACGATCAAGATCAGGGACTCACGAGAATATATCACAACACAACTCTAGACACAAATTAAAATAATACAAGCTTTATATTACAAGCCAGGGGCCTCGAGGGCTCGAATACAAAAGCTCGATACACAAGAGTCAGCGGAAGCAACAATATCTGAGTACAGACATAAGTTAAACAAGACTGCCTTAAGAAGGCAAGCACAAAAGCAACAATGATCGAAGAGGCAAGGCCTCCTGCCTGGGACCTCCTAACTACTCCTGGTCGTCGGCGGTCTCCACGTAGAAGTAGGCACCCTCAGGGGTAGTAGTAGTAGTAGTCGGCGGGGGTGGCATTTGGCTCCTGGGATCCACCAACTGGTTGCAACAACCGGAAAGAAGAAAGAAGGGGGAAAAGGGGTAGCAAAGCAACCGTGAGTACTCATCCAAAGTACTCGCAAGCATCAGATCTATACTAAGTATGCATTGGTATCAAATGGAAGGGTTGTATCTGTGGACTATACTGCAGAATGCCATAATAGAAGGGGAGGCCTAGCCTATCGAAGACTAGCATCTTTAAGCATCTTGCAGCATTCAGAAGAGTATAGAATAGCATTTTAACATTTAACAAGCATGTTGTAATATTAATGCCCAGAGATCCTTCCTCGACTCCCTGCGAGAAAGCAATCCTGGAGCCAACATATCCATCACATATCTCAAGTATCCATTTCTAGTTCTAATAGATCAGGATACCACTCCAAGCGTCCATTACCGTGGACACGGCTATTCGAATAGATAACTTCCCTACAAGGGTGCACCACATTACCCAACACGCTTGATTACTTTGGCCGGACACACTTTCTTGGGTCCATGCCCGGCCTCGGAAGATCAACACGTCACAGCCCTACCTAGGCTCAGCAGATAGGCCCCCGTCGGTCTACATCCTAAGCACTCCAGGGTCTTGGGCCCATCGCCCGTTGCACTCCGGGTTGTTGCGAGCAGGGTGGATACCAGCGCCACCCGTGTAGTGGATGGCACGATCCGACCATGCCACAATGCTGAACTAGACGTCTGACAAACCTTTGGGTGATACTGCGATGCCGAGTGCCCAAATCTGTTCTCGCGTGGTGGTTAGTGCGTAAAGGCCAATGGCCAACTCAGAACAAATACCCAAATCCTTAGTGTGTTAGGAGCTTGCGGAGACGAGCAGAGACTCATGATAATGTGACCCCGTCGCCCCGTCTCGAGGAAATACGGCAAGGGCCAGGCCCAACCCTCTCTCTCTAGGGCGGCCTACCTGCTCGGCCGTGCCTCGTAATTATCCCGCGGGTGCTCTCCGGGCCCGCCCGACTTTCACCTCAACTCGCGGGTACCCCTCAGGGCCGACCCGACTAACCAGAGACTGTCGGGAACTTAGGTCCACCTCTACCGGGATGGTACCGCCTGTCCCTTCAGTCCCGTAGTAACAGTGCACGGGGGCTACAGGGAAAGGTAACTGTGTGTCTGTAACATCAAGGCGAAAACCCGAGGAATCAGCCTCGACGGAATCCACTCAATGTAATCATCAAGCTGAACTTAGGAGGAATCACCCTCGAGGTTCACACTTGAGTTGTTGCACGACAGAGTCGTATCGAAAGTGGTGAAGGAGGAATCACCCTCGATGACCACGACCGAATAGCTACACTACAGAGTTATCATCAGGAGTGCGTTACGAGGTATCACCCTCGGCACTCGATAGTAGCTTTGCAGAGTCGAGCAACAAAGGGTGTGTGATGTGATGTGTCGGGCTCTGGACGTCGATCACGTTGATCGAGTCATCGGTCATCAAGCCGGGGCAACTGGGACAAGGTGAGGGGTCACTGGTGGATCACAAACCAACCTAAGCTAAGCAGTTTAGGATAAGCAGGTAAGGTACAATAGCAGGTTACAAAAGCAGGCTATGCATTAGAATAGGAGCAATCAATAACAGTAGCAAAATCTATTGCAAGCATGAGAGGGAATGGAATGGGTGATATCGGAATGATCAAGGGGGGTTTGCTTGCCTGGAAGCTCTGCTGAAAGGGGGAAATGTCATCGATGATGTAGTCGATCATAGGGGCATCGACAGCGGTCTCGGGGTCTACCGGAGCGAAGAGGGGGAAGAAACAGTAAATACAAAGCACACATGTGCAACACTAAGCATGACAAGATAATGAGCAGCGCTAGGGGTGTTCTAACGCAGTACTAGACAATCCCGGCGAAGGGGGAAAACATCCGGGAAAGTGTCCCCGGTGTTAGGCATTTTCGAACAGATGAAACGGAGGAGGACGGTTGCGCGTTCGCAATGATATAGGCACGTGACAGACTAACAGAATGCGTATTCGGATTCGTCACGTTTTTTTTGAGCGAATTTCATATATAAATTATTTTCATCCGAGATAGAGATTATTTTATATTAATTTTCTAAGATTTAACAATATTAAGGAATTAACAGATTTAAATTAATTCAGAAAAAGGAAATATTGCGTCAGCATGATGTTAGGGTGACGTCAGCAGGTCAACAGGTTGACTAAGTCAAACCTGGCATGTGGGGCCCGTCTGTCATAGACTTATCTCATTAAACAAATCTACTTAGACTAATTAAGCAATTAGGTTAAATAAAAAATTTTAATGAATTACCTATTTAATTGCTTAATTAATTAATTTATTATTTATATTATTATTATTATTTAATTCTTTTTTTAAATTACATTTTCTTTTTCATTTTTTTATTTATAACAAGACTGGGGCGTGGGCCCCATCTATCATCTGCCCAGGGCCAGGGGTTGGCGCGTGCTCGCGCATGAGCACCGTAGAGGCTACGGGCGCGGCCGCTGCAGCGAGCACCGGCGAGGGAGCGTCGAGGCGCGGGCGGGGCAGTGGCAGGGCGGCGCCCGGGGCAGGTGCGGGAGCGACGACCGGCAGCTAACGGCGAGCCGCTGCGGGTCAGAGGCAAGCGCGGGACAACGGGGCGGTGGGCATGCACAACGGTGGGCAACTAAGACAGCGGCGCAGCAGGCGACGGGCAGCGGCGCGGCACAGGCGTCAGCGGGGGGAGCCGCAGGGCGCGATGAGCGCGTCTCGGGCATGCCCGGGTCGCGGTAACCGCGGGGGCAGTGAGGGGGGAGGAAGCCGGCCTCACCGGCATTGCAGGGGCACAGGGGGCGGCGAGGCGCGATGTTGCGGCTTGGGGAGGAGACGGGGACGACGGTGGCGAGGGCGAGGGCGAGGCGAGGCGCCAGGGGCAGGCGACGACGATGCGGTGTCGGGGGCGAGCGGCGTGCGCCGGGGTCGGCGCAGAGGCGGGGTGGGGCGTCGCTGCGAGGGGGGCTCCGGGGAGGAGGGCGAGGCGGTCTGGCTAGGAGGGGCTCCGGGGAGGAGGGCGAGGCATCCGGCGAGGGGGCGATCTCCGGGCGGCGGCGGCGATCGACGGGGCCGGTTGGGGTTGCTCCCCCGATCCACTGATCCAGATCGGGTCGGGTGGGGGGAGAGGAGCGAGGGAGATTGAGGGGAGGGGAAGTGGGCGTAGTGGGGGGTTGGGCTCTAGGGTTCCTGGGGGGTGGAGGTTTTGCAGGCGCAGCTGGGCCGGCCTGGCGGCCTGCTGGGCCGAGGCCTAGTTGGGAGGGAGGGGGTTCTCTTTTTATTTGTTTATTTTCTTTTTACATATTTCCCTTTTCTTTTTATATTTTCTGTTTTCTTATAGGATTTATTTAGTTTTAGTTTTATAAAATATAACACTAGCCCCTAAATTAACATTTGTAATCATGCCACTACCACAATAATTTGGCACTTAAAATAAAATAGTTTGTAATTGTTTATTATTTAAAAGCATGCAATAATTTTTTCTAGCCACTGTTTTATACATTTAAGAGCATTAAAAAGGCTTTATAAAACATAGGTTTCAACATGACAAATAACCAGAGATTATTTGCCACACTTTGACCATTTTAGTTTTCATGTTTGGCAAGTTTGAATTTTTGACTTTAATTTTGAATTTGAATTTTGAACCGGTTTCGAATCAACGCGAGTTTAACAACAGTAACAGTGGTGAGGTGCCATCATTAGCAGAGGTTTACTGTAGCTTAATTATCAGGGCGTCACACCCCCGTGCGACGGATAGGGCCTGTGATAGGACAACTTTTTCTTGATGCAGGACTCGTGCCGGTCAAGATGTTATTTGGACACATCCCCCACTTTGATCCATAGTAAGCACATCTCGACGGGTGACTTCCAACATGGAAACTAATATCATATTTGATTACATGTGGCACCCCGGCTCAGAGAAACCGGAACGCCCCGTATTACAGCCCAGAGATCAAGTCTTCTGGAATACGGCACTAGTTGGCATAGAACAAATCAGCTCTTATTACAAAGAATAAGGGTACAAGGGTCTGATGTTACATAGGATCACATCAGCATGGCGACACTACGCCTACTAAGGTAGCTCTATGCTGGCAACAGAACAACGACGGCGGTGATGAACTCCACTCCGCAGGGACTCTGGTTGGGACACGATCTAGTTCGCACGCTCAGTATCCACGACAAGCAAACAATCACGGCATCACCTGCAATCTGGCTTGACACGCCAGGTATGTACTTTGAATGTACTCGCAAGCTCACAACAACCAAAAGCATCAAGGCAAAACAACAACATAGCATTTAACAGGTTAAGCTATAACAACTACTAAGATGTGAAAACAATTATTAAGCATGATATGAAACTACTAGAATACTGATGAACCAATATCTCGGATCTCAAGAACCATCTCTCTTGGCTATCCGGCCAAGCAATATATCACCTCGATCACCTCGTGATCAATACCCCCACGTGATCACCACGTGACCACATCACAAACTGAATGATCATCCTCAAGATCATCCCAACATCATCATTGACATCCTGCCAAACTGTTACTGCTCACATAACAACATATAAGTCAACTAATTAGTTATTCCGTCATCGGGTGTGTTGATCGACCGGTGTGACCTAGTACGAACTGTGTCCATGACCGAGGACGCGGCTATCGATAGTTCATACACACGCTGCAGAGGTTAGTACACTATACTCACACCATAGAACCCATGGCCTCGTACTCCCATTAGGGTGGACCAATGGCATTCCGACAAAACCAATCTATTGCATGACACTCTCCCAGCCACTCCGACCAACTCTCCTTTGGGCTAAGTCATGGGTGGCCCCGAATGCCACTCTGGACATCAAACGGCCACCGCCGTGGCAAAACAAAACAAAAACGGTCCCAAATAGGGACATGAGTGCTCAAACCAAACTTGGGCGCACAAGGCTTATGGCCGCCTACCTGATCAGGGTAGCACGCGCACATAACCTTCCCTAGTTGGAGGCACCGGCGAGAGGCATGACAATAGACCGAATTAGGGCCTTCCCATAAAGGCAAATGTGGTTGCACTGGAAAAGCCCGGTTCGGTGGCCTGACCAACGAAATGACAGAATTTGTCCCCAAAGTATAATGGTGATAACTGATACTCCGATATCATATATCCACCTGCAATCCAACTAATAACAATATCCACCGAATAATCTATGAAACAATATAGTTGCATCAATATAAACTCCAAAGGTAGCTAATATCATGAGTCCAAGTATAATGATACTTCTAAACCAATAGCAATATCAAGATATTAACCTAAGATCCATATGATAGCATCAAATCCAAAATAATACTCCAAGGCATAATATCAAATACTATCATGATGAAAATAATAATACTCACTATAATCCAATGGCAACAAGCCATCTGCAAAACATTAGTCCTAGAAATCCAAGCATCATCATGGCAATAACCAGATCAAATATCACCCCAAGAAATGCCATGAACAAATCATATGTAGCTAATGCAATATTTTAAGCAAATTTAATTAATTAAACCATGGCATTGCATTGTAATCATGCAAATGGAGGGTGTGGCTTGCCTGGGATGGATGGATTCACCGGGAAGAAATGCGAGGAACTCGCGGAAAGATTTGCCAGAAAAGATTCTCTCTCGGAGGAGCTGAATAAAGGGCAGGGGGAAAATGGTCATTTTTAGAATGTTACCACAGGGTGAAAGTGATATCATAGGTACGGGCTCGACAAACAGAGAATGTGGGCTTTTGAATCACCTGATTCGGAGTCACGGTTGAAGAGATACGGTCGTTTGTTCGTTAGCAGAAAAACAAATAAAAACATATGCTTTTCTGTTGCTAATGGGTGAACGTCCACAAAATAGCAGATTCAGCCGCCGGGGTTAAACAGAAAACACACTTTCAGGAATACGCTTTCAGTAAGTGAAAACGCATTCCCAGCCGCAGCCACAGAGGAATACACCTTCGGGCAAACAAAAACGTAAACCTGTGGAGTATGCTTCCACTTATCCACGTCAGCGAGACCGGTCAACGTGTTAAGAGGCTGATGGGTGGGACCACGGGGTCCACTGGCAGGGGGGATGAGGTCGTCGTCTTTCTCCGTTCGCCCGTGCTTGACCGACACAGAGCGGCACTCGACCGGCATTTGCCGGCGACTCCGGCTATCTCCCGCGGCGCTCTACCTATGGACGTGCTCAGGACAGCGAGGCGCATCCATTGGCGTAGCGCATGGCCGTTAGGGAGGATTGAGGTGATGGCGACTTCGACTCCGGTGGATGGAAGTCGTCGGCTGAGGTCGAGTTCGAGCGCAGAGACATCCCGGAGGTGATCTGGGGATATGGGGAGGTCCGCTGGGCTCTGGTGTTTCCATTGGTGAAGAGGGGAGGGGAAGATGGGCTTCGTCTCACCGGAATTTGAGATGGCCGAGGCGGCGGCCATGGTGGCAATGGAGGGCAAGGAGGGCGGCTAGAGCTCGGGAAGAGGCTAGGCAGGGTTCTAGGAGGTGGGTGAGGCTGTTGGTGAAGAGAGGCGTGGCCGGGGACGGTTTATATAGCCAGGGTGAGGTGCCCATGGCCGAATGCCACCGATCGGGTCCGGCCGATGCTTTGGCAGGGATAAGGGCTCACGGGGGGCATGGAGATGACGGGAGAGAGCAGAGGATTGCACCGGAGTAGAGGATGGCGCCAAAGGGAGAGGAGGAACAAGACAGGGCGGGCAACAGAGCCGGACGAGCACAGTGCGCCCGTGGGCGCGCGGCATCTAGCACCGGCGAAGCAGCTTCTGGAGGGGCAGAGGATCAGAGAGCGGCGGGAGAGGAGGGGGAGTCAGGTCGGCACCAGCAGACGCGCGAGGATCGCCGGGGAGAGGGGCCCGAAGCAAGACGATGCTCTGGACGCGGCCACAGTGAGCAGAGCGTGCGCACAGGCAAAATCTAACGCGGTCACCATGCGACATGGCAAGGAGGTGACACCAGTGCCAGGGAAATGTTGTCTAGCCCATTGCCTTTGCATCCTGGAATAGCTTTGAGGTGATGGATCATCAAAAGAAACCAAGGCTAGATGGGAGGCATCACTGGATGTTTGTTGTAGCAAACTTGGCTACATATCTGTGATCAAATGAGAAAGGGTAGGAGCCAAACTTGATGTCCAGGAGGTTTAGGGTTGGAAGGACTATGATACTGTGAAGTTTGAGGGGAATAGGACCAATATTCATCATAGTTGGTTTACAACCGCAAATATGGTCCAGAAACTAGATTTAGATGGGGCACTCACGTGGAGTGTTGAAATGGGATGAAATTTGGTAGATCATGATTATATTGACATATGAAGATACTGTAGAAGTTTCATACCATTTGAACTTGCCAAAATAGTACTTGCTACACAGTGATCCTCTCTGTCCAGAAACACAAGAAGATTATAGAGGAAAATGGGCTTGATGAAATGATCCAAAATTTGGGGGAAAGAAGTTTTATGGGTAAGAGCATACTCTGGTAATTTTTCAGAATTAATGAAGCAATATAAATTGTAGTTGCTTCACAACCTGAAAATATTGCCAGAAGCAAAGATTTGAAAGTGTGCTCACATAGATAGTTGGATGAAGCTGAAAATTGGTGGAGAGCCATTATTTGAGCACATGAAAGGTCTTGCAAAATTTCAACTCATTTGGATAATCCTAGCTAGTACTTCCTTCACCAAGGCTTCCATCTGACAGAAACTTTGGAAAATTGCTGAGGAAGATTCACTGGGCAAATGGAGATGAATTTTGGCATGAGGCAATTATATGGATATGAAAGAGTGCACAAAAAGTTTGGGAGCAATCAAGAAAATATAGGTGGCACTTCCTTCACAGAAGGCCACTCTGGACAGAAATGAAGAATGAATATTGCTGGATTATTTTTGAACTGGATAAGGAAGTTTTGGACATATTTGAGGAGCATATGATCCAAACAAGTTATGAGAATGATTTGGGAATTTTGTGACAGAAAGAAATATAGGTTGCTTCACAATCTATAGCAAGCAGGGTTATTCCTTTAATAAAAAAGGGAATATTCCCAAGAGAAAGAATTTGGAGTTGGGCTAGAAATGAAATGACATGATCTTGGAAGAGATTTGAGAATGATAAGCCACTTGGGAGAAGAAGAAATGAAGATCTCCCAGGTTTCAAGTCCATAGAACTGCTCCAAAAAGAAAAATAGAGCAAAAAAGAATAAAATCAAAAGAAAAAGAAAGGGCCAAAAACCAGGGTGTTACATTACATCGCAAATACAAGATTGTAAGCATAAGACCTCATACCCGTACCTCTTTTTATTATAAGTGTCTGAATCACTATTTGCTTGCTGATCCAATCAAAAACTAGATTTGACACTTTGACGAAAGCTTGCTAGAGACCATCGCTTCAAAGGAATCTTCCTCTCGTGGGTTCGATAACCCATGGTCACCTCTGGGGAAATAGGTTGGGGATACTCTTTCCTGTTCCAATACCCGATCAATAAAAAGGAGATATCACTATTGTCGGGGTACACAAACAAGGGTGTTTTGTTTCCCCTGAGTTGTGCACGGACAGAAAGCCTTTGCCCCAATAGCTAGGGCCTGCCGGGGAAATGGCTACCTCAATGCAGTCGAGCCCGTCAAGTACATTCAGAGCCAACGCAAGGCCAAGCTAGAGAAACCGCTCTTCGTGAGATCAAGGAGCGGATCAAGAAGACCAAGCCAGCATACAAGGCAAAGACTCTAAAGGAAGCATCCTCCACTGGCCAGGCGAGGCCGGCAAAGTCGATGCAGAACACAAGAGCAAAGGGAAACCCCCGCCATCTGTGCCTCCGGGGCAACCAGAGACGCACACCCCTCCAAGATGGCCTGGAAAGCCCTGCCCCCGGCAGGCGCATGCCAGTTACCACCATTCCACCGCATCTCGATGCCAGTCACTTGTCGATGCGGTGTCGAGCCCTCCAGGTGATTAAGTGGCTCTCACTAAGCACGTGGTAGCTCGATGATAAGCGGATCACACCCATTTGACACCTGTCCAAGGGCGTGTCAAGATGATAAGCGGAAGATGGTTAAGCGGCGACATAAGTTTGCCGGGGATGCACCCCTGCACGCCACCTAAGGTAGCATTTATGGCATTTTGTCCTAAGTGCCAGAGTTAGGTATGATAGCACTGTTAGCTATCTAATGATGAGATAATGACTGTTTTGCCACTTTGGTTACCCCTTGTGCTATAAAAGGAGGCCCAAGGCAACCTAGAGAGGGATTCGGACCCCTCACACTTGTACGCGCGTAGCAGCTCTCCCCAAGGCCACCTTGCCGGGTTTGAGCACTGCGTGCTGTTGTGTTTCCTCCATCCAATCCACCAAAGTAGGAGTAGGGTTTTACACTTACTAGCGGCCCGAACCTAGGTAAAAATGACCAGAGCCCCATCGTCATGCTGCCTCATGGCTTCCGCTCTTTGTGCAACGTGATCTCCCTCTTGCCGAACCACAAGGGGCTCATGGCCCCATAGGTGATCGTGTTCATCCACGACATCCTTGGCGCACCAGGTAGGGGGGATCGCTTGCGCAAACCCGAAACTGTGGACAGCACGTCGATCTTCATCGTCGTCACCTTCTTCGTCCATGGCCTCGAAGGCAAGGAGCGATGCTGCTCCCCAGCCTCATCCTCTCCAGGCTCCATCGCACGGCTCTGCCGCGGCGGCGGCAACGGCGAAAGCGAGGGGCGACGATGCTACGATTGGCACGGCTGACACGGACAACGTGGCCGCCATGCCGCCCGCGGCCGGAAGGAGAGGCGGGCCGAACAGTGGCGCCGCCCTTCTCGCGGCCCTCTATCGAGCATGCGTGGTCCCAAAAGGTGCCGCTCGGTCCGACGAATGAGAGAATGGTGCACACTTGTCCTCCCTCTTCATCCTTGCTCGCCAATGATCGGGTTGCGCTGGGGGGATGCCACCAACGTCGGTGAGCCCGCGTGGAGCTCGATCCTATATTTGTCCCGCCAAGGGTAAATCCTAAGCAGAATGCTAGTGCGAATCCATTGGTTAGCACCCCCGGTGAGTGAACCGCGGCAAGGCCCCGTGTGCCAGCGTGTCCTTCCTGCCGATCGCCGAGGGATCATTGGAAGTAAAGTAAAAGGAGGGAGGAGCCATTTTTTTCCCTTTTCCACTGTGTTTCATTAGTTCAAATGTTTACGTTGACCCCTCGGCCCGTGCCAGGGTTGGGCACGTGACGAATGGACTGCCTAGTCCCTCCCTTTTGTTCCTTCCCGTTCTCCCTCTTTCCAGGACAAAATTGGATATACGTACACGGTCTCCCCAGGAGGCATGGAGAGGAGGGACGACCACACGTGGAGGAGGTGCTATGCATAATCAAATATACACCCCAGCAGGAGGGAAGCATAAACAAAAGCTAAGTGGACATGCTTGTATATTTTTCTCAGAACTCGCACATGCACATCCCTCGGACAACCAAGGTTTCGTATGGCAAGTCCTTTGCACGATTGAACCTTACTGTCTCTATTTTGCGCCCTTGCTTTGTTTTGAGCCTGCTCAACAAAGCAGGTGGCAGCATCAGGGGCGGATAAGGAAAAACCCATCGGCGGCGTGTTCTCGCCAGCAGAATGCTAAGGACCCATTCCTCAAAGCAATCGTGGCTACATGCTATTGGCGGGCAACCAAAGTACACTAGGAAATTAATCATACGAATACCAATGGGGAAACCAAAGGGGGATGGCATGCATTCGCATATAGACATCAGTTCGACGAGCATAAAAACCAGAACAGTACGGAACTTAATGCAGGACACATGTTTTGTCTTAGTACAGGACAGCACGGCAGCAAGGGTCACTTAAGGCTGAGTCCAATGGCCTCCCTGAACTCTGGGGACCGAGAGGACCCTGTCGGCAAGAGGGCTGACCTTCTCCGCAGTGACAGAGGTGTCAGCACCTGGCGACAGCTTCTTGAAGTTGTCGGAGAGGTCGAGGTCCGGGTGGAAGAAGGTGAGGTTGCTCAAGACCAGGAAAAGAGCGTCGTGAGCAAGCTTCCGGGATTCGTCAGCAAAGCAGGTGGCCCTGTCGTCTTCATACATCTTCAACCCTTCGATCAAGCCTTCAAAGAAGAGAGTCAGCTTCACACTTGGAACTTCATGCTTGCCGACGAAGAAGGCCCAGCTATTCATGTTCATGTTTGCGATCTGAGCAGTGAGGCATTCAGCAATATCAACCATGCTCTTGATCCAGAGATCATGCTGCTGAACCTGGTTTTCCAGCTTCTCCTCCGCGTCTTTTTGGAGGGTTCTAGCCAGATCCGTCATCAACAGCTTCTCGAGGCAACCGGTAGATTTGAGATCCTTCTCCAGAGAGGCAAGCCTGGCTTTCATATTGGAAACGGTGTCGTTGGCAGTATCAAGATCTTGGCTCTTGGAGAAAAGCTACGATTGCACGCCCTCCAGGTTGGCCTCTGCTTTCCGCGCTTCCTCTTTGAGGGCCGCGATCTCCTTGTTACTCCCGGCAAGGTCCTCTGCCAACTTGCTCAGTTGATTTTCAAGACTGGTCTTGGCGGCAAAGGCGGCAGCTAGCTCGTCAGTAACCTTCTTCAGTTGGGCTGAGGATTCGAGGGTGAGCATGCTAAGAGTGGCCTTGTGGCTGTCTCCAAATCCTTGGTGCGCTGCTGAACAAGGGCCTTGAGTTCCTCGTCCTTGCTGCGAAGAGTGGCTTCGAGGTTCCCTTCCCGAGTGGAGATGTCCTTCTCCTTGGTGTTAAGAAGCACTTCGCGCTCCGCCAAGCGGACCTCCCGTGCAGTGATATCCTCCTTGGCCATGGTCAGCACTTCCTCTTGCTGCATGAAGGAATGGGACTGCTTCTTGTACCACTCTCGCAGTTCATTGCCTTTGTTCGCCAGCTTCCTGTCCATAAGATTGACGGAGTCACACTGCTCCTTGACTGCCCGCCACTTGTGACTGTACCTATGATGCACATCTTTGAACCCTGCCGCCATGGATTCCAGGAAGGTTAAATCCTTGGCGCTATCAGCAGAATCGCCAGCTTCTTCAACTCTCTGGGACAGCGGCGCCAGTATGCGTCTGATTTCTTCATCAAAATTTGCACCCGCTGAGGCAGATGAGCCAGAAGTTGCAGGTCCAGGTTGAGCAAGGATTAGCGCCAGCTTGTGTCGGGGACGAATCCGCGATCACCTATGGGACCCAGGGAAGGACCCCTTTACGTTCGGCAGGGAGAGACGGTCGCACGAAGAGCAAATCTA
This sequence comes from Thinopyrum elongatum, assembly GCA_011799875.1. NCBI lineage: Eukaryota > Viridiplantae > Streptophyta > Magnoliopsida > Poales > Poaceae > Thinopyrum > Thinopyrum elongatum. The sequence continues at coordinate 297,584,093 of CM022303.1, read as the reverse complement.
GCGAAGAACACGACAGCACATGAGAGAGATTTTACCCAGGTTCGGGCCGCACGGATGCGTAAAACCCTACTCCTGCTTTTTGGTGTATTATCTCGATGATTGTTCTAGCTCCAGGAGCGCTACAGTACAGAGTAGCTGCGTACAATACTGGAGTTCTCCATCTCCCAGTTCCTAACCCCCCTCCACGTTGCCTATGGGCCTCCTTTTATACGCACAAAGGGGTCACCAACAGGTGGCAAACAGTAAAGGTAGAGGTGGAAAGTTGCTACAGTAAGGCCATTATTACTAGGATGACATGTCCTACCTACCACTGACGGCAGGGGACAAGGGCATTAAATGCCCATGCCTTAGCTGTCCAGATACATGTACCCGAACATCTTGGACGTGGGAAAAGCCTATCCCACCTGCTCCTGCACCGCTAGCTACAGAGTACCGCCGTCTACACAGTGCCCTGCCACACACGCTTGGAAGGACCCAGAGCGCCACGCTGGCAGAGGCACCGGAGCAGCACAGTAGCACAGTGGTACAGTAACGCTTGCCGCGGCAAGACCTTGCCGCACCTGACAGCTTGCCGCAACCAATAACTTGCCGCGCAAGGTAACTTGCCGGGGCAAGTACCTTGCCGCAGCTGCTATCCTGCCGCAGCCAATACCTTGCCGCAGCCAATGACTTGCCAGGGCAAGTACTCTGCTACGGCAAACCTCAGGCTAGGCCTCAACTGTCCCTCCCGGCAAGCTCCTCTTGCCGGGGCCTTGACTCTTGCTTTGTATACTTTGTTCTTGAATGGCTTAATAACCTTGAGCTTCTCTCTGGCTGTCCTCCCGTAAGCCTGGCCGCGGGATGCTGCTACTGCCCGTGCACAAGTACGGGGTACTAGGGTACCCCTATTCTAGTACACCGACAGTTTGCTTGGGAAAGATTGTGGGGCTGCAGCCAGGGGATAGTTCATGGGGAGAGGGGCCATGGATTGAAGAGGAGCCTTCTCCTCGATGACTGTACCAAGGTCAGATGTACTGCCGGGGGTTTTCTCTTTCTCTTTTGGGAACTCCTGGATATTCTCAGCAGTCTATTCATGGCCTTCCGCGACAGCAATCCTGGCCGCTTCCTCGGCAGCATCCTTTCCGATACTGGCCACCTCCTCCAAGAGCTCAGGTTTATCAGTTGATGGGGCTGCAAATGAAATCAACAGATGAGATAATAAGAAACCAGATACTGCTAAATCAAAGGCCAAGAAGTAAAGTAATTCAAGCAAGTAGAAACAAAGACGAGTGGATTACACGATGGTGGCTACTATGAAGGGACATCCCCTTTCTCGGCAACGTCAGTTGCCGGCGCACGGTCCACAACCACACCTTCGGTGACTGTGACCTCAGCGCGAGCGGACCCCTCGATGGAGGCCCTTGCCGATGATTCCTTTGCTTGAACTTGGGCCGAGGTGGACTCCTCTTGGCATGACCCACCTGGCTGGCTCTCACTTACTCCTTTGGCGGGGGATGAGGGATGTTCCTCCGCATCTCTACGAGTAGGCGAAGATTGCCCCATTCCGTCGCATCGGGGGCTGGACTGGGGGCTAGGCACGGGATCCCCTGTCGTATCCCCTGCCAGCCCCGCGCTTGCTGAATGGCCCGGCACCGCCACATGCTTGGCCCATTTGGCCCGCTAAGAAAGGGGTTCCTCATCCCTGCCAAGTCAACAAGACAAGATTAAAAACAACTATCAAGTACAGAATGCTTCAATGAGAAAATTGGCCATCATACTTACTCTGGATCCCTGAGCATGGAGCCCAGCTCGTATGCCGCAGGTGGCGGGGTTGCTCTGCCCCTCTTCAGAGTTGGAGGAGTGGAACTTGCCGGCGGTAGTGAGCTCATCGGGACCGGAACCTCTGGCGGGATCAGGCTTGGCGGAGGAGTTGGGCTTGACAAGGGGCTAGGGTCTACCCCCGTGACCGTTCGTCGCTTGGCGGGTGGAGTCTTGGCCTGGGACAAGCGAATGGATTGGCGGCGTGCCACCTCTTGCTTGTCTCCCTTGGTGGTGGTCTTCTTCACCTTCTTGCCACCCCGCGGAGGGGCGGGAACCGTTGGATCTTTTCTAATCCGCTTGCAGAAACGCCGGCCTAGCTCCAGAGCTTGAGGACCCATTTCGAGCCATTCTTCCTCAGCCTTAACCCCCTCTTGGGCCCCTGTTGTCGTGGCTTGAGAGGTCCCGCCCCCATCAGGATCAAGCCCGGCAGCCTCCTCCGCAACGCGCTCTTCACTTCCTTCGTCGGAGGAGCCCGCGCCCTCCACTCCTTCTTCCTCCTCCTCTCCGAGCCCTGCTCCCTCGGCAGCTCCCTGTCCTCTGCGATCCGTTTCGCAATAAATGCCTGCTCTGCCCTGGAAGTGGGCTTGATAAGGTCGTTCTCTACCCTGGAAGCTTGTTCTTCCAGGCGAGAGACCCAGTCCATTTCGGCATCCAGGTCGGGCAGTGCCCAGTCAGCCTTGACCCCGAAAGCATTGCAATCGGGCATCCATTGCAGGATCTGACTCAAGGCAGAGTTGAGGTGCAGGGGAGCAACCTTTGCCGGTAGATGGAATGGACCAAGGTTGCCAAAAAGCTGTTCGCACAGCCAGCCATGGTCGTACACTGTCAAGTTGTTGACGGGGCCTGGGTACAGTCGCATCCTATCAGCGGAGTCTTGTACTCCCAAGCAAATCTGTCATTCTTCTACAGCGGCGCAACGCGGCGCCGGAGGAAGCCAGCCCCCACATGTTCAATGGTCAACCCGACAGCTTTGAGGCGGGGAATCCTGTTCAGCGTTGGGCGGAGCCTGTCGTTAGTAAGGCCCAGCTTGCCCCAATCACTTCCGCGTGTGACACATCCAGTCCGCGTCGAGCAGAACTCAGGGGCATCCTTGTCCTGGATCCAGCACCAATCACCTCTCCATTCCTCCCACTTACCGCGCTGCTGGCCAGGGAGATAATCCCAGTCTTCCTTCTTGCCCCGGGGAATCCAACTTATGTTCCCCGAGCGATGAGATTTGTCTTCTATCTGTGGGGTAAAGAAATGCCTGAACAAATCCACATTGGGGGCGACTCCAACGAAGTTCTCGCACAGATGGTCAAAGATCACCATGCACGCCATGGCATTGGGCGTGAAATCCAGAAGATGGAACCCATACACCGTCATCATGGCACAGAAGAAGTCGGAAAAAGGGGAAGAAAGGTCACAGAGAAAATACACACAAAAAAGTGGTATGAATCTGATGGAACTTTGGACCCCTCCGGCAAAACTACGGGCTCTCCGTGCCCATTCCTGGTCTCCCTCCCCCACATATAGGCATACCTTGTGATTAAGGTATTGCCGTCTAGGTGCGACGGGGAGAAAACCACATCTTCCTGCCGCCGCCTCTCCAGCTCCTCTGCTTTCCTCCTCCTCTCCTCAACAGCAGGATCTACGGCGGCGGCCACCTGTTTCCCCTTCACGGCGCTCACCTTTCGCCCCATCTCTTGAGCTCACAGGAGAAGCGAGGGATCTGGCAAAGTTCTCAGGGGCGGTTAATGGCGGCAAAGGCAGTTTCTTGGCTTGAGGAAGAAGATGAAGGGAGAAGGAACGGACGCGAATGAGCAGCGCCCCTCCGTGTTGCCTTTTTATTGGGAACATGCACGGGGGCTGGCTCTTCGCTATCTCTTTTGAGGAGATGCCATTTTTTGCAGGCGCATTACTCTCTAATGGCTATTGTTCCACGACCCCATGACCTGCGGTAATTACGCAGAGTGGACGTGGGATTGACAGGTCATGATGACCAAAACTGCATGGGCAGCATCCCTTCGACACGTGTCCATGCACTGTTTGGGGCCTAACCCAACGATGCCCAGCGACACGATTGACTCAGGCCTGGGGGCTTCTGTCGGGGTACACAAACAAGGGTGTTTTCTTTCCCCTGACTTGTGCACGGACAAAAAGCCTCCACCCCGATGGCCAGGGCCTGCCGGTGAAATGGCTACCTCAATGCAGTCGAGCCCGTCAAGCATATTCAGAGCCAACACAAGGCCAAGCTAGAGAAACCGCTCTTCATGAGATCAAAGAGCGGATCAAGAAGACCAAGCCAGCATACAAGGTGAAGATTCTAAAGGAAGCATCCTCCACTGGCCAGGCGAGGCCGTCAGAGTCGATGCAGAACACAAGAGCAAAGGGAAACCCCCGCCAGCTGCGCTTTTGGGGCAACCGAAGACCGAAGTGCACACCCCTCCAAGATGGCCCGGCAAGCCCTACCCCTGGCAGGCGCAGGCCAGTTACCACCGCTCCATCGCATCGCGATGCCAGTCACTTGTCGATGCGGTGTCGAGCCCTCCAGGTGATTAAGTGGCTCTCACTAAGCACGTGGGAGCTCGATGATAAGCGGATCACACCCATTTGACACCCGTCCAAGGGCGTGTCAAGATGATAAGCAGAAGATGGTTAAGCGTCAACATAAGCTTGCCGGGGATGCACCCCCGCACGCCACTTAAGGTAGCATTTATGGCATTTTGTCCTAAGTGCTAGAGTTAGGTATGATAGCACTATTAGCTATCTAATCATGAGATAATGACTGTTTTGCCACTGTGGTTACCACTTGATCTATAAAAGGAGGCCCAAGGCAAACTAGAGAGGGATTCGGACCCCCCCCCCCTCACACTTGTACGCGCGTAGCATCTCTCCCCAAGGCCACCTTGCTGGGTTTGAGCACGGCGTGCTGTTGTGTTTCCTCCATCCAATCCACCAAAGCAGGAGTAGGGTTTTACACTTACTAGCGGCCCGAACCTTGGTAAAAATGACCAGAGCCCCATCATCGTGCTGCCTCATGGCTTCCGCTCTTTGTGCAACATGATCTCCCCCTTGCCGAACCACAAGGGGCTCATGGCCCCATAGGTGATCGTGTTCATCCACGACAACTATCCTAGGTGAAGCCAAGTTATGGGCTTTGGCTGGTGCCAAAGGATTGGTCAAATTCACATTTGACCAGCCTTGAGACTTGTACTTCTTTTTCTAAACTTTGCTAGCTTAGCCACCTTATGGTTTGTGCTTACCGCTATCTTATGTAACTCTCCTTTCTACCTATCAATGCAATGATACACATTTTGTGTATTTGCGAAAAAGCAAGTATAGATAGATTGACGGCTACCATTTTTTGAGGGAAAAGTAAATATAATTGAAGGTTACCTTTCTCGCAACAGATATTCACAATGTTATGTTACATCCAGTGCCAAACTAAACTAGGAACTCAACTAAAGCTACGAGAACTTTTCCGTGTTGACTTGTTAATTTACATGTTGTGAAGTTTAAAATGAATCCTACATTTTTATTCCCTTTTCCAATTTTAAGGGATACAACGGTTATCCAGATATGCAACTAGATGGATAACCTATATGCAAAGCACAAAAAAATAAGAAGCTAGAAAAGAGATACAATAAAGCTAGCTTGCAACATGTAAGTGAAGGAAAGAAGTCTGCAAGTGGAGACGATGACGTAGTTCCTGAAGTTCCCTCCTTTGGGGGAGGTACGTCTCCGTTGAAGAGGTGTGGGGCATGATACGTCTCCAATGTATCTATAATTTTTTATTGTTCCATGTTATTATAGTATCAATCTTGGATGTTTATTATGCAATTATATATCATTTTTTGGGACTAACCTATTAACCTAGTGCCCAGTGCCAGTTGCTGTTTTTTGCTTGTTTTTGGCTTTTTAGGAAATCAATATCAAACAGAGTCCAAACGGAGAAAACACTTTGGATTAAAAAAAATTGGACCAGAAGGGACCCTGGAAGGTTTGGAAGAAGACCTGACGAGCCACGAGGGAGTGACAAGCAAGGGAGGCACGCCCCAAGGGGGCATGCTACTTCTTCAGCTTGCGTTGGTGTTTCCCTTGAAGAGGAAAGGGTGATGCAGCAAAGTAGAGATAAGTATTTCCCTCAGTTGAGAACCAAAGTACCAATCCAGTAGGAGGAACACACAAGTCACCAATGGTTGCACCTACACAAACAAACAAATACTTGCACCCAACGCAATAAAGGGGTTGTCAATCCCTTCAGGTTACTTACAAGGATGAATCTGATAGTGATAGATATAAAAGATACATAAAAGTGCAAAATAAAATAAAAGTAAATAAATTGCGGCAAGGTATTTTTGGGTTTTTGGTTTTGTAGATCTGAAAATAATATGATAAAAGATAGACCCGGGGGCCATAGTTTTCACTAGAGGCTTCTCTCTTGAAAGAAAGCATACGGTGGGTAAACAAATTACTATTGAGCAATTGATAGAAAAGCGCATAGTTATGATGTTATCTAAGACAATGATCATGAATATAGGCATCACGTCCGTGACAAGCAGACTGACTCCTACCTGCATCTACTACTACTACTCCACACATTGACCGCTATCCAGCATGCATCTAGTGTATTAAGTTAACAAGAACGGAGTAACGCCTTAAGCAAGATGACATGAACTAGAGGGATAGATCCAATCAATATGAACAACCCCCATCTTTTTATCCTTAGTGGCAACAATAAAAATGCGTGTCATGTCCCTTTCTATCATTGGAATAAGCACCGCAAGATTGAACCCACTACAAAACACCTCTCGCATTGCAAGAAAAATCAATCTAGTTGGCCAAACCAAATCAATAGATCGGAGAGAAATACAAAGCTATCTCAATCATGCATAAAAGAGTTCAGAGAAGACTCAAATAATATTCATAGATAATCTAATCATAAACCCACAATTCATTGGATCTCGACAAACACACCGCAAAAGAAGATTAGATCGAATAGACCTCCAAGAACATCGAGGAGAACATTGTATTGAAGATCAAAAAGAGAGAAGAAGCCATCTAGCTACTAGATATGGACCCGTAGGTCTGTGGTAAACTACTCACACATCATCAGAAGGGCAGCAAGGTTGATGTAGAAGCCCTCCGTGATCGAATCCCCCTCCAGCGGAGTACCAGAAAAGGTCTCCATATGGGATCTCACGAAGACCGAAACTTGCGGCGACGAAAAAGTATTTTTTGTGTGCCCTCTGGTCTACGTGGAATATTTGGGTATTTATAAAAGAAGAATTAGGGCTAGAGGAGCTACGAGGGGCCGACAAGTCTGGGGCGCTCCCCCCCTAGGGCGCGCCCTCTGAGCTTGTCGTGCCCTCGTGGCTCTTCTGGCCTCCTCCAGAAGCTTCCAGGGTGTCTTGTGGTCCAAGAAAAATCATCAAAAAGTTTCGTTCTGTTTGGTATTGATTTTCTATAAAGACAAAAACAAGGAAAAATCAGCAACTGCACTTGGCACTAGGTTAATAGGTTAGTCCCAAAAAATGATATAAAATAGCATAATAATTCATATAAAACATCCAAGATGGATAATATAATAGCATGGAACAATCAAAAATTATAGACACATTGGAGACGTATCAAGCATCCCCAAGCTTAATTCCTGCTCGTCCTCGAGTAGGTAAATGATAAAAACAGAATTTTTGATGTGGAATGCTACCTGACATGTTTATCATGTAATCTTTTTTAATGTGGCATGAATATTCAGATCCATAAGATTCAAAACAAAAGTTTAGTATTGAGATAAAAATAATAATACTTCAAGCATACTAAAAAGCAATCATGTCTTCTCAAAATATCATGGCTAAAGAAAGTTATCCCTACAAAACCATATAATCTTGTCATGCTCTAACTTCTTAACACAAAGTATTTATCATGCACAACCCCGATGACAAGCCAAGCAATTGGTTCATACTTTTTAACGCACTTCAGCTTTTTCAACTCTCACGCAATACATGAGCGTGAGCCATGGATATAGCGCTATGGGTGGAATAGAATATGATGTTAGAGGTTGTGTGGAGAAGACAAAAAAGGAGAAAGTCTCACATTGACGAGGCTAATCAACAGGCTATGGAGATGCCGATCAATTGATTTCAATGCAAGGAGTAGGGATTGCCATGCAACGGATGCACTAGAGCTATAAGTGTATGAAAGCTCAAAAGAAAACTAAGTGGGTGTGCATCCAACTTGCTTGCTCATGAAGACCTAGGGCGTTTTTTAGGAAGCCCATCATTGGAATATACAAGCCAAGTTCTATAATAAAAAAATTCCACTAGTAATATATGAAAGTGACAAAATATGAGACTCTCTATCATGACGAACATGGTGCTCCTTTGAAGCACAAGTGTGGTAAAGGATAGTAACATTGTCCCTTCTCTCTTTTTCTCTCTCTTTTTCTCTTTTTTTTTCTTTTTTTGTTGCGCACTTCAGCCTCTCTTTTTTCGTCTGGAGTCTCACCCCGAATTGTGGGGGAATCATAGTCCCCATCATCCTTTCCTCACATGGGACAATGCTCTAATAATGATGATTATCACAATTCTATTTACTTCCAACTAAAGAATACAACTCGATACTTGAACAAAAATATGACTCTATATGAATGCCTCCGGCGGTGTACCGGGATGTGCAATGATCTAACGTGCCATGTATAAAAAAATTGAACGGTTGCCAAGCCACAAATACTATGTCAACTATATGATCATGCAAAGCAATATGACAATTATGGTATGTGTCATAATAAAATGGAACGGTGGAAGTTGCATGGCAATATATCTCGGAATGGTATATAGAAATGCCATAATAGGTAGGTATGGTGGCTATTCTGAGGAAGATATAAGGTGGCTTATGTGTGATAGAGCGTATAATATCACGGGGTTTGGATGCACCGATGAAGTTTGCACCACAACTCAAGGTGAGAAGGGGCAATGCACGGTAACGAAGAGGCTAGCAAAATGCGGAAAGGTGAGAGTGCATATAATCCATGGACTCAACATTAGTCATAAAGAACTCACATACTTATCACAAAAGTTTATTAGCCCTCGAAGCAAAGTACTACTATGCATGCTCCTAGGGGGATAGATTGGTAGGTAAAGACCATCACTCATCCCCGACCGCCACTCATAAGGAAGACAATCAAAAATAAATCATGCTCCAATTTCATACCATAACAAGAGACCATACGTGGATGCTTCGGGAATAACAAACCTTAACACAAATATTCTTACTGAACCACAATTACTCACTAGCATGACTCTAATATCACCATCTTTATATCTCAAAACAAATGCAAGGAATCAAACTTCTCATATATTCAATGATCTTCATGAAAGTTTTTATTATATCCCTCTTGAATACCCATCATATTAGGACTAAATTCATAACCCAAGCAAATTGCCATACTATTTATAAGACTCTCAAAATAATATAAGTGAAGCATGAGAGTTCATCAATTTCTTCAAAATATAACCACCGCCGTGCTCCAAAAGATATAAGTGAAGCACTAGAGCAACTACCTAGCTCAAAAAATATAAGTGAAGCAGATAGAGTATTCTAATAAATTCACAATTAATGTGTGTCCCTCTCAAAAGGTGTGTCCAGCAAGGATGATTGTGGCAAACTTAAAAGAAAATAAAGCAAAGACTCATATAATACAAGATGCTCCAAGCAAAACACATATCATGTGGTGAATAAAAATACAGCCTCAAGTAATTTACCGATGGATTGTAGACAAAAGAGGGGTTGCCATCCAGGGCATTCCCAAGCTTAGATGCTTGGTTGTCCTTAAATATTACCTTGGGGTGCCATGGGCATCCCCAAGCCTAGGCTCTTGGCAGTCCTTATTCCGTAGTCCATCGAAACTTCACCCAAAACTTGAAAACTTCACAGCACAACACTCAACAGAAAACTCGTGAGATCCATTAGTATAATAAAGCAAATCACCACCTTTAGGTACTGTTGTAAACTCATTCTGATATGTCTCCAACGTATCTATAATTTTTGATTGTTCCATGCTATTATATTATCTGTTTTGGATGTTTTATATGCATTAATATGCTATTTTATATTATTTTTGGGACTAACCTATTAACCTAGAGCCCAGTGCCAGTTCTTGTTTTTTCCCTGTTTTTGAGTTTCGCAGAAAAGGAATACCAAACAGAGTCCAAACGGAATAAAACTTTTGTGATGATCTTTCTTGGACCAAAAGGAAACCAGGAGACTTGGAGATGAAGTCGGAAGAGCCATGAGACGGCCACAAGGACGGAGGGCGCGCCCAGGGGGTAGAGCACGCCCCCCACCCTTGTGGGCCCCTCGTGCACCCCCTGACCTAATTCTTTCACCTATATATACTCTTATATGCCCAAACCACCAAAGGCATCCACGAAAATACTTTTCCACCGCCGCAACCTTCTGTACCCGTGAGATCCCATCTAGGGGCCTTTTCCGGCATCCTGCCAGAGGGGGATTCGATCATGGAGGGCTTCTACATCAACACCATTGCCCTTCTGATGAAGCGTGAGTAGTTTACCTCAGACCTACGGGTCCATAGCTAGTAGCTAGATGTCTTTTTCTCTCTCTTTGATTCTCAATACCAAGTTCTCCTCGATGTTCTTGGAGATCTATTAGATGTAATACTTTTTTGCGGTGTGTTTGCCGAGATCTGATGAATTGTGGATTTATGATCAGCTTATCTATGAATATTATTTGAATCTTCTCTGAATTCTTTTATGCATGATTTGATATCTTTGTATTTCTCTTCGAACTATCGGTTTGGTTTGGCCAACTAGATTGGTTTTTCTTGCAATGGGAGAAGTGCTTAGCTTTGGGTTCAATCTTGCGGTGTCCTTTCCTAGTGACAGTAGGGGTAGCAAGGCACGTATTGTATTGTTGCCATCGAGGATAAAAAGATGGGGTTTTCATCATATTGCTTGAGTTAATTCCTCTACATCATGTCATCTTGCTTAATGCGTTACTCCGTCCTTTATGAACTTAATACTCTAGATGCATGCTGGATAGTGGTCGATGTGTGGAGTAATAGTAGTAGATGCAGAATCGTTTCGGTCTACTTGACATGGACGTGATGCCTATATTCATGATCATTGCCTTAGATATCATCATAACTTTGCACTTTTCAATCAATTGCTCGCCAGTAATTTGTTCACCCACCGTAATATTTTCTATCTTGAGAGAAGCCTCTAGTGAAACCTATGGCCCCCGGGTCTATTTTCCATCATACAATCTTCTACTTTCCAATCTACGAGTTTCTGATCTACTATTTTGCAATCTTTTACTTTCTGATCTATAAACCAAAAATATTTACTTTACCTTTTATTTATCTCTATCAGATCTCACTTTGCAAATAACCGTGAAGGGATTGACAACCCCTTTATCGTGTTCGGTGCAAGTTTGTTGATTGTTTGTGCAGGTATTCGGTGACGTGTTCGTTGTCTCCTACTGGATTGATACCTTGGTTCTCAAACTAAGGGAAATACTTATCTCTACTTTGCTGCATCACCCTTTCCTCTTCAAGGGAAAAACCGACGCAAGCTCAAGAAGTAGCACATTCCAATTTTATATTTGCATTATATCTACCGTATTCTAACTTCACCATGGTTCATACCCCTCGATACTACCCATAGATTCATCAAAATAAGCGAACAACACAACGAAAACAGAATCTGTCAAAAACAGAATAGTCTGTAGTAATCTGGACTTTAGCCAAACTTATGTAACTCCAAAAATTCTTAAAAATTAGGACAACGTAGGCAATTTGTATATTAATCTTGTGTAAAAAATTAATATCAAAGCACATTTATGTGAATTTAGAAAATTCTAGAACTGAGCGCAAAAGTTTCTGTTTTTTAGCAAAATCAAATCAACTATCACCCAAGATCATCCCAAAGGCTCTACTTGGCACAAACACTAACTAAAATACTTATACACAGTCATAACATAAGTATAATTTCATAAACTAATAAAAACAGGAAATAAAAATATTGGGTTGTCTCCCAACAAGTGCTTTTGTTTAAAGCCTTTTAGCTAGGCGTTGATAAATTTAATGATGCTCACATGAAAGAACAAAAATTGAAGCACAAAGAGAGCATCATATAGCATGTGAAAAACAAGTTTAAGTCTAACAGACTTCCTATGCATAGGCATTTTATAAGTAAAATATTATCAAGACAAGCAAAAACTAGCGTATGCAAGGAAGAAGAAAGAAATAATAGCAATCTCAACATAACGAGAGGTAATTTAGTAACATGAAAATTTCTACAACCATATTTTCCTCTCTCATAATAATTACATGTAGGATCATAATCAAATTCAACAATATAGCTATCATATAAAATTTTCTCTTCATGATCCACATGCATAAATGTTTTATAATCTTCCAAGATAGTGGGATTAACATCAACTAAAGTCATGACCTCTTCAAACCCACTTTTATCAAAAAATTCATAAGATTGAACACTCTCCAAATATGTGGGTTTATTTTTAGCTAAAGTTGACACTCTTACAAACCCACTTTCAATATTATTGCAACCATATTCATCATGAGGCTTAAATAAATTTTCAAGATCATAAGAAGCATTATCACCCCAATCATGATCATTGTAATAAGAAGTGGACATAGCAAAATTAGCATCCCCAAGCTTGGGGGTTTGCATATTATTAGCACAATTGACACTAATAGAATTTATAATAACATCATTGCAATCATGCTTTTCATTCAAGGAGCTATCATGAATCACTTTAGAAACTTCTTCTTTTAGCACTTCATCACAGTTTTCAGATTCACGAACTTCAAGCAAAACTTCATAAAGATAATCTAGTGCACTCAACTCACTAGCAATTGGTTCATCATAGTTGGATCTTTCAAAAATATTAGCAAGGGAATGAGGATCCATAAACTTATTGCTTCTGATTTGGAATAAATATGCAATTATGCCAAGCGAACAAGCCAACAACCCAAGTAAGACATAAAGGCAAACAGAAAAAGGAAAAAAAAGGCAAATATTTTTGTATTTTCTAAAAATGTTTTAAATGTGGGGGAGATGAAAATGATAGGCAAATGGTAAATAATGTAAATGCCAGAGATGAGAGTTTATGATGGGTAGTTTATGATGGGTACTTGGTAGGCTTGATGTACATCCTCCCCGGCAAAGGCGCCAGAAATTCTTCCTGCTACTTCTTGAGCTTGCGTTGGTTTTTTCCTTGAAGAGGAAAGGGTGATGCAGCAAAGTAGAGATAAGTATTTCCCTCAGTTGAGAACCAAGGTATCAATCCATTAGGAGGAACACACAAGTCACCAATAATTGCACCTACACAAACAAGCAAATACTTGCACCCAACGCAATAAAGGGGTTGTCTATGCCTTCACGGTTACTTGCAAGGATGAGATCTGATAGTGATAGATATAAAAGAAAAGTAAAAGTACAAAATAAAATAAAAGTAAATAAATTGTAGCAAGTATTTTTGGGTTTTTGGTTTTGTAGATATGAAAATAATGTGATAAAAGATAGACCCGGGGGCCATAGTTTTCACTAGAGGCTTCTCTCTTGAAAGAAAGCATACGGTGGGAAAACAAATTACTGTAGAGCAATTGATAGAAAAGCGCATAGTTATGATGATATCTAAGGCAATGATCATGAATATAGGCATCATGTCTGTGACAAGTAGACAGACTCCTGCCTGCATCTACTACTATTACTCCACACATCGACCGCTATCCAGCATGCATCTAGTGTATTAAGTTAACAAGAATGGAGTAATGCCTTAAGCAAGATGACATGATGTAGAGGGATAGATCCAATCAATATGAACAAAACCCATCTTTTTATCCTTAGTGGCAACAATACAAATACGTGTCATTTCCATTTCTATCACTGAGAATAAGCACCGCAAGATTGAACCCACTACAAAGAACCTCTCCCATTGCAAGAAAAATCAATCTAGTTGGCCAAACCAAATCAATAGATCAGAGAGAAATACAAAGCTATCTTAATCATGCATAAAAGAGTTCAGAGAAGACTCAAATAATATTCATAGATAATCTGATCATAAACCCACAATTCATCGGATCTCGCCAAACACACGCAAAAGAAGATTACATCGAATAGATCTCCAAGAACATCGAGGAGAACATTGAATTGAAGATCAAAAGGAGAGAAGAAGCCATCTAGCTACTATATATGGACCTGTAGGTCTGTGGTAACTACTCACACATCATCGGAAGGGCAACAAGGTTGATGTAGAAGCCCTCCGTCATCGAATCCCCCTCCGGCGGAGTACCGGAAAAGGTCTCCAGAAGGGATCTCACGAAGACAGAAACTTGCAGCGGCGGAAAAGTATTTTTGTGTGCCCTCTAGTCTACGGGGAATATTTGGGTATTTATAGAAGAAGAATTAGGGCTGGAGGAGCTATGAGGGGCCCACAAGCCTGGGGGGTGCCCCCCTAGGGCATGCCCTCCGAGCTTGTCGTGCCCTCGTGGCTCTTTTGGCCTCCTCCTGAAGCTTCCAGGGTGTCTTGTGGTCCAAGAAAAATTGTCAAAAATTTCATTCCATAAAGACAAAAACAAGGAAAAAACAGCAACTGGCACTTGGCACTAGGTTAATAGATTAGTCCCAGAAAATGATATAAAATAGCATAATAGTGCATATAAAACATCCAAGATGGATAATATAATAGCATGGAACAATAAAAAAATATAGATACATTGGAGACGTATCAGGGCGCCCCCCAGGCTTGTGGGCCCCTCATGGCACCTCTTGACCTAATTCCGCCTCTATAAATTCTCAAATATTCCCATATATCAGAGAGCCACCTGAAATATTTTTTCTGCCGCCGCAAGTTTTTGTTCTCATGAGATCCCATCTAGAGGTCTTTTCTGGTACTCTGCCGGAGGGGGAATCGACCATGGAGGGGCTCTACATCAACCTTGCTGCCCTTCCGATGATGTGTGAGCAGTTTACCACTGACCTACGGGCCCATAGCTAGTAGCTAGATGGCTTCTTCTCTCCCTTTGATCTTCAATACAATGTTCTCCTCGATGTTCTTGGTGGTCTATTCGATGTAATCCTTTTTTGCGGTGTGTTTGTTGGGATCCGATGAATTGTGAGTTTATGATCAGATTATCCATGATTATTATTTAAGGCTTCTCTAAACTCTTTTATGCATGATTATTATAGCTTTGTATTTCTCTCCGATCTATTGATTTGGTTTGGCCAACTAGATTGATTTTTCTTGCAATGGGAGAGGTGCTTTGTGATGGGTTCAATCTTGCGGTGATATATATCCCAGTGACAGAAGTGGACAAGACACGTATTTGTGTTGTTGCCATTAAGGGTAAAACAATGGGTTTATTCATATTGCTTGAGTTTACTTTGTCTACATCATGTCATCTTGCTTAAGGTGTTACTCTGTTCTTTATGAACTTAATACTCTAGATGCATGCTGGATAGCAGTCGATGTGTGGAGTAATAATAGTAGATGCAGGCAGGGGTCGGTCTACTTGTCTCGGATATGATGCCTATATACATGATCATTGCCTTGGATATCGTCATGATTATTTGCTTTTCTATCAATTGCCCAACAGTAATTTGTTTACCCACTGTATGTTGTTTTCAAGAGAGAAGCCTCTAGTAAAACCTATGGCCCCCGAGTCTATTTTTACCATATATTAAAATCCAAAAATACCTTGCTGCAATTTTATTTCCTTTATTTTATTTTGTGTTTTTATTTATCTATCTATCACTACGAGATTTGATCCTTGCAATTAACCGCCAAGGGTTTGACAACCCCTTGTTTGTGTTGGGTGCAAGTATTTGTTATTTTGTGTGTGGGTACTATTCATGAGGTGTTGCGTGGTTCTCCTACTGGATTGATAACCTTGGTTCTTAACTGAGGGAAATACTTATCTCTACTGTAATGCATCGTCCTCTCCTCTTCGAGGAAATCCCAACGTAGCTCACAAGTAGCAGGAAGAATTTCTGGCGCCGTTGCCGGGGAGACATCATCAACATCTATCAAGTACCATCATATAAACTTTCATCTCCTTGCATTTACATCATTTGCCATTTGCCTCTCATTTTTATCTCCCCCACTTCTAAAATGTTTTCACAAAAATATAAAAGTATTTTCCATTTGCCTTTTTGCTTGTTTCTTATTTACTTGCTTGAAGTTGTTATCATGGCTGATTTTGTCATTGAAAAAAGAAAGGATGGGAAAACTTCTAATGTTGAAATTATTACAAATTTGGATGCTAAGACTTTTGTGATGGGGCATGGGAATGTCATAGGAAAAAGTGGTATCCAAGAGTTCTTTAATTGCACGAGAACTTTGGTTTGTGATGATATTCCTATTCTTAAAAGAACCAAAAATTACGCCGAAGCTATTTCCGCACTAGTTCTTAAACTTGAGAGAAGATTTATTCGCACCCATCCTACTTTGCAAAGATTGTTTTATGAGTTGCTGGTGATAAATAATCCTAAGGCTAAAAAGATAGCTACCCTTATCCTCATGAATGAATTTGATTACATAGTGCGAGAAGCTAGAGAGATCTTTGATTTTTATGGTATGAATCATGAAAAACAGGTGATAGACGAAATTTTATATAATGAAGATTACTTATTGAGACATTTATTTCTTGATAACCACACTTTTGACGAGAATACCAAAAAGGAAGTTCCTACTTTAAACATCATCCAACAAGTTTTCAATGGTATTAATAAATAATACTCTTGGATTGTAAAAGGAAACCAAGAAGGGTTTGAAGATGGCCAACTTAATGATGCTAAGCTTTTGGTTGATGATGTGTTCCATGTTGTCTTTGAAAAGCCTCTTGATAAATACACATCTCTATATGAGAAGAAGAAAGATGACAATACTTGAAACTATGCATTATGCCTAGCTAGGGGCATAAAACAGTAGCACTTGTTGGGAGGCAACCCAATAGTTATCTTAATTTTTCTAGTTCTTTTATTGTTTTTTGGTGTGCGCACAATTGTGCTACTGTTATGGTTGTGTTTTTGTGTTTTAATTAGTATTTGTGCCAAGTAAACCTATGGGATGATTTGGATGATAGTTGCTTTGATTCTGTGAGAAAACATAAACTTTTTTGCCGAGTAAGATAATTGTTTAAATTCACTGGTATGTGATAAAATTCTGAATGTTTTACACATGATTTACAAACAAACTACCCAAGTTTTCCTAATTTTTCAGAATTTTTGGAGGTACAGAAGTTTGGTCATTGTTCGAATTATTACAGGCTGTTCTATTTTTGATAGATTCTGTTTTCGTTGCGTTGTTTGCTTGTTTTGATGAATCTATAGATTGTATCGGGAGGTATAAGTCATGGTGAATTAGAATACACTTAGGTATAATGCAATAATAAAATATGAATGGGTTTACAACAGTATCTAAAGTGGTGATTTGCTTTGTTATACTAATGGATCTCAGGAAGGTTTTTGTTGAGTTTTGTGTGCTGAAGTTTTCAAGTTTTGAGTGATACACGATGGATGAAGGAATAAGGAGTGGCAAGAGCCTAATCTTGGGGATTCTCGAGGTACCCCAAGGTAGTATTCAAGGACTCCCAAGCATCTGAGCTTTGTGATTCCACGAAAGGCATCCCCTCTTTCTTCTACCAACTACCGGTAATATTACTTGGAGCTATATTTTTATTCATCACATGATATGAGTTTTACTTGGAGCATCATGTATTATATGAGTCTTTGCTTTGTTTGCTTTTAGTTTGTCACAATCATCTTTCTGGACACACCTTTTTGAGAGGGACACATTATTCGTGATTTGTTAGAATACTATATGTGCTTCACTTATATCTTTTGAGCTATGTTGTTGATCTAGTGCTTCACTTATATTTTTTTAGAGCACGGCGGTGGTTATATTTAAAAAAATATTTTCACTCTCATTCTTCACTTATACCTTTTTGAGAGATGATAAATAGTAATGGCAATTAGCATGGGTTATGAATTTGGTCCTAATATGATAGGTACTCAAGAGGGATATAATAAAAACTTTCATGTAGATCACTGAATATGATAAGTTTGATTCCTTGCAATAGTTTTGCGATATAAAGATGGTGATATGTGGGAGGTACTAGTGAATGATTATGGTTTAGTAAGAATATTGGTGTTAAGGTTTGTGATTCCCGAAGCATGCACATATGGTCTCTCGTTGTGCTAAGAAGTTGGAGCATGATTTATTATTGATTGTCTTCCTTATGAGTGGCGGTCGGGGACGAGCGATGGTATTTTCCTACCAATCTATCCCCCTAGGGGCATGTGTAGTAGTACTTTGCCTCGAGGGCTAATAAACTTTCGCAATAAGTATGTGAGTTCTTTATGACTAATGTGAGTCCATGGATTATACACACTCTCACCTTTCTGCAATTTGCTAGCCTCTTCGGTACCGTGGATTGCCCTTTCTCACCTTGAGATGTGGTCCAAACTTCATCGGTGCATCAAAACCCCGTGATATGATACGCTCTATCACACATAAGCCTCCTTATATCTTCCTCAAAACAGGCACCATACCTACATATTATGGTATTTCCATAGCCATTCCGAGATATATTGCCATGCAACTTCCACCGTTCTGATTTTATGACACACATCATCATTATCATATTGCTTTGCATGATCATATAGCTGACATAGTATTTTTGGCTCAGCCATCATTCATCAGTTTTTATACATGTTACGCTAGATCATTGCACATCCTGGTACACCGCCAGAGGCATTCATATAGAGTCATATTTTGTTCTAGTATCGAGTTGTAAGTAAATAGAAGTGTGATGATCATCATTATTCATTATTAGAGCATTGTCCCAAGTGAGGAAAGGATGATGGAGACTATGGTTCCCCCACGAGTCGGGATAAGACTCCGGACGAAAAGAAAAAGAAGAAGAAAAAAGAGACCAAAAGAGCCCAAGAAAAAAAAGAAAAAAAGAAAAGAAAAAATGAGAGAAAAAGACAGAAGGGGCAATGTTACTATCCTTTCCACACTTGTGCTTCAAAGTAGCACCATGTTTTTCATATAGAGTCTCCTATTCTTTCATTTGCATATAACTAGTGGGAATTTTTCATTATAGAACTTGACTTGTATATTCCAATGATGGGCTTCCTCAAATGCCCAAGGTCTTCAAGAGCAAGCAAGTTGGATGCACACCCACTTAGTTTTCTTTTTGAGCTTTCATACACTTATAGCTCTTAGTGCATCCATTGCATGGCAATCCCTACTCCTTGCATTGACATCAATTTATGGGCATCTTCATAGCCCGTTGATTAGCCTCGTCAATGTGAGACTTTTTCATTTTTTGTCTTCTCCATATTATCTATATCACCATACTATATTCCACCCATAGTGCTATATCCATGGATTGTGCTCATGTATTGCGTGGGGGTTGAAAAAGCGGAAGCGCATTAAAAAGTATGAACCAATTGCTCGGCTTGTCATCGGAGTTGTGCATGATAAATACTTTGTGTTAAGAAGATGGAGCATGACAAGGCTATATGATTTTGTAGGGATAACATTTTTTAGCATTAATATTTTGAAAGACATGGTTGTTTGTTGGGATGCCTGAGTATTTATGTCTTTATGTCAAATTATAGACTAGTGCTTTGAATAATTTGGATCTTATTATTCATGTCACAAAAGAGAGATTAGATGATGAATATGATAGGTAGCATTCCACATCAAAAATTCTATTTTTGTCATTTACCTACTCGAGGATGAGCAGGAATCAAGCTTGGGGATGCTTCATACATCTCCACCATATCTATATTTTTTTATTGCTCCATGCTATTATAGTATCAATCTTGGATGTTTATTATGCAATTATATATATTGGGACTAACATATTAACCTAGTACCCAGTGCCAGTTGTTGTTTTTGCTTGTTTTTGGCTTTTCAGGCAATCTATATCAGATAGAGTCCAAATGGAGAAAAAAAATTGGATTAATGTTTTCTCGACTGGAAGGGACCCTAGAAGGTTCGGGAAAATACCTAACAAGCCAGAGGGAGCGATAAGCTCGGTAGGTGCGCCCAGGGGGGCATGCCCGTGATGACCCACAAGTATAGAGGATCTATCGTAGTCCTTTCGATAAGTAAGAGTGTCGAACCCAACGAGGAGCAGAAGGAAATGACAAGCGGTTTTCAGCAAGGTATTTTCTGCAAGCATTGAAAATATCGGTAACAGATAGTTTTGTGATAAGATAATTCGTAATGGGTAACAAGTAACAAGTGTAACAAAGGTGCAGCAAGGTGGCCCAATCCTTTTTGTAGCAAAGGATAAGCCTAGACAAACTCTTATATAAAGCAAATCGCTCCCGAGGACACATGGGAATTACTGTCAAGTTAGTTTTCATCATGCTCATATGATTCGCGTTCGTTACTTTGATAATTTGATATGTGGGTGGACCAGTGCTTGGGTGCTGTCCTTACTTGGACAGGCCTTCCACTTATGATTAACCACTCTCGCAAGCATCCGCAACTACGAAAGAAGAATTAAGATAAATCTAACCATAGCATGAAACATGTGGATCCAAATCAGCCCCTTACGAAGAAACACATAAACTAGGGTTTAAGCTTCTGTCACTCTAGCAACCCATCATCTACTTATTACTTCCCAATGCCTTCCCCTAGGCCCAAATCATGGTGAAGTGTCATGTAGTCGACATTCACATAACACCACTAGAGGAAAGACAACATACATCTCATCAAAATATCGAACAAATACCAAATTCACATGATTACATATAACAAGACTTCTCCCATGTCCTCAGGAACAAACGTAACTACTCACAAAGCATATTCATGTTCATAATCAGAGGGGTATTGAATATCATTAAGGATCTGAACATATGATCTTCCACCGAATAAACCAACTAGCATCAACTACAAGGAGTAGTCAACACTACTAGCAACCCACAGGTACCAATCTGAGGTTTTGAGACAAAGATTGAATACAAGAGATGAACTAGGGTTTGAGAGGAGATGGTGCCGGTGAAGATATTGATGGAGATTGACGCCCTCTCAATGAGAGAATCGTTGGTGATGACGATGGCTTCGATTTCCCTCTCCCGGAGGGAAGTTTCCCCGGCAGAACAGCTCCGCCGGAGCCCTAGATTGCTTCTGCCCAGGTTCTGCTTCGAGACGGTGGCGCTTCGTCCCGAAAGCTTCCTTAATTATGATTTTTCAGGTAAAAACCCTCCATATAGCAGAAGATGGACACCGGAGACCTACCAGGGGGCCCACAAGCCCTAGGGGCGCGCCCCCTAGGCTTGTGGCCACCTGGTGGGTCCCCCTCTGGTATTTCTTCGCCCAACATTTTTTTATATATTCCAAAATAATTCTCCGTAAATTTTCAGGACTTTTGGAGTTGTGCAGAATAGGTTTCTAAGATTTGCTCCTTTCCGGTCCAGAATTCCAGCTGCCGGCATTCTCCCTCTTCATATAAATCTTGTAAAATAAGAGAGAATAGGCATAAGCATTGTACCAT
This sequence comes from Thinopyrum elongatum, assembly GCA_011799875.1. Taxonomy (NCBI): domain Eukaryota; kingdom Viridiplantae; phylum Streptophyta; class Magnoliopsida; order Poales; family Poaceae; genus Thinopyrum; species Thinopyrum elongatum. Next base: position 297,562,747 of record CM022303.1, on the reverse strand, counting down.
AATGTTTAATAACAGCCCATAATGCAATAAATATCAACATAAAAGCATGATGCAAAATGGACGTATCAACTCCCCCAAGCTTAGACCTCACTTGTCCTCAAGTGGAAACCGAAATCGATAATCATGTCCACATGTTTAGAGATAGAGGTGTCGATAAAATAAAATACGAACATGAAGCCATCATGATCCTCTTTAGAACAACAACATATATTGTCATATAATTTCTTATGCTAAAGTAACAATTCGTTCACAAGGTAAAGTATGAATCAAAAACTTTATTGAAAACCAACAAACTATGATCTTGGTCATTGAAACAATTGCAATTTATCATAACATCGGAAAGAGTCAATGTAAGAGCTTTTGTTTAGCAAGTTTCACATACTCAACTATCATTTAGTCTTTCACAATTGCTAATAGTCACGCGATACTTATGAGATCAAAGTTTCAATCGGACACAGAGAAATATAGGGGCTTATAACTTCGCCTCCCAACCTTTTACCTCAAGGGTAACGTCAACAATAATAGTTTATGAACATCTACATCCGAGTGGATATATATATCTAGATCTTCCCCCAACATATAGTGCTTGCCAAAAAGAAAAAGTATAAAAAGAAGAGGTGATGATCACCATGACTCTTGTATAAAGGTAGAAGGTAAATAAAAGATAGGCCCTTCGCAGAGGGAAGCAGAGGTTGTCATGCGCTTTTATGGTTGGATGCACAAAATCTTAATGCGAAAGAACGTCACTTTATATTGCCGCTTGTGATAAAGAACTTTATTATGCAGTCTGTCGCTTTTATTTCTTCCATATCACAAGTTCGTCTAAGCCTATTTTCCTCACATTAAAAGATCATACATATTTAGAGAGCAATTTTTATTGCTTGCACCGATGACAATTTACTTGAAGGATCTTACTCAATCCATAGGTAGGTATGGTGGACTCTCATGGCAAAACTGGGTTGAGGGATTTTGGATGCACAAGTAGTATCTCTACTTGGTGCAAAAGATTTGGCTAGCATAGGAGGAGAAGCAATCTCAACATGTTGGAGGATCTATGACAATATAACTTCTATTCGGATATAAAGAAACATAACCCATTATGTTGTCTTCCTTGTCCAACATCAACCTTTTAGCATATAATATTTTAATGAGTGCTCACAATCATAAAAGATGTCTAGGATAGTATATTTATATGTGAGACCTCTCTTTCTTTATTACTTCCTATTAATTGCAACAATGACCAAAACTATGTTTGTCAACTCCCAACAAATTTCATGCGACATACTCCTTATATGTGAAGTCATCACTTCCCATAATATCATTATATAATCATTTTATTTCTTTTACTCAAGATCATAGCAAGAAAGCAAAGCCCTCAACTCAAAACTAATCTTTGTTATATAACTCTTGGACTCGATTACATAGAGGGAACACGAAGCAAAACTCAAAGCTAGATCATACTAAAACTTCATTCTACTAAACCAAGATATAACCAAAAGGATCGAACTAAGAAAAGCGATAAAGGTAAAGATGTGATGGTGATACGATACCGGGGCACCTCCCCCAAGCTTGGCAGTTGCCAAGGGGAGTGCCCATACGCATGTACTTAGGTCTCTTTCTTCAGAGGTGGTGATGATGGAGTTGATGTATTCTTCTTCTCCAGCTTGCGTCTGAGGCTAAAATTTTCCTCCCTTAGATCATCATTCTTGAGCTTGAGTCTCAATATCTTTTTGCATAATGCCGCCTTGCTGTCCTGCAGAAAATGTGGTGGGATAGATTGGACCTTAGGAAGGCTTGACTTCTTGAATTCCACGTGCATATCGCCAGGTTGAGGTAGTGGATATTCGTCTTTGTCGGAGTTATCGTTCACTGTTCTCTCCATGTCGGAGTCTTCCTCCTCCTTCGTAGTCCAGCCGTAATGCTCCACCTCCCCATAGGCCTTTGGGTTTGCGATGTAATCAGTGACATAGCTCTCTCCCTCTGAATCTTGAGATGACATATTTTCAGACCTGCCAGGAAAACAGCATGAAAAAAGAACAGAGGATTTTGCCGTGATACGGTGGTCAAAACCTTCGGGAGATTATATAATGAATTTTTACCGACCAAAAGGAGTGTACTACAAGAAAACAAAGTCCAGAGGCACACGAGGTGGCCACAAGCCTGGGAGGCGCCCCAAGGCTTTTCGCCTCCTCGTGCACTTTTCTTACTACTTTTTATTTTCCTAATTTTTTAAATATTCCAAAACGGAGTAAAATTGCTTTTGGAAAAGTTTTGGAGTCGGTTTACTTACCGTATCACATATCTATTCCTTTTTGGAGGTCTGGAGCGTTCTGGTAGATATCCATTATGTACTCCTCTGGTGTTATGGTATTAATAATATTGGTTTCAACATTTATGGGAGTACTTGAGATATAATGTTTGATTCTTTGCCCATTTACCACCTTCGGGTTGTTGCCCTCAGCATTGTTGATCTTGATGGCATCGGAACGATAAACTTCCTCGATAACATAAGGCCCTTCCCATTTAGAGAGAAGCTTTCCTACAAAAAATCTTAAACGAGAATTGTATAGCAAGACATGGTCACCTACATTAAATTCACGCTTTTGTATCCTTTATCATGCTATCTTTTAAGTTTTTCTTCAAACAGTTTGGCATTTTCATATGCTTGGGTTCTCCATTCATCAAGTGAGCTAATGTCAAATAACCTCTTTTCACCGGCAAGTTTGAAACCATAGTTATGCTCTTTAATTACCCAATAAGCTTTATGTTCTAGTTCGAGAGGTAAGTGACATGCTTTTCCATAAACCATTTTATATGGAGACATACCCATAGGGTTTTTATAGGCAGTTCTATAAGCCCATAGTGCATCATCAATTTTCTGAGACCAATTCTTTCTGGATCTATTAACAGACTTTTGCAAAATCAACTTTATTTCTCTATTACTCAATTCTACTTGACCACTAGATTGAGGGTGATATGGAGATACAATTCTATGGTTAACATCATATTTAGCAAGCAATTTAAGGAAAGCACCATGAATAAAGTGTCAACCACCATCAGTCATTAAATATCTAGGGACTCCAAACCTCGGGAAAATAACTTCTTTAAGCATTTTAATGGAGGTGTTATGATCAGCACTACTAGTTGGAATAGCTTCTACCCACTTAGTAACAGAATCAACAGCAACCAAAATATGTGTATACCCATTAGAGGAAGGAAAAGGTCCCATATAATCAAATCCCCAAACATCAAATGGTTCAATAACAAGTGAATAATTCATAGGCATTTCCCGACGTCTACTAATATTACCAATTCTTTGGCATTCATCACAAGACAAGACAAGCTTACGAGCATCCTTAAAAAGAGTAGGCCAATAAAAACTAGATTGTAGTACCTTGTGTGCAGTTCTATCACCAGCATGGTGCCCTCCATAGGCCTCGGAGTGACACTTGCGTAGGATCTGTTCCTATTCATGCTCAGGTACACAACGTCTAATAACACCATCCACTCCTTTATAAAGGTGTGGATCATCCCAGAAGTAATGTCTTAAATCATAAAAAAACTTTTTCTTTTGTTGGTATGTGAAACTAGGTGGTATAAATTTAGCAACAATATAATTAGCATAGTCTGCATACCATGGAGTACTACGAGAAGCATTTATGACAGCTAATTGTTCATCAGGAAAGCTATCATCAATAGGTAGTGGGTCATCAAGAATATTTTCTAACCTAGACAAGTTGTCTGCTACGGAGTTCTCAGCTCCCTTTCTATCAATAATATGTAAATCAAATTCTTGTAGCAAGAGAACCCATCTAATAAGTCTAGGTTTAGCATCTTTCTTTTCCATAAGGTATTTAATAGCAGCATGATCAGTGTGAACAGTTACTTTGGAATCAACAATATAAGATCTGAACTTGTCACAAGCAAATACAACCGCTAAAAATTCTTTTTCAGTAGTAGCATAATTTCTTTGAGCACTGTCTAGAGTTTTACTAGCATAATGGATAACATTTAATTTCTTATCAACTCTTTGTCCTAGAACAGCACCAACAGCATAATCACTAGCATCACACATAATTTGAAAGGGTAGGTTCCAATCAGGTGGTTGAACAATAGGTGCAGAAATTAAGGCTTTCTTAAGTATTTCAAATGCTTCTACACAATCATCATCAAAAACAAATGGAACATTCTTTTGCAAGAGATTAGTAAGAGGCCTAGAAATTTTAGAGAAGTCTTTAATAAACCTCCTATAGAAACCAGGACGACCAAGGAAACTTCTTATACCTTTGATGTCTTTAGGACACGGCATTTTTTCAATAGCATCAACTTTAGCTTTATCAACTTCAATACCTCTTTCGGAGATTTTATGCCCCAAGACAATACCTTCATTAACCATAAAGTGGCACTTCTCCCAATTCAAGACAAGATTAGTTTCTTCACATCACTACAAAACTCGATCAAGGTTGCTTAAGCAATCATCAAACAAAGTTCCATAAACGGAGAAATCATCCATGAAAACCTCAACAATCTTTTCACAAAAGTCAGAGAATATAGCAGTCATACATCTTTGAAAGGTAGCAGGTGCATTACATAAACCAAAAGGCATACGTCTATAAGCAAAGGTACCGAAAGGACAAGTAAAAGTAGTTTTTTCTTGATCCTCTTGTGACATAGGTATTTGGGAAAAACCAGAATAACCATCTAGAAAGCAAAAGTGTGTATGTTTTGATAGTCTTTCTAGCATTTGATCAATAAAAGGTAGAGGATAATGATCTTTCCTAGTAGCTTCATTTAACTTTCTAAAATCAATAACCATTCTATAACCTGTGACAATTCTTTGTGGAATCAATTCATTTTTATCATTAGGAACAATGGTAATTCCTCCCATCTTAGGGACACAATGAACAGTACTAACCCATCTACTATCAGCAATAGGATAAATTATACCTGCTTCCAGAAGCTTTAGTATTTCATTCCTTCCCACTTCCTTCATTTTTGGATTCAATCGTCGCTGGTGATCAACGACTGGTTTAGCATCAGGTTCCATATTAATTTGTGCTGACATAGAGTGGGACTAAGGCCCTTAAGATCATCCAGAGTATATCCAATAGTGGCACGGTGCTTCTTCAGAGTTTTCAATAATTTCTTTTCTTCATACTCTGAAAGGTTAGCACTAATAATAACAGGATATATCTTTTTCTTGTCGAGATAAGCATATTTCAAAGTATCAGGTTATTGTTTAATATCGAACACAGGGTCACTCTTGGGTGGTAGAGGATCTCCAAGAGTCTCAACAGGCAAATTATGTTTCAAAACAGGCATTTGTTTAAAGAAAATCTCGTCTAATTCCTTTTCTTTCATTCATGAACATATCATTTTCATGGTCTAGCAAATATTGTTCTAAAGGATCAGTAGGAGGCACGGCAATAGAAGCAAGACCAATAATTTCATCTTTATTAGGCAATTCTTTATCATGGGGTCGTCTACGAAATTTGGAGAAATTAAACTCATGAGACACGTCCCCAAAACTCACACTAACAGTTTCTTTCTCACAATCTATTTTAGCATTAACAGTGTTCAAGAAAGGTCTGCCAAATATAATGGGACAAAAGTCATCTTGTGGGGAACCAAGAACTAGGAAATCAGTAGGGTATTTTATTTTCCCACACAAGACTTCAACATCTCTAACAATCCCAATTGGTGATATAGTATCTCTATTGGCAAGCTTAATTGTGACATCAATATCTTCTATTTCAGCAGGTGCAATATCATTCATAATTTCTTGATATAAAATAAAGGGAATTGCACTCACACTAGCACCCAAATCACATAGGCCATGGTAACAATGATCTCCTATTTTAATAGAAACAACAGGCATGCCAACAACAGGTCTATGTTTATCTTTATTATCGGGTCTAGCAATTCTAGCAGCTTCGTCACAGAAGTAAATAACATGCCCATCAATATTATCGACCAAGAGATCTTTAACCATAGCAATACTAGGTTCAACTTTAATTTGTTCAGGGGGTGTAGGTGTTCTAGTATAACTCTTACGAACCACAGCTGAAGCTTTAGCATGTTCCTTTATCCTAACAGGGAAGGGTGGTTTCTCAATATAAGTAGTAGGAATAACAGGATCAACATTATAAGTAATAGTTTCTTCTTCAGCTTTAATGGGTTCTACTATTTGTACTTCAATGGGAGGATGATATTTAAACCACTTCTCCTTAGGTAGATCAACATGAGTAGCAAACGATTCACAGAAAGAAGCTACTATCTCAGAGTCAAGTCCATATTTAGTGCTAAATTCACGAAAAGCATCGGTATCCATAAAAGATTTAACACAATCAAACTTAAGGTTTATACCTGACTCCTTACCTTCGTCGAGCTCCCAATCTTCAGAGTTGCATTTAATTCTTTCCAAGAGATCCCATTTGAATTCAATAGTTTTCTTCATAAAAGAACCAGTACAAGAAGTATCGAGCATGGATTGATCATTACGAGAAAGCTGAGCATAAAAATTCTGAATAATAATTTCTCTTGAGAGATCATGATTGGGGCATGAATATAACATTGACTTAAGCCTCCCCCAAGCTTGAGCAATACTTTCTCCTTCACGAGGCCAAAAATTATATATATAATTCCGATCACGATGAACCAGATGCATAGGATAAAACTTCTGATGAAATTCCAATTTCAGTCGGTTGTAATTCCAAGTTCCAATATCATCGCATAGCCTATACCATGTCAATGCCTTCTCCTTCAAAGATAAAGGGAAGACCTTCTTCTTGACTTCATCCTCGGGCAAACCTACAAGCTTAAATAATCCACAAACTTCATCCACATAGATTAGATGCATATCAGGATGTAGTGTTCCATCTCCTGCATAAGGATTAGCTAGCAGTTTCTGAAAGCACAAGTGCTCCCTGGCTGATTTTGGTAATTAATGTCAACATATCTCTTGTTGGACTAATGCTTTTATCTAATTTATTTCAGACAAGTTCAACAATCAACAATGGCGCGGAAAGGACAAGAGGATCTGGAACCCCTTCAAAATGCTAAGGACACATATTGGCTAAATCTCAAGACTCTTCATTTATAATTTAGTGATCCAAGATCACATTGAGTCCATAGGAAAGCCAATACTATTAAAAGGGGATGAGGTGTTGCTTAATGGCCTGCTTGCTCAAAATGCTTAGTGATATTGCTCCAAAGCCCTCAACCACTTTCTCATTCCAAATATGTCCAAAACCCAAAGTCAAACTCGGCCCCACCAATTCTTTCTATCCGGAGCCACCGAGTTCATATGACATAGCCACTGCCAGAAACCCTAACAGTTCGGTCACACCGATAAGGATCTCGGTCTCACCGAGATGGCCTTGCAAACTCTCTGTTGCCTGTTGCAATTGTTTCGGTCTCACCGAAATTACGATCGGTCACACCGAGTTGGCTTGACATTTTCTCTGTTGCCTTATTGCCTCACTTCGGTCTCACCGATTTGATGCAATTGGTGCCACCGAGTTGATGTTTGCCCTAAGCCCTAGCACATCGGTCCCATCGAGTTGTTCCGGTCGGTCCCATCGAGATTCCTAACGTTCACATTTTGAACTAAATCGGTCTCACCGAGTTCTTCTATTCGGTCTGACCGTGTTGGGTCAAATGTGTGTAATGGTTGAATTTTGTGTGGAGGCTATATATACCCCTCCACCCCCTTCTCCATTTGTGAGAGAGCCATCAGAACGTGCCTACACTTCCAGCATACATTTTCTGAGAGAGAACCACCTACTCATGTGTTGAGATCAAGATATACCAATCCTACCACAAGAATCTTGATTTCTAGACTTCCCCAAGTTGCTTTCCACTCAAATCATCTTTCCACCATATACAAATCCATGAGAGAGAGTTGAGTGTTGGGGAGACTATCATTTGAAGCACAAGAGCAAGGAGTTCATCATCAACACACCATCTATTACCTTTTGGAGAGTGGTGTCTCCTAGATTGGTTAGGTGTCTCTTGGGAGCCTCCGACAAGATTGTGGAGTTGAACCAAGTAGTTTGTAAGGGCAAGGAGATCGCCTACTTCGTGCAGATCTACCTGAGTGAGGCAAGTCCTTCGTGGGCGATGGCCATGGTGGGATAGACAAGGTTGCTTCTTCATGGACCCTTTGTGGGTGCAGCCCTCCATGGACTCGCGCAACCGTTACCCTTCGTGGGTTGAAGTCTCCATCAACATGGATGTACGATAGCACCACCTATCGGAACCACGCCAAAAATCTCTGTGTCTTCATTGCATTTGCACACTCCAATCCCATCCCTTTTACTGTCTTACAAATAGCATGCTTTACTCTTTCCGTTGCATATACTCTTGCCATGCTTGCTTGAAATGTATTGCGAATGCTTAAACTTGTGCTAAAACTCCACTTCAACTTGAACAACTTAAAAATTGCCACTTTTACTTGTTGAGGGTCTAATCACCCCCCCCCCTCTAGACCCCCTCTTCTTGATCCTTTCAATTGGTATCAGAGCATTGGTCTCCATTGCTTTGGTTTAATCACCATTGGAGGAACATGGATGAGTCTACGATTGGGAGTATTAGACGTAGAGTGCCTATGCTTGACGGAGAGTTCTATAATTCTTGGAAGAATGAGATGCTTGAGATTTTCAATGAATATGATTTGAACAAGTATATTACTAGCCCTTGTGTGCCCCCCATTGATCCCTTGCGTCCTAACCCCGATGAGTATCTTGACATGACCCGCAATCTTAGAACTATTGATCTCATCATTAGAGGATTGCCTAGAAATTTGCTTGTATGCTTGCCTACATTTGAATGTGCTTATACTATATGAAAATATCTTGAGGAGCGCTTTCCAAACTATTCCTTGAAAATCTAGATGAGATTCTTCAAAAGTCCATTGCTTTTCATAAAATGAATCCTAGTGATCCTAAATTTGATGATTGTCTATTTGAGCTTCGTGACCTTATGCGTGCCAAAGGAGATGTTGGAGTCATTAGTAGCATCATCTCTCAAATTATTAGAATTCATAAACATGCACATTGTCATGGTCATAAATCTAATGAATCACTCTCTCTAGGTGATGATCATTCACATGATGATGTTGAACATGGATATTATGATGAGGATGATGATAGTGACTTTGATCTTGATGAGTCAATGAAACACTTTGGTCTTATGGCTAACCTTCACGGTTACATGGACGGAAGAAATGAGTGGATTCTTGATAGTGGATGTACTGATCATATGACCGGAGATAAGGACATGTTCCGTGAGCTTGCTAAGAACGATGGTCCACGCAAGTATGTCACTTTTGGAGATAACTCCAATGGTAAGGTACTTGGCCTTGGTAAGGTGGCCATTTCCAATGATATCTCTATCCAAAATGTTATCCTCATTGAATCCCTTGGCTACAATTTACTTTCTGTATCTAGACTAGCCGACTTCGGTTTCAATGTTCTATTTACTGAAGTAGATTGCCAAGTGTTTCGAAGAGATAATCATAATATGGTCTTTACCAGTATTCGTAGAGGTGATCTATACATTGTTGATTTTACTAAAAGAGCTCAACCTTGTACTTGCTTAATTGCTAAATCTTATAAAGGTTGGTTGTGGCATAAAAGGTTAGGTCACGTGGGCATGCAAAATCTTGATAAGCTTATTAAAGGTGATCATATCCTTGGTATTAAAGATGTCATATTTGACAAGGATAGACTTTGCAGTGCTTGTCAAGTAGGAAAACGGGTTGGAGGAAGTCATCCCGTGAAGAACATCATGACCACGAGAAGACCGCTTGAGCTACTTCATATGGATCTTTTTGGTCCCAACGCCTACAAAAGTCTCGGTGGTAACTCGTTCGGTTTGGTCATTGTTGACGATTTTTCAAGATTTACGTGGGTGTTCTTTCTTGATGATAAATCGCAGGTCCAAAAGATCTTCAAGAACTTCACTAGGAAGGCCAAAAACCAATTTGAAGTAAAGATCAAGAAGGTTCGAAACAACAATGGAACGGAGTTCAAGAACGCCAATGTGTATACCTTTCTTGACGAAGAAGGGATTTCACATGAGTTCTCGGCTACGTACACACCTCAACAAAATGGAGTTGTTGAGAGGAAGAACCGGACACTTATTAAGATGGCTAGAACGATGCTTGATGAATACAAGATGCCAAGACACTTTTGGGTGGAAGCGGTTGAGACAGCTTGTCATGCTACGAATCAACTATATCTTCACAAGCTTCTCGGCAAGACAGCATACGAGCTTCTCACCGGTAACAAACCCCAAGTTGGATACTTTCGAGTATTTGGCTCAAAGTGCTACATTCTTGATAAGCATCGTCGTTCAAAATTTGCTCCTAAATCTCATGAAGGTTTCCTACTCGGTTATGGCTCAAACTCTCACACATACCGTGTCTACAAAAATTTCACCCGAAAGGTTGAAGAGACGGTAGATGTGAAGTTTGATGAATCTAACGGCTTGCAAGTAGAGCAATTGCCAATTGATGTAGGAGACAAAGATCCTTCGGAAGCAATTCAAGATTTGTCTATTGGCAAGATTCGTCCAACGGAGGTGAAGGAGACTACTTCATCCATTCAAGTGGAAGCCTCAACTTCACATCAAGGTGAACCACAAGTTGACTTGGAGGCATCCACAAGTGGAACACGTCAAGACGGAGGAGATGAGGAAGTGCAACAAGATGAACCACCTCGACCTCCCTCTCCACCTCCACAAGAGAACGACAATGCCAACAACAATGAAGAAGGAGAAGAAGAATAAAATGAAGAGGATGTTCCATCCCAACCCAAACAAAAGCTCTCACGAGTTAGAGCAAGAGTCACAAGAGACCACCCCGTCGAACAAATTTTCAATGATATTCAAACTGGGAGAATCACTCGCTCTAAAACTCGTTTGGCTAATTTTTGTGAACACTACTCATTCATTTCTAGTGTTGAACCTATGAAGGTTGAAGAAGCTCTTGAGGATCCAGATTGGGTGAACGCTATGCACGAAGAGCTACACAACTTTGAGAGGAATCAAGTGTGGACATTGGTTGAAAATCCCGACGACAAGCACAATGTCATTGGAACCAAATGGGTGTTTCGGAATAAGTAAGATGAAGATGGACAAGTTGTACGCAACAAGGCCCGTCTCGTCGCTCAAGGCTACACTCAAGTCAAAGGTATGGACTATGGTGAGACATATGCCCCCGTTGCTAGACTTGAGTCCATACGCATCTTACTTGCTTATGCCAATCACCATGATATCACTTTGTACCAAATGGACATTAAAAGTGCTTTTCTTAATGGAGAAATTGAGGAGGAAGTATATGTTAAGCAACCTCCCGGCTTTGTCAATCCTAAGAAACCTAATCATGTATACAAACTTCACAAAGCTCTTTATGGTCTTAAACAAGCTCCTAGAGCATGGTATAAATTCTTGACCAAGTTTCTTATTGAAAAAGGCTTTGAAATTGGGAAGATTGATTCTACACTTTTTACTAAAAGGGTTAATGGAGAATTATCTGTATGCCAAAATTATCTGGATGATATCATATTTGGTTCTACTAACCCCCATTTTAGTGAAAAGTTTGGAAGGCTAATGTCGGAGAAGTTTGAGATGTCTATGATAAGTGAACTCAAATTTTTCCTTGGATTGCAAATCAAGCAAACTAAGGAAGGTACCTTTGTTTCTCAAACAAAGTATACCAAGGACCTTTTCAAGAAGTTCAATATGCAAGAAAGCAAAGGTATGAAAACACCCATGCCTACAAGTGGACATCTTGACTTGACTAAGGATGACAAACCGGTTGACCAAAAGGTTTACCGCTCTATGATTGGTTCATTGTTATACCTATGTGCCTCCCGTCCCGATACTATGCTAAGTGTGTGCATGTGTGCATGATATCAAGTGGCCCCTAAAGAATGTCATCTTAAGGCCGTGAAAAGGATAGTGAGATACTTAATTCATACACCAAACTTTGGCATTTGGCATCCTAAGAGGTCATCTTTTGATCTTGTTGGCTACTCCGATTCGGACTATGCCGGTGACAAGGTTGATAGAAAGTACACTTCGGGTACTTGTCAATTTCTTGGTAGATCCCTTGTGTCTTGGTCCTCCAAGAAACAAAACTCGGTATCCTTATCCACTACCGAAGCAGAATACATTGCCGCCGGATCATGTTATGCTCAATTACTTTGGATGACCCAAACCCTTAAGGATTACGGGATACATGTGAAACATGTTCCGTTGCTTTGCGATAATGAAAGTGCTATTAAGATTGCTCATAATCCCGTGCAACATTCTCAAACTAAGCATATTGAAGTTTGTCATCATTTCATTCGAGATCATGTTGTTAAAGGAGACATCAATCTTAAGCATGTTCGTACCGATAATCAATTGGCGGATATATTCACCAAACCACTTTATGAGAAAGTATTTTGCCATTTGAGAGTTGAATTGAACATCATTGATGCCTCAAACTTGGAGTAGAAACTCCGTTTGGATACATGCAAGGCATGAGCCTTTTTGACTAATCCTTGATATTTTCTCTTATGATGATGATCATATGTCTCGGATCTATACTTGTACCCTTGCATGTTATCTAACCCTTGTAGGTACTTGGTTGAACCCAAATCTATGAGATTGCAAGCCACTCACATCTTGATCAATCTCTACATCACCAAGTCCCTATAATATGGTTGTTGAATACAAGGAAGCATGAACTCAATCAACATATCCTTTGACTATTTATAAATACCAAATTTCAATTGGTATCAAATTTCATGATTGTCATGTTGGACACACAAGTGCTTTTCCTTGCAAGACTAACCCATGTAGGAAGATGAACTCCAACTACTAGTGATGCTCCCAACTCTTGATGAACAACATCAACCTTGAGCATCCAACACAAGTTCACTACATGATCAAGATCAACGCCACAACCCAAGGTATGTAATCCCACCTTAGAGAAGCTTTGCTCCGAGTCATGAGCTAAAGCAACTCAACAAGGTGTGAATACATCAAAATGCTTAAACGAAAAATGGTAACCCTATTTTGAGCTTAAACGGTGAGTATGACCTATGATCAAGTGATCTCACTTGACTCCTAAGTCAATGTACTCTAACATAGGTGACTTTGTCGCCGGCCCCTTTCCTAGATGAAGTTCTCTAGTGTTCTTTTGCTTAGATGTTTTTTTATTTGTGTGATTTTCTTGTCTCTCTAAAACAAAAAACAAAACTTCATCTTGATCTTTTTTTATTTTCCACCTTTTATCTGTGTTTAATTCATTGCAAATCTTTCTGTTAATTCCTTGCCAATCCTTGTGAGATTTCATTTGCCTAGTGAGCTGAGTTGACAAAATCTTTACTCTGAGTTGAACTCGGTCCCTCCGATCCAAACCCATCGGCTCGACCGAAAAACAAGGTCTCCTTGTAGTAAGTTCATCGGTACAACCGACATGGACTGATTCGGTCTCACCGATCAGGACCTTCTGTGACTGTTATCTCGGCGTCACCGACGGAACACAAATCGGCGTCACCGCTTTCAACTCTGAGAAAATATTTTGCCATTTCTTATTGCCTATTTTCTTCAGCTCCACTCAATGATTCTTCCATCTATCAGCATCATAAACTACCTGCTGCTTTGTAGTGACTCTCAAGGACCACACCTATTTGGCTCATGATCCAGAAGTGCCCTTCTTGGAAATTGATGTCAAAGGGGAAGAGAGAGCACATCAAAGCTTATCAAATGAGCACATCCAAGCTCTTCTACAGATGCTTGTTATCAAAGAGGAGAGAAGTTACATGTCTTCAAGAGGGGAAAGACATGTCAATATGTTTGATCTTAGCTATTAGCTATTGAAAATTCTTGTTGCTCTGATTTTGGTTGATATTACCCTATTTTTCTCTGATTTTATCTCACCCTATCTTCTCCCATTATCCAATATCAGATTCAGGGGGAGAAAGAATTCATATCTAAGGGGAGAAAAATCTTTGGAATTCATTGCACATCTTTAAATCTTTGGGGACATGTCTATATCTAAATGAAGTACTTAGTACTTACCCATTACATGTCATCCCAGTCTTGGTATTTTTGTGATTCCTTGAAATGCTTTATTAGGAGTGTTCTTGTGTTATCTAACCCTGTTTTCTCAAGCACACTCTTTCCAAAGCCAGCTCAAGACCACAAGGTAAGTATATGCATCACACTCATGTGCATGATGATCTCTTGCTGGTGTACATATTGTTTGCAAGAGGGGTTCATAAACATTGAGGTACATTTCCTAATCATATCATTTGCTCTGATGCATATAGCCAAGATGCATGTAACTCTCTGCTTGCTCTGTCATGCTTATGCATTCACATGTTAGTATATTCTATCTTCACATGATTGCATACATGTAGGGGGAGCTTATGCATGTTACATGTCTTTCCAAAGCTTTACTTGTTACTCTTTGTATCATTTATCTACAGCTTTGATGTATGTTGTCATCAATTACCAAAAAGGGGGAGATTGAAAGCACAAGTGCTCCCTGGGTGATTTTGGTAATTAATGTCAACATATCTCTTGTTGGACTAATGCTTTTATCTAGTTTATTTCAGACAAGTTCAACAATCAACAATGGCGTGGAAAGGACAAGAGGATGTGGAACCCCTTCAAAATGCTAAGGACACATATTGGCTAAAGCTCAAGACTCTTCATTTATATTTTAGTGATCCAAGATCACATTGAGTCCATAGGAAAGCCAATACTATTAAAAGGGGATGAGGTGTTGCTTAATGGCCTGCTTGCTCAAAATGCTTAGTGATATTGCTCCAAAGCCCTCAACCACTTTCTCATTCCAAATATGTCGAAAACCCAAAGTCAAACTCGGCCCCACCAATTCTTTCTATCCAGAGCCACCGAGTTCATATGACATAGCCACTGCCAGAAACCGTAACAGTTAGGTCACACCGATACGGATCTCGGTCTCACCGAGATGGCCTTGCAAACTCTCTGTTGCCTGTTGCAATTGTTTCGGTCTCACCGAAATTGCGATCGGTCACACTGAGTTGGCTTGACAATTTATCTGATGCCTTATTGCTTCACTTCAGTCCCACCGAGTTGATGCAATCGGTGCCACCGAGTTGATGTTTGCCCTAAGCCCTAGCACATCAGTCTCACCAAGTTGTTCCAGTCGGTCCCACCGAGATTCCTAACGTTCACATTCTGAACTAAATCGGTCTCACCGAGTTCTTCTATTCGGTCTGACCAAGTTGGGTCAAATGTGTGTAATGGTTGGATTTTATGTGGAGGCTATATATACCCCTCCACCCCCTTCTCCATTTGTCAGAGAGCCATCAGAACATGCATATACTTCCAGCATACATTTTCTGAGAGAGAACCACCTACTCATGTGTTGAGATCAAGATATACCAATCCTACCACAAGAATCTTGATTTCTAGCCTTCCCCAAGTTGCTTTCCACTCAAATCATCTTTCCTCCATATCCAAGTCTGTGAGAGAGAGTTGAGTGTTGGGGAGACTATCATTTGAAGCACAAGAGCAAGGAGTTCATCATCAACACACCATCTATTACCTTTTGGAGAGTGGTGTCTCCTAGATTGGTTAGGTGTTACTTGGGAGCCTCCGACAAGATTGTGGAGTTAAACCAAGAAGTTTGTAAGGGCAAGGAGATCGCCTACTTCGTGAAGATCTACCCGAGTGAGGCAAGTCCTTTGTGGGCGATGGCCATGGAGGGATAGACAAGGTTGCTTCTTCGTGGACCCTTCATGGGTGGAGCCCTCCGTGGTGCAACCGTTACCCTTCGTGGGTTGAAGTCTCCATCAACGTGGATGTACGATAGCACCACCTATCGGAACCACACAAAAAATCTCCGTGTCTTCATTGCGTTTGCACACTCCAATCCCATCCCTTTACTTTCTTGCAAATAGCATGCTTTACTCTTTCCGCTGCATATACTCTTGCCATGCTTGCTTGAAATGTATTGTGAATGCTTAAACTTGTGCTAAAACTCCACCTCAACTTGAACAACTTAAAAATTGCCATTTTTACTTGTTGAGGGTCTAATCACCCCCCTCTAGACCCCTCTTCTCGATCCTTTCAGTTTCTCTATCATACCTGAAGGAATTTCATAATAAATATTTTCTGTAGGTTCAGTAGGTTGAGGAGCAACTCTTTGTTCTTCCGGTCGGGGTGAAGATACCTCAAACAAAACCCTCAAAGGATGATTTTCCATAGTGACAAGTGACAGTAAATTTCAGCACGTAATACAAATGTTTCCTTACGAAATTCCACTTACCAAAGGCGCTTCACTCCCCGGCAACGGCGCCAGAAAAGAGTCTTGATGAAACACAAGTATAGGGGATCTATCGTAGTCCTGTCAATAAGTAAGAGTGTCGAACCCAACGAGGAGCAGAAGGAAATGACAAGCGGTTATCAGCAAGGTATTTTCTGCAAGCACTGAAATTATCGGTAACAGATAGTTTTGTGATAAGATAATTCGTAACGGGTAACAAGTAACAAGTGTAACAAAGGTGCAGCAAGGTGGCCCAATCCTTTTTGTAGCAAAGGATAAGCCTGGACGAACTCTTATATAAAGCAAAGCGCTCCCGAGGACACATGGAAATTACTGTCAGGATAGTTTTCATCATGCTCATATGATTCGCGTTCGTTACTTTGATAATTTGATATGTGGGTGGACCGGTGCTTGGGTTCTGTCCTTACTTGGACAAGCCTACCACTTATTATTAACCACTCTCGCAAGCATCCGCAATTATGAAAGAAGAATTAAGATAAATCTAACCATAGCATGAAACATGTGGATCCAAATCAGCCCCTTACGAAGCAACGCATAAACTAGGGTTTAAGCTTCTGTCACTCTAGCAACCCATCACCTACTTATTACTTCCCAATGCCTTCCCCTAGGCCCAAATCATGGTGAAGTGTCATGTAGTCGACATTCACATAACACCACTAGAGGAAAGACAACATACATCTCATCAAAATATCGAACGAATACCAAATTCACATGATTACTTATAACAAGACTTCTCCCATGTCCTCAGGAACAAACGTAACTACTCACAAATCATATTCATGTTCATAATCAGAGGGGTATTGAATATCATTAAGGATCTGAACATATGATCTTCCACCGAATAAACCAACTAGCATCAACTACAAGGAGTAATCAACACTACTAGCAACCCACTGGTACCAATCTGAGGTTTTGAGACAAAGATTGAATACAAGAGATGAACTAGGGTTTGAGAGGAGATGGTGTTGGTGAAGATGTTGATGGAGATTGACCCCCTCTCGATGAGAGGATCGTTGGTGATGACGATGGCTTCGATTTCCCTCTCCTGGAGGGAAGTTTCCCCGGCAGAACAGCTCCACCAGAGCCCTCGATTGCTTCTGCCTAGGTTCCTCCTCGAGACGGCGGTGCTTCGTCCCGAAAGCTTCCTTATGATTTTTTCCAGGTAAAAACCCTTCATATAGCAGAAGATGGACACTAGAGACCTACCAAGGGGCCCACAAGCCCTAGGGGCGCAACCAGGGGGTAGGGCGCGCCCCCCAGGCTTGTGGCCACCTGGTGGTTCCAAAATAATTCTCCATAAATTTTCAGGACTTTTGGAGTTGTGCAGAATAGGTTTCTCATATTTGCTCCTTTCCGGTCTAGAATTCCAGCTGCCAGCATTCTCCCTCTTCATATAAATCTTGCAAAATAAGAGAGAAAAGGCATAAGTATTGTACCATAATGTGTAATAACAGCCCATAATGCAATAAATATCAACATAAAAGGATGATGCAAAATGGACGTATAAGCCCCCCAGGCTTGTGGGTCCCTCGTGGCACCTCTTGACCTAATTCCGCCTCTATAGATTCTCAAATATTCCCCATACATAAGAGAGCCACCCAAAATACTTTTTCCATCGCCGCAAGTTTCTGTTCTCACGAGATCCCATCTGGAGGCCTTTTCCGGTACTTTGCCGGAAGGGGAATCGACCATGGAGGGGCTCTACATCAACCTTGCTGCCCTTCCGATGATGTGTGAGTAATTTACCATAGACCTACAGGTCCATAGCTAGTATCTAGATGGCTTCTTCTCCCTCTTTGATCTTCAATACAATGTTCTCCTCGATGTTCTTGGAGATCTATTCGATGTAATCCTTTTTTGTGGTGTGTTTGTTGGGATCCGACGAATTGTGAGTTTATGATCAGATTATCCATGAATATTATTTGAGTCTTCTCTGAACTTTTTTAGGCATGATTATTATAGCTTTGTATTTCTCTCCGATCTATTGATTTGGTTTGGCCAACTAGATTGATTTTTCTTGCAATGGGAGAGGTGCTTTGTGATGGGTTCAATCTTGCGGTGATCTATATCCCAGTGATAGAAGGGGACAAGACACGTATTTGTATTATTGCCATTAAGGATAAAACGATGGGGTTTATTCATATTGCTTGAGTTTACTTTGTCTACATCATGTCATCTTGCTTAAGGCGTTACTCCGTTCTTTATGAACTTAATACTCTAGATTCATGCTGGATAGCGGTCGATGTGTGGCCTAATAGTAGTAGATGCAGGGAGGAGTCGGCCTACTTGTCTCAGACATGATGCCTATATACATGATTATTGCCTTGGATATCGTTGGATTATTCGCTTTTCTATCAGTTGCCCAACAGTAATTTGTTTACCCACCGTATGCTATTTTCAAGAGAGAAGCTTCTAGTGAAAACTATGGCCCATGGGTCAATTTTTATCATATATTAAAATCCAAAAATACCTTGTTGTAATTTTATTTATTTTATTTTATTTTTTGTTTTTATTTATCTATCTATCACTACGAGATTTGATTTGATCCTTGCAATTAACCGCCAAGGGATTGACAACCCCTTGTTTGCGTTGGGTGCAAGTATTTGTTATTTTGTGTGTAGGTACTGTTCACGATGTGTTGCGTGGTTCTCCTACTGGATTGATAACCTTGGTTCTTAACTGAGGGAAATACTTATCTCTATTGTACTGCATCATCCTCTTCTCTTCGAGGAAATCCCAACGCAGGTCACAAGTAGCACGGCACGATGCTTAACAAGCGCTACAATGGTTGACCTTATTCTCCTCACACCCTTGCAAAATGAAAGGTGCCACGATTTCACTATGCAGTGCCCTTGGAGGCGGCAACCGTAACCTTCACAAACAAGGTTTGGGCTATCCCCACAACTTAATTCAAGGCTTCCAACAACACCACGAAGCCTCATCACAATGGATTTGAGATCCAAGGTGACTTATTCCGTCTAGGATGCCCAAACGACAGTACAAGATCCACAAAAGAAAGTAGGGAGAATCAATTTTTCTTTGGCCAAAGTGTAGATCTAGGTCTTCTCTCTCAAATCTTAGAATATCAACAAATTTGAGTGGTTATGGAAAGAGATCAGACAAGATAAAACTTTGGGCAACAATGGAGTAGAGAGAGAGCAAAGAGGTAGGTCAACTTGGGGAAGAAGACCTTCTATTTATAGTCCTCACACAAATCTAATCGTAACACAGTTTTTGCACTAAGCGGTACTACCACTCCGGAGAGCAGTGCTACTGTTGTCCCATTCAGACTGCACTACGAAGGCCCAAGCGGTACCACTGCATAGGGAAAACAGTGGGGAATAAACCCTCTGTGGTAGTTCATCCAACACTTGGTCTTGTAGTTCCGTTCCAACAGGGGAGCAGCACAACCGGTCATGGGGACGGTACTACCATGAGGACACATGGTCCGGTAGGTTGGCTGTTCCTAATGGGTCTGGATAGAAGGTGCTTTAAGAGTCGTGCGGGCCAAGATTTCGTTATAACACAAACAACCAAAGAAATCAGAATTGCATCCAGCAAGGCTACCAAACATGGCTAAGGGCATGGCCAACGGGCTGCCTCAAACCTAACGACCCATGGTCCACGTTGGTTCGGATGCCACGCTGGAGCTAAAGTAGGTGCCTCGCAAAGGAAATGGGCTCTTGCAGAAGAGCCAGCCGCTCCATGTAAAAAGTAAGGGAAAAGGAGGAGAGAGAGAGAGATACATCATGGAGAAAGAAGGAGATGGGGCTCACTGAGATGGGGTCTACATAGTGCTGCCTCCTTTGGGTCAAATAAAATAAAAATGATAGCCCTAGAATTTATCGAGGATTACCGAGTACCGTCAGCATTGCGCCCGCTCGCCTCCACAGGCGACACGGGTGGAGACCAAATCGACCGGCGCCGCCACCCCTTCCTTCGCTCCCGCCTCCTCGCCATCGCCGAAGGAGGCCGCCGGGCAAAGCTCGGACGGCGGACGGCGGGGATCTTCTCCTACGTCCAGATCTTGGCTTCTTGGGTGGGGGAGTCTCACCCCATCCTGTGTGTGTGTGTGTGTGTGGCGGCTTGGCTCCCTGGCAGGGCCTCCGGCGGGTGGTGGCCATGGTGGCTTTGCCGGCAGGGTCCGGCCCTTTGTCCGACGGCTCCTGCCCGGCGCGTCGGGGTGGGATGGTGGCCCCCTCCGTCCTGCTCTATGTTGCCTGCTGATGGTGTGCTGGTTGCTGGATCTGGCCGTGACGCGGCTCTCGGTGACCTGGCGGCTCCATGGCACTCTCTAGTGGCTCCTTCGGGTGCCCTGGTGGTGTGCTCCGCGCTGGCTATGCCTCCCCGTCAGCGGCATCTCGGGAGGCTGTCGGTCGGGCAGGTTGGCGTTGCAGCGATGATGGGGTGCCGAATCTTGCTGGATTCGGCTCGTCGGCGTCTGTGGCCGGCGCTGAGGATTGTGGTGGCTTCTACATGGTCATGGCGCAGTGGCTTTGTGGGAGGTGGGCGGGCTAGCGGAGGTGCGGTGTGTGGGGGTGTGGTCTTGTGCGGTGCTCCGGGCAAAAGCTTGTCGGCCTTTGGTCGGCCGACGATGTCGGCATCCGTGGACATCATGTTACCTCCTTGGAGGCGCAACCATGGAGTTCATTCCCTACACATCCTCGGATTCAACTCTTCGGGTGAAAGCCGCCCGGTCGGGTCGGACGACGGCGTCGGCATCGTCACTTCCCTCTTTGGGGTGTCGTCTTGAAGAGCTTTGGATCCCGTTTGCGCGCTCCGTGGGCTTGACGCTCGCGGCATTGCTGTCGGCAGGTGTCCGGGGGGTGATGTGAAAGTTGCATACGGCTTCTTGTGAGGCAACGATGGCAGCTTCGGGCAGAGTTGGGTTGCTGTTGTGTGTTGGTAGTCCGTCTCATCCGGCGTGTTTGAGGAGTTGTCGTGCCTCACTTTGTCTTTCTGGAGTCAGAGCTGCTGAGGAGCGGCCCTTGCGGCAACGATGATGCAAGGCAGGTGGTCAGTTCGCGCGCTGGCTCGGCGCAGGCACATCGCTTTTCTCCTGCAATGCTCATCGTCGGAGTCGGAGCTGCCTGGTGGTCGGCGCGTGTGGTTGACTGTTTGGCATCGACCGACGCAGGCTTCTACGCTTGTTGGCGGTGAGGTCTACTTCGATGGTCGTCGATGGTGGAGTCGGAGTCGCCCTTGCGAAGGCGTGATGACGATGGCACCGGATTACAACCTCGACGGCGTTCTCTCCTTCTCGGCGTGTGTGCGTTCTTGTGTGGGGTTGCCAGGTCGCCCAGGGTGGCCCTGTTTTGGCGGGCATGTTATGACGGTTTTAGCCTGGTTTTCCGTTAATTAACTGGGCAATTCTCTTCAACTTTTTTAGTGAATCGGGCCTTAAAAGACCGTGTTTAAAAAAAAATAGCCCTAGAATCGAGAAATAAGAATGACGGGGATCCTCCCGGCTCCTCAGCCGTTTGGATCCCTGGCCATCGGATCGGGTGGCTTGATGCGATTTGGACCGTCTGATCTGCCTGCCGGATGATCTGGGTCGTAGGATCGAGAGGTAAAACTGTTGCGATGAATAGTGTGGAAACATTCGTGCCACCGCCTGTGAATTCGGTGCCCCCACGAGGGCATTTCCTTCCTTTCGCGTACATGCTTATACAAGGGGGCCGCTCCTGTGGGGAGACCTAGCCGCCGCTCCCCACCCCACACTCGCGCCCTCCTCCTCCTCCTCTACGCCGCCTCCACCCAAACCCTAATGCCGCCGCCGTCTCCTTCGCCTTGCCCGTCGGTACTCCTTCTCCTACGTCGCCCGACGACCCGGCCCCCAAGCTGCTCCACTATGGCCTCACGCTCTCCGTCCCCGACCTGCGCCTTGACGTCCTGCTCGGCGCCTACACCAGGTTCTCCGTCCACTCCGTGGCTGGCAGTGAGGGGCTGGCCGACGGGGTGCTCGGCAAGATCGAGGCCGCCGTGTACTGGACCGCCGTCGCGCCCAAACAGGGCCACTTGCATTCCAAGTGACAGAGGCCATGGCGCTCGCCACCTCGTCTGCCCCGCCGCTGCAGCAGCTCGCTTGCCGCTGCGATCCATCCGCTTCGCCATCCCCGATCTCTGACGAGGTGAGCGATCTGAGCCGTCCTTCTTGCGCTCGGTTTCTCCCGATTCTGAACCTGGTCCTGTGATGCCATTCCTGTTCCTCCTACTGTATACTGTGCCTCGCACGCCTCGCTAGCTGTTGTTGGATTGGCTCGAGTTTAGGACGACAAGGTCGTGATCAGGGTGGCGCTTTCTGAATGGGAGCAGAGCCAATGCGGCCTTCGACCAGTTTGGGACTTGGAACGGGATCAGTCAATTGATGTCGTTTTGTTTCTGCGGTTCCACTTTTGTTACCAGGGACAGAGATTGTTGAATGTGTGGCTGAGTGTTTCGGTTCTGCGAGCAGTCATATGCTCGTTAGATTAGCTCAGCACAGGGAAATCCTATGGGAGGAATATATGCGACCGTTGACTTCAGGATATGTTGCTTGGTTGTTCACGACCTTCCTAGATGAGTATGAATTATATCTCACAGACCATAAAAAAAATCAATGATTATCCTATAACTTTGAGATGCGATTGGGTTAGATTAGATATGATCGTGATATGCTCTATGTTGTTATGTTTGACGAATCGTAGTTCTAACATTGCGCCTACACCAGGTTTTCCGTCCACTCCATGGCTGGCTACGAGGGGCTGGCCGACGGGGTGCTCGGCGAGGTCGAAGCCGCCGCGTACTGGACTGTCGTCGTGCCAAACGTCGAGGAGTACGGCAGCGATGTGCCCAGGGCCAACGCGTTCGGCGCCGAGAACGTGGCCAAGGGGATCATGTGGTGCGGGGTGATGACCGTGGACAGGCTCTGCTGGGGGAATGAGGTGCTCCGAAAGAGGATTCAAACCGGTGATAATGAGGCCGAGGTCTGCCCGGAGATGCTCGGGTGTATCAAAAGGTAGTGCTTTCTTTCTCAATTTTCACATCAAATGTGTTTCTAATTTGCGGTCAAGCAAACTTATTCAGTGGGATTTGTGATGCATAAATCAATAAATGCTTCAGGTTTTGGGCACATCACAGTTCATAGTTAGATTAGATTATTTGATTAAATCGTGATGCAATGTGCCATCATGGGTATCGCATTTGCATTCGATGGTATTTGTATTAAAAATCTTTATGGTTAGTATGGATAATCTCCCCGATTGCACTTGTTTTACTTGTTCTGCTGTTTGGTATCCCTGGTGCTATGTTAATCTTGTCTGGTTGGTCCTGCTATGTATGGTGATTGGTGAATTATAGCAATGACATGATGTCGTGATTCCATATTATGTCATAGGAGAAGAATCCGTGATTGCAGACAGCTGCATTTTGATGAATTCTGCAACTGGGCTAACTTAAGTGTGTGCACCTTAGGCTGATTGTGTTGTTTCGTTTTGAGATTTCTCACCTTGCTATGCTATCATGGTTTTAGGTTTCCTTGTGCATAATTACACGCCGCAGCGGCGACCAAGAAGCGCGTGGCCCAGCCGACCAAGAAGGCCAGGAACGTGGCCGCCGGCGACAAGGAGCCCGGATTTAAGTATCTTTGCTGGGTGTCGATGGCGGTCTGTCTCTCTCTCTCTCTCTCTGTATGTATGTAGTTCCAGTAGTTCCATGGTACTTTTTTCTGCTAATTTCTAATTCCTTGTGGCCATATACAAGATTATGACTTTTTTTTTGGGTGGTGCACCTATAGTAATCAGTGACCTGTACTAACTGAAGATGAACGAGAGAACAAAATAAGAAAGGGGTGGCCATTGAATTGTCACGATAGATCAAAATCATGATCAGTTAGTTAGTTATTCCTCCAATAGCATTGCATGTAAATGAATCTTAATATAGCTCACCACAGCTCGCTCCTCCTCCCTGTTTCTTCTTCAATTGTGCCAAACTTGAGGCTGTAGCTACTATTCAGAGTTAACTTAGATTTTTGTGGTCGGCGTCCTGCCTGGCAATGATGGAAACAGAGGTGGCACGACTCTGTGATATGGATATGAGTACGATAGTGTTTGACAGTGGCACATGCGACGGTGCTCGTGGGTGCCATGCCGCTAGGCGGGTTGTCTGCACGGTGTTGCAGTGGTCAGTGGCGGTGCACCTACGCCATGTATGGATCAATAACACTAGGCATGAGTGCCAGCGGGTTGTAAATACCATGATTCAGTTGCACATATGTCTTTGGTTGGATCAACACGTCGCATTTTACTTAGTGATTTGTCGTGAGTGCTCTTATGTGAGATTAGCACGTCTTTCATATCTGCCTTTAATGTATGCTCTTGTTTTACCAGTTGCCAGTCACAAGGCTTGATTAGTACCCTGAATGCTTTAATATCTTCTGTTGTTTAAGGTCTGATCTTGCTTATTTTGCTAATACCATATGATGCCAATGGATTAAAGCTTTCTGTCATTATTATTTAGATTGTATTATCCTATGCTTTTGTTGGATAAATCAGTGGTGGTGCTGCATATTTCATTTCTTGGACGGTTGTGTCTTCCCTGTGGTATCTTTCTACAACTGAATTCATGGTGCTGCTGGATGTGTGTAGATTATGGCAGCTCGTTTCCAGATGTTGTCGGAAGCCTCACACATGTTCTCGAGTCAGTAACTTCAAACAGTTCATCACCACCTTCAAAACCGGGATAACTTTGAGAAATAGATCAATGTTGTTGATGCTTATATTTGATTTTACTTAATCCTAAATATGTTTCACAACATTGTTGAAGCTTTGGCTCCTTTTTACAGCTGACATTTACTGCTCTGCATTTGCTTTGTTTTGTTTCACCGAAGGATGACCAAATGTATGTACATTTACAGCTGACACATTATTAAAGGGGAGAGGATCAACGACCCGATTTTCATCAGTGATGACAAATACACCGAGTACCAAATGTCATTGCCTCTAAATTTTGTTGATGATGTTGTGTTTGACAGACTGGTTGGCTCGACTATTCAGGTAGATGCCGTCGAAAACGCCACCGTGCTAGAATGCCAGGGATTAAAGTTGTGTGCAGTGAACGTGTGAGAGGACCAAAACAAGAGGTAACCCACTGACCCTACATAATAAGTAATATGTATCAGTATTTGGGGCTTAACGAAATGTAGTTGTGATGAGATGTTATTATCAATATAGAGTGTGTAATATGATGTGTCTAATTTTCACCTTTCTTCCAGGTCATCTTCTACTAATATGCTGATTGGCTTATGTGACACCTTTTTTTGTTATTGAGTAGGATGTAGAATGGGAGATAGATATGGGAAGAACAAAGGATGTTGTGTACTCTCTTTGGATCTGATGCCACCAAAGTTGAGCCGATTTGTGCTCTCCCTTCATCCTATGTTGTGTCTAGGTTACCAAGTTTGTGTCTACTTCTATGATTAGTTGCTTATGCTTCATGGTCTTTGTGGGAAACACAACATGATGCCTTGCTGGTTCCTGAGTGCCATGTTTGTTCATATCCTTAATTATAATAATTGTTGATCTGTAGGGCTATGTCTGTTGGTGCCAATATCTAAATAAATCAATTATCTTGCTGGTGTCATGTGTTGAATTTACACAATCATGTAATCCAGGGTTCCAAACTATTGCTAGTGGTTTGTAATTTTCTATTTTGTTGCAGTTGACTCGCTTTATAATTTTATGATATAATTTCTTCTTCTCTTTTATCGATGGAGGAGGTAGTCAGAAGTTGTTATTTTGAAACGCCTCCACTTCTTCTGCAAAAGATTGGTGATTTTTCCAAAGGGACGGAAGAAGTCGATCATAGGATCTACTCACCTGAGGTACACCTCATAATTTTTAATGTGAAGTTGTATTTGTGTTATTCCTATCCAAAATTTGTGTTTAATGTGAAGTTGTATTTGTTTCATACCTATCCAAAATTTGTGGATGAACTGGTTCCTATGTTATGTAAATAATTTGAGCTTGGGCTAACATTACTATTCATTTGTCACATTGTACCTGCCATATCTGATAGTTCTATGGTATAAGTGAGCAACTTTGTAGTGGGATGAATATTACTGGATCTCTTCCAAATGCTTCAGAACACTAAATATAGCTATAATGTATCTCTTTGCTTTGCTAGAATATCTCTTCAAATTTAAGAGGAGCTTGGTACTATTTTTTCTGATGGATTTTCCTTATTAGTAATGCTTTATGAGGATCATAAGATTTGTCTCTGATGGCTTTTCTTACAAGTTCCCAGCCATTCTGTTACCCTCCTCTCCTATCATTAAAGATAGGCACACCATTATTGTAATTCCCTATCAAAATATGCTACTATTTAAGCTTTTACATAGCTAAAATATGTTGACTTCATAGCATAGATCAACACTTCTTGAAGAATCAGCAAACAGTATGCCTGAAGGAACATACCAGTTTAGAGGATATTTCTTAATTATGAACGCAAATTGGCGTTTGTTTCTTAATCGCCACAAATACTTTATTTCACACACACACACACGAGAGAGAGAGAGAGAGAGAGAGAGAGAGAGAGAGAGAGAGAGAGAGAGAGAGAGAGTCAATATATATTCATTATAACACAATTGGTGAGTGCAAGTCTGCTTCCTCAACGAAAGCTACCTACAAATTCTTAATTTTCACGAGGTAAAACGATACGGACCAAATATATAATCATTGGTAGCCGGACTACTTACACTATACATTGTTCCAGTAGTTTTTTCATCAACCCTTACTTTGAAAGCCTAGACTTGAAAATCTGTTGTGGCACATCCTGTGTTTTTTCTGCTTATACTTGGGCCGATTGCTCTGCCAAATAGGAGTATTACGAAGCAAATATGAATGAAATGATGCCCCGGCTTTCGTTTTCTACCACACATGTTTTATTGTATAAACTGGAGCTTCACAACTAAAAATAAACATAAATTGTAGCTTAAGTACAACCAGGTTGCTGAGTTTATTCACATCAGCTAGCACTCTGCCTTTTATCCGTGGAGCTAGGTATTACTCTTTGTGAATATGAAGTCAAAATTAATAATTAATAAAGGCAAAATATACCTTTTATGTTTATTCACAGTTGTCATCACGAAGGTTGCTAAGTTTTTTTTGTGCTCACACACGCTGATCAGTTCTCCTAGAGCATTGTAATTAACAATCACCCGCAGTTGATTTCATGACTGGTGGGCTTTCAGCAAATAAACGATCAGAAGGAATCAATAAGAATATAATCCGTTGAGTTCAACATCCTCCAATAATATAATCATGCCTCGATTGGAATTAGTACTACAATATATAACATCTTCTTTTTGTAGTTTTTTTATTTATATGTGTCTATATGGTTTTCCATGAAAATCCAAAAGGGCCTCGAAGTGTTGGAGCTTGGATCTGGGGGGGGGGGGGTGTGCATTGGTGAGCCATCCCTTCTCCCTCACTGGCTTCTCTGTTATTTTTGTGCATATCATGCCTTGATTTGTGCTCAGTTGGTGTGAAATGTGCAAGCAAGCTATGTGTGCGATCTACTGCCCGTTATCATGTGCCACAAACTACTATAAATGCATATTAATGCCCCTTTATTATATATGTCTACTGCCTTTTACATTCTCTAGGGCTAAGCCACTACTTATTCCAGTATACTGAATTGCTATTGTCTGCACTTCTATTGTGTTTTGTTATTATACCTTTTAAACATGCACCGTATGCCATAGATTGGTATGACATGTACAACCATTGTGATATGTGCGAAGAGATGTGACGTATTTTGATGTTTTTACTGAACCATTATTATTCTGGGTGCATAACGATTGTATGGTACTGTCATTTCTTTTATATCACTGTTTGCATCACCAGGTGTTTACGCTAAAACAAGTCGGTTGCTGCAAGTCTTGCAAGAAATTTGGGTGACAAGGCGTCTGGATGGAACTATCTATCCATCTATCTATCTATCTATCTAATATAGTTTACTACTATACCATGTAAAATCAATGTCTCCACTACCACTATGGCTTGGTGTGGTCATGCTATGATGTTAGCGGACATGAATGTTTAGTGATATGTTGATTCAGGAAATTGGCATTTGGTTCAAGATGTAGTTAGGCTCTATGCTCTTAGGAGATAATGTTCTATGAATTTTTTTCCAACTGTTATTGCCACAAAATTGAAATTTGGTATTGACATTATGAAGATTACCTTAAGTGTGAAAGATACTAAGCATGGACATGTGTTCTTATTTATAGCTCTAACTGCATGTACCATATGGATAAAAAAATATCTATCATTTCTAATGAAATGATAAGATTTCTTGATCTTCAATAATGATGTGTACATAAGTAGCACTAAACTCGATGCTGCCTTGTGATAATCTCATGGTGATGTTGAACTCCATAATGTCTTGCTTCTATCAAATGTGAATGTTTCTTCTTAATTTTATTTTGTTATATCCTGTTTGAATAAATATGTTAAACCTGGATTACTACTAACTTGAACATTACCTGCATAACCACAACGCGGGGACCGGCACCCTCGCGCCAAGGTGCGTTACCGATCTAGTTTTAGATTCAACGTGGAGCATGGAGCATCACCACTGTAGTGCTTCACCCTAAGTTCCCCTAAGAAAGAAGATATGTCTAACATGTCGGAGACAACACGGGGTACACACGGCACGTCACAACATATTGCTGAAAGTTGTCGAAAGCAGTTGATATTTTTGTTAAATGAAAAGCAACCAGCTGCTATGCGAGAGCCAATAACACATGGCTAGCACCTGGTATTCGACGGAGGACGGGGACATCGAGCAGAGCGTGAGGACGAAGGAGCCTAGTCCCTACGGACCTGCTACTTGCATATATCATACAAGTACATATTTTGTACTCCCTCCATTTCACGATATAGTACGCCCGCGCTTTCCGAGATTCAAATTTGACCGCAAATTTAACCAACGAGACCGATTACGGCGTGAGCAAAAAATATTTTTGCTCACGCCGCAATCGGTCTTATTGGTTAAATTTACAGTCAAACTTGAATTTCGGAAAACGCGGACGCACTACATTGTAGAATGGAAGGAGTACTCCATTCACTCAGACGATCACATTCGAGCGGTTAAAGCCATGAAAATCAACTGATAAAATAACCGCGCGTATCCCGTAGTCAACACGCCGTGCTGTTGCCCAGTTTATGAATGATTGATCAAATGAACAATAAGCAGCCGAGAATTCATCATCATGACAATACTACTAGCTGGTCCAACGGCAATGTCCGTACGGCATCGTCCGCCGTCAAACAAGTCCAATTCATTTCCAATTATCTCCTAGTTATAGTTTCTCCGTCCCACACTCAGTTTCCACTGCAGCTCGTGCAGGGCTCCAACGTTCGCAATCGCAATGGCCTCCCCAGCCGCAGTGTGCAGCCTCCCGACCCACACAGCGCCTTCCCTCGACGCCAAACCCGTGGACGAGGCCGGCCTCCGCCGCCTGACACGCCGCCGGCGCCGCCGCTGCATCTGCATCTGCGCCCTGGTCACCCTCGGCGTGCTCCTGCTCCTGGGCGTCACCCTCCTCGTCCTCTTCCTCACCGTGTTCCGCGTGCGCGACCCCACCACGCGCCTGCTCTCCACCCGCTTCGTCGGCCTCGCCCCCAGCCTCACGCAGCCCAACTTCACGCTGCTGCTCACCGTGGCCGTGCACAACCCCAACCCGGCCTCCTTCTCCTACGCCTCCGGCACCACCGGCCTCTGGTACCGGGGCGCCCACGTCGGCGACGCCCAGGTCGACCCCGGGCACATCCCTAGCAAGGGAGACGGGGTCGTGCAGCTGGAGATGACGGTGCTCACCGCCGGCTTCACCAAGGACATGGCGCAGCTGATCAGGGACATCGAGGCCGGGTCGCTGCCACTGGACGCCAGCGCCAGGATCCCGGGGAGAGTGGCCGTCCTGGGCGTCTTCAAGCTCAACGTCGTGGCCTACTCTGACTGCCACATCGTCGTCGGCTTCCCGGACATGGACATCCGAGGACAGGACTGCCGCGACCACGCTAAGCTTTGATCGGCTTGGTTTTTGTTGTTCGTTTTATGGCATGCCAGGGAGAGCGTGATCAGTGGTTCTCAAGTTTCTTATAGGGTGCATCAGCATGATGATACTTGATCCTCTCTATACTCTAGCATTGATGAATTGCTCTTATGTCTTGGTCTCTTCGTGTATAGAGGAAAGGGTTTTATTTTATTTTTTTTGCAAGGAAAGAAACAGATTTGTTCACTAGTACTGGTGTGTTTGTTGTAAAAGCTATTACGATTTAGTTGATCATGCGTATATGTTATTCAGGCTGTGCTTGGCAGCTCGCTATTTTTGGAGTATTTGGAGACTACCGTGTGTTTTCCAGAAATCATGATTTTCAGAACATTGATGCGCTTGATATCAACAAGAAACAAATACTACAGTTTTATAAATCCTAGTATCCCTAACAACGTGGTTTGTTTTAATACTATCTCTGTTTTCAAATGTAAGATGAAAAAGAAGTCTTGACCTCTTTTTTCTAAACCAAACTGAGAAAAACTGTGATTTTTAGAGGAAACGTTAATTGGCAATTGTCCGCCAGGAGAGATTTCGCAGCGAACAACCGTGCGGGAACCGCCGCCGCCACTGCTTGCTTTTGCAGGAGCTCTGAGACCGCTCCTATGGCGCCGCCGCAGCTACTTGCCGCCATGGTCGTCGTCTCCAGTGACCTCCCACACCTCCTTGCCCGGATCTGTGTCTCGAACACCGTCGACCAACCCGTTGCGAGCCCGGAGTGCACATCGCCGTCCGCGAGCGCCCTGACGGCATGGTCGAGCTCCACTGCGTGCGCTTCAGGTCCACCTCTCCCAAAACCATATATAGTTTCTTTTTCTTTCTGAAATTGCAGTGGACATTTGCCGACATCTTACTATTGTGAGAAACTTCACACGAGATCCTAGTGCATCATTGACCATTTTGGCAATTGTTTAGATACGTTTTGCCATGTACAACAATACTTGTCCCCTTGCATTGGCAATTTTGAGTCGGATTTTTGCCATGGCATTTTTGTTACATTCTTGCAAATTTTTAGCTAACTATATGAGAACCTAATGCTTGCTCTAATCCCCACATGGCCACATGGCATTTATGTGAAGTGGCTTGGAAAATGTAACAAAAGTATTTTTTAGGACTCCCAAATTATATTTGATCACATGGCATTTACGTGTGAAGTGGGCATGGCCAATTTCTGAAAGAAATTCATATGGCAAATTCAAAACATAGCAGAAAATCATATGGCAAATTCAAAAACATGGCAGTTTTTGTTTAGTGAAACATAGCTTTTTTTAGAGCAAATTGCATTTTTTGTCACATGGCATTTTGTGTGTGTGGTGGCTTGGCAAAACTATCATGCATCAATAAGTTGTTCTCAATTCTTTTTGTTTCGAGATAGTATCAACTCATGAAAAAATTTGGTTGCAAATGTTTTTGTACTAGGTATATGGCAAGTTCACATGTGCAAACAATGTCCACATGGCTAATTCCTAGAGTTTTGTCATGGGAAATAATGTTTTAACATGTCAATTTCCTAGAGTTTTTCCTTAATGTCCACGTGTGAAAATAATTCTTTAACATGGCAAATTCATGGAGTTGTCATGGCATATTTTTTTTAACATGGAAAATTTGTTACTTTGTGTTCAACAAACTTTTGTTCTAATGCTTGTCATGTGTAAATTTCATTATAGGCAGCATGACATTTTTACTTTTCTAGACCATGGCATTTTAACTCGTTAGACCTTGTCATTTTTATTGTTAAGATGATGGCATTCTTCATTATTAATAATAGGATGGCAATTATATTAATAAGAGGAAGGCAGTTTAATAATTAATAACATGACATTTTTATATTTAACAACATGGCATTTTAGTAGTTAATAACATGGCATTTTTATTAATAACATAGCATTTTTATTAGTAACATCACAGTTTTAATAAATAATAACATGGCATTTTTCAATAAGAGGATGACATTTTTATAATTAACAACATGGCATTTTAATATTTAATAACATGAAATTGTTATTAATAACATGGAATTTTTTAAATAAGAGGATGGCATTTCTATAATTAACAACGTGGCATTTTAATAGTTAATAACATGACTTTTTTTATTAGTAATAGGATACAGTTTTATAACTGATAACATGGCATTTTTTAATAATAGGATGGCAGTTTTTATAAATAACATGGCATTTTTAATATTAGGTTAAGGCCCATAAAATGGCACTTTTTTCCACAAGCATGCTATTTTCAAAAAAAAATGAAGAGCATGGCATTTTTTTTCAAGAGCGTGGCATTTTTTTTACATAGATCATGCCTTTTTCATTTTTGTTGAGCATGACATTTTTTGTTTGAAAGAACATGGCATTTTTGCATATAGCAGCATTTTTCTCTCATATCGAATTTTGCAGGTACAAAAATCACAGCCACTTTTTTGTGTGTGTATAAGAATTTTTTAAATTTTTAGATATGGCAAATTTGTATAAATTGGGCATTTTTTAGGTACAAACTGGGCTTTTTCGGCCCAACTAGGGCATGGTACGAGAGATAGCTTACATACAGGTAGCTGGCGCCCACGCGCCACATCACATGGGCCGGCCCAGGAGACCTGCAGAAAAGAAAAAGCAAGCCGCGAGGAAAAAGTAAAACTTTAATCGGGAAAAGTGGCATTTGAACTCCGAACGCGAAAGTAAATGCCAGCAAGCGCTAACCACTAGGACATGCCCGGTTTGTTGATTACTAATGGAACCAGATCTTATTTGACGATTCATTAAGTACAAAAATTAAACATATACTAGTATTATATACTCACTATAATTATATTTGAATAAAGAAAACATAAATTTGAAAAAGCATTCACAAAAAACATGAATTGAAAGAAATAAAAAATCAAAAAGGTTTGTAACAATTAAAAAAAATCGCAAAATGGGAAAGTTCATGAATTTTAAAAAAGTTCATCGAATTTGGAAAAAGTTCATCGAATTTTTTGAAAAAATAAAATTTCAAATCTGTTCATTAAATTTATAAAAAAAATCATCGAAGTTGAAAAAGTTCATCGAATCTGAAAAAGAGTTCATCAATTTTGAAAAAAGTTCATCGATTTTGAAAAAAAAGTTAATTGATTTTGAAAAAAGTTCATCAATAATGAAAAAAAGCTCATCAATTTTGAAAAAAATTCACCGATTTTGGGACAAAATCATGAATTAGAAAAGTAGTTCATCAATTTTGAAAAAAAAAGTTCATCGAATTTGAAAAAACGTTCGTCAATTTCGAAAAAAAGTTCATCGATTTCGAAAAAACGTTCATCGATCTTGAAGAAATATTCATTGATTTAAAAAAATCACGAAAATTTAATAAAAGGTTCACGCAATTAGCAAAAAGAAAAATAATGAGAAAAAAAAGCTGAACAAAACAGTTCCCAGAAACAAAAAAGGAATAAAGTTCCACGAACTGCAGAGGATAAATGGGAAAACCAATGTGTGTCTACACAATCAATCGAGGTGGCCTAGTGGTTACTATGCTTTGCTCTGAACCCCTGCGATCGCACCTTTTTTTGAATTTTAATTTTAATAGGAAAGAAGGAAATAGTTAAATGGGACGGCCCAGTCGCAGGAGGGGGCGTTTGCTGCAGGCGCCCGTTAGCAAACATCACTGGTGGGCTTGGCATTATGAAAAATCTGCACTCTTTTGGGTTTCTCGTTCTTTCTCTTTTTACTCGCCTACACATAACTTTTGTCTTATATGAGTTTGCTATTTGTCGACGTGTTTTCTTGTGTACGTGTGTTGTGTGCATCCTAGCTATGCAGAGACCGAGTGTGTACTCATTGTGTTTGTGTATTCTCGACGCTCAATTTTAAGCCAATAAAATTCACTTTTTGTCAAAAAAAATTTGAGGCAATAGTACGACATGTATCTGCCACGAGCTCACAAACCAAGGCAAGCTATACATTTCTCAAGCCATTATAACTGCCGAGGAGCAAGTTATTATCATGCCAAGGGCCTCAAACTCACACACAAAAAGGCAAAGCTCGTCACATGAACATAAAGCGCAAAGTGTCTAGCTTAGCCATATGAATTATGATAATGCACGGTATCATGTGACCTTGGTACCTCCAATGGTTGCAGACTGATGCCTCCGCTCCACTCTGCCGGTATACAACAACCAAACACCAGTATATCTCCTGTTAGCTCTACCCCGTCTATCACTTCGCCGCCAAATGGAAGCAGCATCCTTAGCCGATTAGTCAGTGCCGAAGTAGCGATCACCGTATTCACCCAGCCCTGGCACGACACGGTATTCCTCGTTCAACCCGGCGTCGATCTCCGATGTTACGATCTTCACACCAGGGAATCGCTTGCAGACACAATGGATTCCTTCAGGAGCCTGTTTGTGGAATGTCGTAAACAAGCTAACCAAAAATAAGGAAACAGGTACTGGGTGGTAACTAGAGCTAGTAGATGGGCTAGACAACTTTACCGATATAAGATTAAGAAACATGATGTGGTCCTCTGGAACTCCTGTACTTCTAAGAAGCTGTATAGCTTGATTTGCTGAGTTACCTGTCAGAAACAAAGTATACTAGAACTTTAGTCATGGGAGTAACCAACTTCTATTAGTTCTAAATTTGAAACGCAAACAGAACGATCAAGAAAAGATTAGACGGATACGTAACACTAACCAGTACCGAGCACAGGATCCATAAGTAGAACATGACGTTCAGCAATATCATTGGGTAGCTTGTTGTATATGAGCTGGACACAGAAGTAAGGTTTATTCACAAAAACCGCAGTAGTGAACTATTTTCAAGAACATTTTCAGTGGAAGTACATGTAAAGAACACTCAACTTGTTGTCCGTTGTCTCCAACACGATGTATTAGGATTTTACCTATTTTTATCCCCTTACAACAAGCACGCAAAGCATTCTCCATGCTTTCACCACTGCAGTGAAACATATATATATATATCATTCTAACATGTGCAGGAAAATACTACCAAAGATGTATTGCATGAGTAATTTCACTGAAAATGTATAACTAGGGAAAAGGAAGAAGGCAGGGGCATTGCATGTAAGTTTAAATCAGCACTCATTGTTCCTACTAGCTAGCAGTATAGCATGAGTTAATAGTGATTCACGTCTGTTACTGACTTAGTACTGTAATTGATGGAATGGAACAAAAGTAGGGAGATATGTACCGGGATTGAAAAATCAATTCTAAGGACATATAATACAGGATAACTGAACTACTGTGTAAAGAGAAATCGCAAACGAGTCAAAATTTGACACATTATTTGCATCACTGAACTATGGTGCATTTTTAACAACTGTCTATAGCTTACGTACAGGTATAGCGAATTATTGAGGCTAGATGACAGTTTAAATCAAAAGGAGCTACAAGGAAGCTGCATATCCTAGAATATGGTGGTACCTAAAATTCCAGCCTTTTTTTTTTTTGAAACAGACATAACCCCTTTCCATTAACCTAATAATGGAAATTAAAATCCCAGCCTTTTAAAGTATAAGATTTTAAAAATGGGGCATACCTTCGAACAATCGACACTCCACAGAGCTTCTTGCAGAAGTCAACTCCTGAATAAATAGATCCTGGACAAAGCATAAATAATCATGATGTTAGTGTAGGAAATTTCATTCTTTGTTCTATTACCGAATATGAACGAGTACACAGGGCCTTACGTTAACAGAAATACACAGTTGACAGTTGTATGAAGTAAATAAGGCAAACAACCAACAATCTTTAGAAGTCCCAGGCTTCCAGAAAATTATTTCATGAATACAAATTGGACAAGTACAAGTTTAATTTCACAAATTGAGGGGATAAGCTCTTATCTCCACACAAGCTCTGTTAACCAATGACGACATGGATCGGTATTTTTTGAAATTATAAAGGGGCTATTGTGTGTTTCTTCACCTGGTTTCCGTATAACAAACCAGTCACCTTTTTCTAAATGGAAAGGCAGATCACCTGCCATATTCCTGAAAAAAGGGTGGCTATTCCAGCTCTCCAACCATAATTTAAACAGATGTATGGAATTAAGTTATTTGACTGAAGCATGGCAACTAATTTCCTATAGAAAACAGTTAACAAAAGGGGTGCATGACACAATGGAACCAGTGATGTACCTGTAGGTGTAACGACCTGCTTCTCTGTAAATGGCAAATTCCCCAGTCCATGCTCAACAACCTAGCAAGATATTTCCGTACCAGTAACACTTAGTAAACAGTCGACTACATTTATGAACTATGCAGCTCAACTTTGAAATGCTACTGGACTGAAGGAATTTATCTAAGAAAGGACAAAGAGGTAGGGGTTACGAGAAATAAGACCATTACCAGACGAATCAGCCGATCTGAATAGAAGACAAAATCAGGAGTCGTAATATCCCGGTCACGAATGAGGGTATGCATTCCCCGTATCTGTCCAGATAATTTTTTAATAGCTCAAGTTTGGAAATCTAAGTACTACTATAAATCTGAAAGAGCAACAGTTACGATAAATATACCTGGAAAGTTGTCTGAACTACACAAACATTTGGATATAATTTGCACAGGTCGTGCTGTCCAAGTTTTGTACGAATATGTTGCGCAATTAAATCAATGGCAACATGGTTATCTCCTCCTCGTGGTATGATCACATCAGCATACTTCTTGGAAGGCAGGATAAAATCATCAAAGGCGGGCTTCACAAACCTCCCGTACTAATTATTTCATCAAAAAATTGTGTTAAAAAGGGTAATGACATGCATGTGTATCTCAATGATGGCATGCATATATATACTTCATTTCGTTCATGCGGCATATTTGTACTAAGCACAGTGATTAAGGGGGGGAATGGTAGAATGATAGGTGAAGAGTTGGAGACGACAATGATATACCTGTGTAGTGTCATGGGTATAAGAAGATTATAGTCTGTTGAAAGGTTTACTCATAGATACTGAAGAGAGATGGCCGCATGATAGAGAAATAATAATTTAAATTGCATGCAGACCTTATATTTTGAAACAGCAGGATACTGTATGCCTTATGCGTTGAAGCTTAGGGAGTTAATATACTTTGAATAGAATAAGGCTAAGAGATCCAAAAGTCGAGACTGGTGGTAGAATTACCTGCTCAAGCACTGAGAGAACATCTCTACCTCTTTCAACTGTATCACGCCTTATTCTTCGGGCAAGCCTAATATCAGCATCTAAACCGATCCATAATGGTCAACAGAAGAAAGGGCGAGCGGTCAAATAATAGCTATAAACATGACTAACCAAACAAAACGGTAAGAGACTCAGAGCATGCAATGTCTCCAATATTGTAGCCATGATGTTATGAATCATATATGCAACCAAATAGAACAGCAACAAACCTGTGTCAACGAAAATTTTCATGTCCATCAAGTCACGCACCCTTTGATCATGAAAAACCAAAATGCCCTCCAAAATGATGACATCTGATACATTGACCTAACAAAAAAGTCGATGATCTATTCATAAGAGGAATTATGGACCTAGTTAACAATCACAACCATTTTATTTGGCTTGAATTAAGAAAAGGCATCAAACAGAGCACCAACAACACTAGACATCATTGTTCAACACAAGCACTCGTGTTCTTCTACAGATTAACAATAGAAGAGCTAGGGCCATGGTGATACAGCAGATCATTAGCACCTTCGTAAATTGTAGCTTTTACTTAAATTGAGGTAGTAAAACAATAATTTCTTAGATACATAACTTTCATGTCATCAATTTTCATCTTTTTTTGCAGGTTATCAGTTTTCATCTCATCCAGATATTCTACAGAAAACATTTGTATACAAATTTACTCACCAATAACTACATCACAAAGGCATTATCACTTTCACATAAATGGTTGATTATGCAGTCAGTTATCACCTTTCTAAAGCTCTCAGAGCATCGTCGATGATTCTTGAAATCATATATAGGAATATTAACAGACTGTCCACTCTTTAGCTTTCCCATGCACTCCAGAAGTTGATCGGTATCAAATGCATCTGCAAGCAAGAAAATAAGATCTTATCCTTATGTAAAACTAAACTGGATTCAAAGCAGTAAAAAGAAGGCATAGGTATCCGTCAAATCAAGTACCAGGGTGATCAAAGTTGTACTCTTCCACATGTTCAGATTCCTCCTCAGTTAAACCGCGGTAGAACGAATCCTGCAAAGTTGCAACCAAAGCTTAGTTATACTTGCTCCTGGGATGCTTGGAAATAAGGTTTCTGCAATAGGTGGTGTACCATTATGTGTTTTAATAGTTGGATCAGATTTAACAGGAAAATGGATGCATTTCGGAAACGTTATACTGAGTATGATGACTAGGGACATTGACAGCTAGATAACGGAGGATCCAATTCCCCGAACAAAAGCACTACTAGTAGTAGTAAGAATTGGAATCATTTACTAGTCATTAATGTGCGCCATCACGAGAGTACACGATTCCAACTCCACCCACTGATGCTCTAATAAAATTGAACAAACGTCACAAGCTCTACACGAACATATGCGCATCGCAGAGCAGCACCACAAACGGAGAAAAAAAAAGACAGAGCAAAAAAGAAGCACAATCCGACGGGCAACGAGCAGCAGCTGACCTGGC
This sequence comes from Thinopyrum elongatum, assembly GCA_011799875.1. Classification (NCBI taxonomy): domain Eukaryota; kingdom Viridiplantae; phylum Streptophyta; class Magnoliopsida; order Poales; family Poaceae; genus Thinopyrum; species Thinopyrum elongatum. The sequence continues at coordinate 297,523,715 of CM022303.1, read as the reverse complement.
TGACGAGCACGACGCGGTGGTCGTGCAGCTGCTGGATGATCATGTCGCACACCGTCGTCTTCCCCGACGCCGTTCCTCCGCACACCCCTTTGAAAAACGAAGCAAAAGGAATAAAAAAAGAACTCAAAACAGAACCAAAACGGAGAAACTGCAGGAGAGAGCCGCGGAGGGGTACCGTACCGATCACGAACGGCTGCCTGGGCGCGGGGGATGCGAGCCCGCTGGGCGCGGCCGCGGAGGCGTCGGCCGCGCCGTTGCAGGTGGCGGAGGAGGGCGAGGAGGGGAGGGAGGAGGAGGAGAGTCGGCGCGAGTCGCGGCGGAGGCCGCTGAAGTGGGCCCCCACCGCCGAGTCCAGGACGTCCTCCATGGGTGAGCTCCGCGGGCGTGGTCGCCGGCGTGGTCGTGGCGAGCTGGCGATCGCTGTGGCGAGCTCGGAGGTTTTGACACGGGGATGGGGCGGGTTTTGGGTGGGGGAGGGAGGACGGGGACGTGGTGGTGGCCTGGTGGGGGGGCGAAAGGAGGACGCTGGGTGGAGCCGGCTCTGCGTGCACGCGTGAGGCGGCTGGACTCGGTGGACGCGAAGGAGGGAGGTTCTGGCGGGCGGAGGCGAGGAGCATATTTCTCCTTTTTCCGTGACGCGCCGGGGAATATGTGGGGTAGATTCTGTTTTTTTCCTGCGCCTCGCAGCTGCTGGTCCTGTTTGGTGTTCCGAATTTGCGCTGCTTTTATTTCTCTGGAGCACCAAAGTTTGTGTACTACGTGCTTTCAATGCTTGCAAGTTGCATTGCTCGATGCATCCATGTTTGACCGACCTGACCTGTAAACTACGCTGCTGCTGCCTTTGGTTTGATCGATGCGGTTGTCTGTAGCCATTGTTGCGCTGCAGGCTTGCAGTTACTGTATCGTGTTCGTGGAGGAGCAATACTGTTCCGGCCAGTAAACAACGACTCGCCTTATTTTTGGGACTGCTGACGCCGTGGATAGGACCATACGTAGCAAAAAAGAAACGAGGAGTATGATGTCAAGGTGCGGCGTCACGACTCACGAGTGCCCAGTTGGGCGCGGATCTGACCGACCCCGTTAAAAATATACTCTGCGAGAAAAGGAAAACTAGTAGACGAGAGGAGTCGCTTTAGCTTATCATATCAAACCGGGCAAGTGCGTGTACGCGTAACCAAATGAATAGTTTTTTTTTAACACAGTACAGACGCAAACACTCATATACACGCGCATACACTCATCCCTATGAACGTACACACGCACACCCTACCCCTATGAGCACCTCCGAAAGACTGAGCCGGCATATCATCTTGAAATTTACGAAGTCATCATAGGCACCTCGTCTAGGAATAAATGCGAGCACCAGGACTTGAATCCTGGTGGGCTGGAGATACCATAGTCCCTCTAACCATCCAACCACAGGTTGGTTCGCCAAATGAATAGTTTTAGCTGTGTCATTGTCGTGTAGGTCTGAGTCAATGCGCAGTGATTAAAAATGTAGGACTACATGTAACATGCCGTCTTTTTGAAGGGACACTACTTTCTTTTTCTTATATAAGAAGAATAATTTTTGACAGCTCAATGCTTTATTTTATGAGAAAGATTGCCAGCTGTATGTAACACATGGCGAATCCTATTCTGCAAGTTTTGTTTGAGGGGAATCGTGGTCTGCAAGTTGGCCGCGGAACGGCGACGACGTCGCGCCACTATTACACTTTTTAAATTCTAATATAGGAAGATGTCTGAAATTCAATAATAAATTATGAAATTTTAATGAGAACGTAAGATTCCTATAAACATTTTTCATGATTTTTTGAAATATGGAATACCTTTTTAAAATTCATGAGCTTTTTAAATTCATTTTTGTACAATTCAGTGGTATTTTTATTGAAATTCATTGATTTTCTTTGACACTGTGAAATAAAAAATCTAGCTCAAAACAGGACATGGACCGGCTGAGGCGTATCCCACGTAGTGATCTCCTGGTCCATGCTCGCAGCGCCAACTATGCCAAGTGGCGATCACGGCGTGTTGTGGGGCGGCCCAGCTACGCCTGGTTAACCGGTTGACTAGTTGAACGTGGACTTTCTAAAAATCATAGATTTTTTTAAAAAATCATAAACTTTGAAAAAGGTCCATGGATTTGCATAAAATTAGGAAAATATCACAAATTTGAAAAATTTCTTTATATGGGAAAATCCATACATTCAAAAAAGTTAAAGAAGTGGAAAAAAAGTTTGCCAATTTGAAAACCGTATTTGGATTTAAAAAACACAAATTTTAAAACATTCAAAAGTTTAAAAAATGTTCATGAATTTAAAACAATTCATGGATTAAAAAAATGTTTGCAACTTTGAAAAAGTTCACAAATTTGGAAAATTTCAAAAGTTAAAAAGTTATTCATGGATTTTAATTTTTTTTTGAAATTAGGAAAAGTTCACGATCATGAAAAAAGTTCATGAATTAAAAAAGAACGAAAAAAGGAAAAAGGGAAATGAAAACCCATATAAAAGTCGTCTTGAAAAAAAAACCAAGGGAAAAGGGCCCTAGAAAAACTGAGGAACCTTCTAGAAAAACTGGGGAACCGATCAGAGCAAGAAAAAAACCTGGCGTGTGAGGCGAACATTGTGAACGAGAAAAAGAAAGAGGTAAATGGGCCGAAACCAAGGTCCAAAGGGGGTGCGCGCCAGGTTGCAAAACACTAGTAACCTAACTAATAAAATATTTTCGGCCTATGAGTGCCTGCATTTTATGAAGAGAAATAAAGCAAAGAGAAATAGATGTCGCGCATTGAACTTGGACATGATGAAAGCTTATGACCGAATGGGGTGGGATTATTTGAGGGTCATTATGCAGAAGTTGGGGTTTGCACCAGCTTGGACTGATATGGTAATGGGTATGGTAAGCTCGGTTATTTGTTTTGTCATTTGTAATGGAAACAAGCTCGAAACTTTCAAACCTACACGTGGTATTCGACAGGGGGCCCAATTTCTTCTTACCTGTTTTTGTTGGCAGCGGAGGGCGTTTCGTGCCTCTTAAAAAGTAGTCCTTAGTCATCGCACCTTAGTGGAATCAAAGTGGCAGAAACGGCACCGTCGGTGAGCCACTTGCTTTTTGCAGATGACGGCCCGTTGTTTTTCAAAGCAAATGGTGATGGAGCAAGAGAGTTGTCCGCACTGTTGGAACGCTACTGTAATGCTTTGGGACAGAAAATAAACTTGACAAAATCGTTAGTCTTTTTTTAGTAAAGGCTGTCCAGAGACCCTGGGGAATGAGGTGAAGCAAATCCTAGAAGTTCCAAATGAACCTCTACCAGAATAATACCTGGGCATGCCAACTGACGTTGGAAACTCGAAAAATGGGACTTTCAAATTCTTGAAGGATAGAACCTGAAACAGGGTAAAGGGATGGATGAAAAAATTACTCTCGGCAGGAGGTAAGGATGTCCTTATGAAATCAGTGCAGGTTGTTCCAGTCTATTCTATGCCTTGTTTCAAGCTGCCAAGAGGATTATGCCTTCATATAAATTCTCTTATCCACAAGTTTTGGTGGGGTAGTAAGCAAGGAGAAAAGAAGGTCAGTTGTGTCTCATGGGATACAATGACAAAGCCAAAATTTCTGGGAGGCTTGGGTTTCAAAGATATCAAACTTTTTAACCTTGCTCTGCTAGCTCGCCAAGGTTTGTGTATTCTGGAGGGTTGAGCTTCTCTCGGTGCACGTATCCTCAAGACAAAGTATTTCCCTTACAATGATTTTATGCAAGCTGAGCTAGGTAATTCACCATCCCAAATCTGGAGGGCAGTGTTGGAGGGGAAAGAAATTCTGTCATAGGGGTTGATCCGAAGAGCGGGCAATGGCCAAACTATTAACATATGGAGGGGCAATTGGATCCCTATGGATTACAATATGCGACCACTTACCTGCATTGCCAATGATCCTCCTCAATTGGTCAGTGAGTTAATCCATCAACACAATGGTGATTGGAACAGGGAATTGATCAAACAAACTTTTATACCTATTGATGCACGGGCTATCATATCAATACCACTCTGTAACAGGGCGGTTGACGACTTCTGGTAATGGCAATACAACCAAAGGGGCATCTTCTCCATCAGTTAAGAATACATAATGATAGTCTTGACAAAGCATCGGAGAGAGGCTTGGCTAGAGGGACGTGTAGGGCCTTCACATTCCTAGGCGGATTAGCGATCATGGACTAGCCTCTAGAAGGTTCAGGTTCCGTCAAAAATTTGTATATTCCTATGGAGACTTGCTCAACAGTCTATACCTTCAGCAGATCTTCTCCACCACTGTAACATGGTGACATGCAGTAATTGTAACCTCTACGGAATGGAGGACTCATGGCGCTAGTCGTTTCTGGACTGGACGACATCACGTTGTGTATGGGCACTTACTGATGGATAAATAGTTCATGCCATGCACCAATCCAGGGAACCGGACACAAGATGTTGGATCTTTACTATGTTGGAATCACTACCACATAACCAGTTCATACGATTGTTGGTTACTCTTTGGGCGATATGGCACACACAACGCAAGGCAATTCATGAAGCTGTCTTCCAGAGTCCGAGAGGTACACATAGATTCATAGAGATATTCATTGGTGAGATTAATGCTATTAAACCAATACATGCCATGTGAACACGCCAATCATGGCTGCCCCGACCTGGGTCGCTCCTCCCATGGGATCAACCAAAGTAAAGGTAGACGGAGCCGTTGGCAATTCATCTAATCATGGACCTGTCAGTGATATCCACAGAGACACCCAAGGGAACTATCTTGGATCCTAAACACTGTTTTTTGTTGGGGTAACTAACCCAACTACGGTTGAAGCTTTATCATGCCAAGAGGCGATGGCCCTGTCATTTGACCTGTTACAAACAAGCACCATTGTTGCATCAGACTGTGAAGGTGTCATGTCAAACATGAAGGACGGGACTAGCGGGAAACATGGTCATATCATCCGGGAGATCAAGATTATGGCATCGGAGTTCCAAGACCGCTCTTTCATTTTTGGAGGAAGAGCCTTGAATCTGGAGGCACATAGCCTCGCTAAACATGCACTTAGTTTATCTGCAGACCATCATTTATCGCTTTTGCAACCTCCTACTAATTGTATTCCTCTGAACATTATTGAGAAATAAAGATTAAGCATGTGTTAGCCTAAAATAATTGAGGTATTATTGAACTTCTTTTAAATTCATGGACATTTTTCAATGTTTGTGATATTTTTCTCTTTAGGGCAATACACTTGTAACCACTAGACATATTAATGAACTTTTTTCAAAGGGTGATATAACAGAGAAGCTTGTATTAAGAAAGAATGGACCTGGGGTCTATAAGTTCACTAGAGGCATCTCTCTCGAAAAGAAGGCAAACGACATGATAACGAATTACAGTTTCACAAGTGACAATAATAGCAACGAGTATGACTATAATCATTCATGACATAATCTCATATAGGCATTACGTCCGAGACAAAGTAGACCGGTAATCCGACAACATCTACTACTATTACTCCACCCCAAGACCGCTATCCAGTATCATCTCAAAGTATTAAGTTTAAAATACAATGAGTAACGTTTTAAGCAAGATGACAGAATGTAGACAGAAAGAAACCTCGCAATAAGATAAAACCCCATCGTTTTCTCCTTTGTGGCAACAATACAAATATATGTCTTGTCCCAATTTTGTCACTGAGATATAGAAATCACCATAAGATTGAACCCACAACTATGCATCACTCCCTTTGAAGATATACCAATCAATCTTGGCCAGAGAAGATAAATAGATCAAAAAGCATACATAGCTATTGATACCTCCTTCTAGTGATCTGATAAAGGAACATAAAAGTATCCCGCACCTATTTCCACAAAGGTGACCCTGGGTTATCGAACCCACGAGAGGAAGGTTCCCTTAAACGATGGTCTCTAGCAAGCTTCCGTTAAAGGATCAATTCCAACTTTTGACCGGATCATTCAAGCAAAGGGTGATTAAAACACTATAATAAAAAGAGGTACGGGTATGAGGTCTTAATGCTTACAACCATGTATTTGTGTTGGGATGTGCTTGTTATGAACCGAAGTGAGGGATGTGTCCAAATAACATCTTGATCGGCACGAGTCCTGCATCAAGAATCAGTTATCCTACCATAGGCCCTATCCATCGCGCAGGGTTGCCTCAATAATTAAGATTAAAATAATCAAACAAGAGCTTTGGACGTTTATTGACTACACCTCATGAATACCCAAGGATTGGATCCATGTCACCTTACTAAACCCTTCTGTCACTGGTGTTCAGAATGACACTTCACGTTCTCCCTGCCCTTAGCCTCTTCGTGGCTCGATTTGCATGATCCTAGGTACCTACAAGGATGAAGATCGTGGAAAAGACAAGAGACATCTACGGAACAATTTTATTTCACACATAAACGATGTTAATTCAAAGCTCTTCCACTGATCCCTACAACAAATACATAGGGTTGCAAGGCCTATGCCTCAACCCGTACCTTACTGAACTACTCACACACGAAGATTAGATCGCAAGAAGAAATCATTAAAGAATACATCTTGAAGATTGATTTATTGCAAATATGTCTTACAATGGCTGCCTTGTGCGATGCACCATTACAAGTATGAACTAGAGGGAGTTGGACTATGGTGGTGATGGAGGATATGGATATGAAAATGGCGGCGGCTAGGCTTTGTGAAGGGCGATGACGATGGTTCTGTTTTGGCTTCGCTCAACGCTCCTTTGTTGACATTTCGATGGGGTCCTGATGTAGGGTGGAACCCTAATGGCTGATCTTCCACGAATTGGAGAGGATCCCATGAAGAACACAAAGAACAAGAGAGGGAAATCACTCAATCAACAATATCCAAATCACACATGTGCTAAATCCACATACACAAAGAGGAGATACAAGGATCCAAATCCAACACAAGAGGGTAGAAAAGGGTAGCTAGTTCATCCCAATCCTTGAAGGAGAGAAGTCTTGAATCCTAGGAGGATCTTCCCATGAAGGGGTCTTGAATCCACTTGGGGGATCTGACGTGGCTTAGACTGCGTCGGTATTTCCCCAAAGAGGAAGGGATGATGCAGCACAACTACGGTAAGTATTTCCCTCAGTTATGAAACCAATGTATCAATCCAGTAGGAGAACCAAGCAACACTATGTAAATGGTACCTGCACACAAAGAACAAATACTTGCAACCCGACGCGTAAGAGGGGTTGTCAATCCCTCCACGGTAAAAAGATAGATTGGTTTGTATGAGACTGGATAAATAGATCTGAATAAAACGCGAAATGAAATAAGTAAAGAAAAAGTGCAGCAAGTTATTTTTTAGTTTTTGGAATAATAGATCTGAAAACAAATATGATAAAAGATAGATCTGAAAGCAATATGATAAAAGATAGACCCGGGGGCCGTAGATTTCACTAGTGGCTTCTCTCGAGGAAATAACTTACGGTGGGTAAACAAATTACTATTGGGTAATTGGAACAAATAATTATGACGATATCCAGACAATGATCATTAATATAGGCATCACGTCCAAAATTAGTAGACCGAAACGATTCTGCATCTACTACTATTACTCCACACATCGATAGCTATCCAGCATGCATCTAGTGTATTAAGTTCATGGAGAAACAGAGTAATGCAATAAGAACGATGACATGATGTAGACAAGATCTATTCATGTAGGAATAGACCCCATCTTTTTATCCTTAATACCAATGATACATACGTGCCTCGCTACCCCTTCTGTCACTAGGTGAGGACACCATACGATCGAACCCATCACAAAGCACCTCTTTCCATTGAAAAAAAAATGCAAATGTTAACGCCCACACGTATGGCACGAAACAACATGGCCCAAACGCCTCCAGTACCATTCATTTTACCACATCAAAACAGATGACATTAGCGGGAATCTTTTTGATTTTTGGCTTAAAAATGTTTTATCTTCTAATTAAAAAATCCAATTAAAAATCCGTTTTCACCATTAAATCCGTCTCGACGAGATCTTCAAAACTAGATCCCATGTTGATATATTTCGACGAAATTTTTTGGGCCAAAAGTTGCCATGATGTTTACACTGTAGTTGCCATATTGTTACACTAAAGTTGCCATGTGGCAATTTTAGTTTATAGAGCATGGCAATTTTAGTATTTTGACCATGGCAATTCCAGTACTTTGACCATGAAAATTTTTTTTTTATGAACCATGGCAATTTTAAGTGCATGTATCATGGAAATTTTAGTTTATGGTTCATGGCAAGTCTAGTTTCTTAATTCCCCATTTTATAATATGTCAAAATTTACTTTTAAATGTAGAAAAAAATAGCTGAAACATATCATGGCAATTTCAGTGTAAACACCATGGCAATTCATGTGCAATACACATGGCAACTTTTAAAAGTCATCGAAACATATTGATATGAGTTCTAGTTTCGAAGATCTCGTCGCGATGGATTTAATGATGAAAACGAATCTTCAATCGGATTTTTCATTAAAGAGATAAAACAGTTTAAAAACTAGAAATCGAAAAAGATTCCCACATGCATGCATGCGGTGACGTGGCGTAATCTATGTGTTATAGGGCGTGTGGGCGGGTGTCGCTCCCACCACATGTGTGGGCGTTATCAGCATCCAAAAAAAATCAATCTAGTTGGCCTAACTAAACCAAAAATTCGAAGAAGAAATATGAGGCTATAAATAATCATGCATATAAGAGATCAAAGAAGATTCAAATAACTTTCATGGATATAGATCTGATCATAAACTCGAACTTCATCGGTTCCCAACAAACAAACCGCAAAAAGTCATTACATCAAATAGATCTCCAAGAGACCATTGTATTGAGAATCAAAAAGAGAGAAGAAGCCATCTAGCTACTGTCTACGGACCCGTAGGTCTATGGTGAACTACTCACGCATCATCGGAGGAGCACCAATGAGGATGATGAACCGCTCCGTGACCGTGTTCCCCTCCGGCAGGGTGCTGGAATAGGGCTCTAGATTAGATCTCGTGGTTCTGGAACTTGCGGCGGCTGGAATTATGTTTCGTCGACTCCCTAGGGTTTCTAGAATATTTGGATATTTATAGAGTTGAGAGACGGTGGAGGAGACCTCCGTGGGCCCCACGATACATCAGGGCGCGCCAGGGGCCTCTGGCGCGCCTTGGTGTATCGTGGGCCCCATGGGCCTCCCCCCAAGTGCTTCCTTGGCTCCCAAGTTGTCTTCTGGTCCAAAAAAATCTTCAAAAAGTTTCATTGCATTTGGACTCCGTTTGGTACTGATATTCTGCGAAGTAAAAAACAAGCAAAAAATAGCAACTGGCACTGGGCACTATGTCAATAGGTTAGTCCCAAAAAATGATATAAAGTTGCTATAAAATAATTGTAAAACATCCAAGAATGATAATATAAAAGCATGGAACAATCAAAAATTATAGATACGTTGGAGACGTATCAGCGTCCCCAAGCTTAATTCCTGCTCGTCCTCGAGTAGATAAATGATAAAAACAGAATTTTTTATGTAGAATGCTACCTAATATGTTCATCACATATTCTTTTCTTTTGTAGTATGGACATTTGGACTTTTAGATGGTTCAAAGTAATAGTCTATATTTGACATGAAGACTTCAATACTCAAGCATATCAACAAGCAACCATATCTTTCAAAATATCAACACTAAAGAAAACTATCCCTAGCCCATCATGCTCAATCATTGATCCATTCACGAAACACACTCGAATATTAGCTACATCCAATGCTCAAGTATGATCATAGTGCTCCCTAGTTCGTGCTTTATAAGAAAAGATGGAAACTCAAATAAAAATAAAAATTGCATAAAAGTAAATAAATAGGCCCTTCGCAGAGGAAAACCGAGATTTGTAGAGGTGCCAGAGCTCAAAGCTTAAATTAAGAGATAAAAATTTTGAGAGGCATGTTTTTCCTGTCAACGAAAACGACCGAGTAATTTCCAATACTTTCCATGCTAGATACATCATAGGCGGTTGAGGGAGTTCTGGACTAAGGGGTCCTCGGGCCGTCGACCTATTACATATGGGCCGGACTGATGGGCCACTATGGGGCCAAGCTAGAGTGCGGACCCGTGGCCGGACATGAGATTTTCGGAGTCGTGGTGTGCCCTCCAAGTCAAGATTAGCGTGATCTTTCCTTCATTATAACTGATCGCATGTAACCCTAACCCTACTGGTGTCTATATAAACCGGAGGGTTTAGGGCTTTAGGGCGAGAGCTACATCCATCACCTCATCGACTTAGGTTTAGCTCGTCTGATCTCGAGGTAGATCTACTCTATAACCATATCATACATCAAATACAATCAAGCAGGACGTAGGGTTTTATCTCTTCGTGAGGGCCCGAACCTGGGTAACACTGTGTTCATCGTCTCTTGTTCCCCATTGATCCTAGATCCACAGCCCGGGACCCCCTACCCGAGATCCACCGGTTTTGACACCGACATTGGTGCTTTCATTGAGAGTTCCGTTGCGGATCGCCGAAGGATCGATGGCTGAGCCATTCGTGGGAAACCCCACCAACACCAGGGACATCTTCGTCCCCGGCCAGATTTTTACGTTCGGCAGCATCACTTTCCGCGTGATGACGGGAAAAATGGCGGGCGTGAGACACGCGTCCACGTCATTGATACAGAGTGAAATTTAAATGCATAAAATAAAAGTAGAATGAAACATTGCAGGTACTTTATTTCTAGAACTCTTACATTTACATAGAAATTCTGTTAATTACAACTCCGAAGAGAAAACCCCTGATTAAGAATTCCAACATTTCTATTACATAGGATTACATCACATGCCTATTACAATATGCTACAATAAAAAAAAAGAATCCTCCTCGCGATCGACGCTGAACTCCGGCCTGGGGGAACTTGAAGTTTATCCACGTAGGTTTTCTTCAATGACAATATGTTTGATATTATGTCATATGTTTCTCTACCATGCAACACATTTTGTTCGTGCTCGACTTCATTTATGTTATGGTGTAAATGAAGGTTGATTTTGGCCAGGCCTGATTTGCCCCCATGTTTTGATTCGTAGGATGTATGCATATATTTTCAGTATTTGTAACTCATATCATAGAATTCATATAGGAGAACCCATGCTTAGAGCACAATTTCCTTTTGTTTGGTTGATGGTTTATGCCGTGGAATTCATTTGAAAGAACCCACGCCATAATACAATTTTTATTATGCCATGGGATCTATGAAAGAACCCGTGTCATAGGGTAGTTTGCATTTTGTTTACTTTATGACTTATGCCACGGAATTCATCAAGGAACCCATGTCATAGCATATTTGTGTTTTGTTATTTTATGGTTTATGCCATGGAATTCGTATGAAAGAACCCATTGCATACTTTGCATTTTTCTTTGTTTTATGGCTTATGCCATGGAATTCATTTGAGAAGAACCCATGACATAGCATAATTTTCATTTCGCTCATTCTATGGATCACTCCATGGAATTCATGTGTGTGAACCCATATCATGTCATAGTTTGTATTTTTAGTCATTTTATGCATCGTGCTATGGAATTCGCGAGAAAGAACCCATGCACGAAATGTGCTTTGTGAATATTTTAGAATTTTGTGGCTCATGTCATGGAATTCACATGAAAGAACACATGCTTAGAGCATTTTGTATGTCCCCTAGACACAACATGTCCGCATGAAGGAAAATGTGCATCCTTGATTTGAACCAAGCGGCCGAAACTAAGGACATGTCTATATGAAAAAATATGCAAATCCCTGATTTCATGTAGTGTGTAAATTTCCCGATCCAAACCAAAAGGCCGAACCTAAGCCGTGATTTCATGCGTGCATATTCCTTGATCCGAACCAAAAAAGCCGAACCTAAGGAGAAGATTTTATGAATTATATATTCCTTGATCCGAACCACAAGGCCGAACCCAAGGAGAAGATTTTATGAATTATATATTCCTTGATCCGAACCACAAGGCCGAACCTAAGGACATGATTTTATGAATTATATATTCCTTTCCTTGATCCGAACCACAAGGCCGAACCTAAGGATGAGATTTCATGAATTATATATTCCTTGATCCGAACCAAAAGGCCGAACCTAAGACATGATTTCATGAAGTGAGGGAGAGAGGTATCCTTGATCCGAACCAATATGGCCGAAACCAAGGACAAGAATTCATGAGTAAGAGAGAGAACTCCTTGATCCGAACCAAATGGCCGAAACTAAGGGCATGAGAGCAGCATCATATCTCACCTTCTTCCTCCTTGGAACTAACCAAGGTTCCTCTCCTTCCTTCCTTTTCTCACGGTGTGCTTTTGTGTGTAGTATGATGTGTAGTAGAATATTGCTACTAGAAGAGAGGAAGAAGACCAGCGAACCAAAGAGTAAAAATGAGCCGAACCTCTGTCGAACTAATGAGCAGGGAGGTATTTATAGGGGCAGGTGTGCAACACTGGTGCGTTGGAGGCTGCGGCGCGCGTGGAGTGTTTAACATGCACGTCGCCATCGTGCAAGACGTGGGAGCGCACCCACGTTCTTTGATCGTGGGATCATGGGAGTGGGGCTGCTCCTTTCCCTTTTGTTTTCTACTGTATTTCTTTAATCACTAATTAACCGGCAAAGTCCCATCATCCAGTTACTTTGCAGACATGGTCTCTCTTAATTGAGGCGTATAGCACGGTTGGGCTTGGGCCCATTGCGCCTAATACACATGCATGCATGGGATCAGGAGGAAGGAATCCATTACGTATCTGGCCATACAAGTTATCTCATGTACGCACAGCTTATACATGTCTGTACGTATGCATTGTTACCCAATGAATAAATTATTTTTTTGAAGTTCCATGAATCAATATTATTATTGGCTTCACTTATATTTTTTATACACCTAGTTAACACAATTATATTTTCGTGGCGCCGCGCTCGTACGTGTTATATTTTGCCATGTCGGCACCGTCTGTGATGCCGGGATTTTATGCAAGCGATTTGTCCTTTAAGATTTTCTTAGGATAAAGGCTTGATGAGTATTATTTCTTTTCGTCATATTTTATGTTTATCGGCCTTTTCCAATGTTTGCAATACCGTCAATATATCATATGATTATTTTCGACCGCCGTCGTTCTGAGCGGTTGTAACTTATTTTTTTATTTTAAATTGCTTCTTTTTACTGTAAAAAGGATTATTTTTTTTGCGCAGCGATCGACCTTATTATTGGCTTTCTCTATCAAATTATATTTTGTGTGCATCCGTTAAGATACGATGATATTTTGATGGAGGAACATATTGCATGATGCTTCGACAATATTGGTGTCGTCTTTGACGGTGAAATTTTAGATCAGTATCCGTCGGTGACGATGCGCGTACATACATGACAGAACTTGATGAATGTTTATTTATTTTGTCATATTTTATAATTGTTGGTTTAATGTGTGCATTATTAACGTTCGAACATATAATATGCCTATTTTTGTCGGTCGTCGATTTGAGCGGTTGATTATATTTTTTTAATTGATTCTTTTCATCATAAAACGGATTTTTGCCGTTTTGCATTTATATTTTATGTGGTTTATGCATTTTATTTTATCTTGGTCAAAATCCATGTCAACAGATGCCCCTCGAGGTCTGGGTTCGAAGAATATTTTTTTTGACTCGGACCCAGAGCTCGAAACTTGACAATCTATTTTGTGCTTACAGTATTTCCGTACGTGGGCTCATGATTTGTTTTAGTATTCTTTTTCAGCATCTGATTTTCTATTTAGATGCATCTCAGCTATACGTGGATGATGTGCAGTTGCATTTTTTATTTCAATTTAGGCTCGGAACTTTTTCTTTTTGGAGCGCATGACTTAACATTGGGAGTTTAAACTCATGAAGATTGGATCAAATTTAACATTTTTGAAACATGCTTATAGTTAGGCTCATATAGCATTGGAGCATTTTCTATGTGCGTAAAAAATGTGTCATTGACGCTTATAGTTTAGGCTCATATAGCATTGGGGCATTTTTATGTGTGTTCAAAGTTTCACACGACGCTTGTAGTTTAGACTCATATAGCATTAGAGCATTATTTATGTGTGTTTAACGTTCACACGATGCTTGTAGTTTAGGCTCATATAGCATTGAGCATTTTTATGTGTGTTCAAAGTTTCACACGACGCTTGTAGTTTAGGCTCATATAGCATTGGAGCATTATATCTCTTTCTCTTCATATATGGCTACTACTTTATACTCGTATATCCTGGGAGCTTATATTTTCCATATGAAGGATACACATATCATGCTTTTGTAGTCATGCTGCCAGCGAATCATGCTTTGCGTAACATCGAAGTATTTTATGTCGATGTGTTTGCATGGTGCCAATAATTTATGTTGGAGTATGTTTTTTTGTTCATTTTTGTTGTAACTCTGACTGTTTGTAGTCATGGGTCATTCAATGGAATGATTTCGATGAGCAACTTTTTCTTCATGGTTTCCTATATGTCGGTGGCTTTCAGGGCCAAGTCCTCAAAAGTGATTGGTCACACCCCTTGTAAGTGCCAGCACACTTGGTAGGAGACTACCCACGGACATCCATATTGTGCCAACCTCAATGAATTGTTCTTCACACTGAGGCTTAAATTCTCCACCTAATAATAACTTAGAAAGCAATTGTGTTCAGCTTTTTCTTTGTATATCCCAATTTGGGGAAACATGCGATATTTTTTTTGTGTTACAAAATATCCAAGGAGGACATCTTGCATTTTTTTTCGAGTCTTGATCGAACATGGTTGTAACTTTTTTTGTACCAAGGACACAATTAGTCCCGATGCAATTTGAACAATTGTCGAAAGAATATAGCTTTGCTACGTGCCGAATCTTGGTACGCGACAACTATATGAGCTATATGTTAACATTCGATTGGAAAAGGAGTCAAACCACCATATGGAGGGCATGGTTTGACATACCTTGGCCAGTTGGCATACTATGTCTCCATATATTGAGCCTTAGCTTGCTGGGAAATCACCTATTTTATTATCTCAAGAGTGACACAAGAAGATACATAGTTTTCTTTGCTTGAAGATGTGTTATTTATTTCCAAGGCTTGCAGATTCTTCCTCCTTTTAATGGAAGAAAGCATTTATTTGAGATAACTGCTCCTCAACAGAAGTCACTCCTCAACCCGCGGAATTTGTTCCGCATGAGAATTGGCATAACCATACGTACCTGAAGGCCATTGGGTTTGATATCTGGTTGCACTACAATGCACCCTTAGCATTTCTATGCCACATGAAAGACAATGGTATGAGCTCATCAACTACTTTTTTGTTGAGAAATTCGGAAGCGTGCGCGTTGGCATATATATGATTATTTTGGAAAGATTTTGATGGGTTTGCCCCCAACATTTTAGGATATGGCAAGGCTGGATTTATTATGAACCTGTTGGGAGCAAACTTTTTTTGCACTAGATATTGAGCGTCATTTTCCCTATGTGCCATTGGATATATGCTTCACATGTAGCATCCTTGGATGATGGTGCCCTATCCCAATGCTCTTGATTTACCACCATTTTTTAATGGTATCCCTTTTGTGTGTATTTTTCAAGTTGATCATATTTATTGACTATTATTTTTTTTGGTAATTCCCGTGACTTTTTTTGAAAAGATGACGCTATTAGTTTGGTTTCTCGCTAGACTCATGAAAGAGTAGCCTTCTTTCTATACATAGAATATCCATGCTTATACTTTTATCTTGTGAAGCATTGGAGAGTTATTTCAATGATCTGACTTATGTTGATAAGTGTTGAGTCATATGTTTGAAACTGATTGTTCTTTGACTTTGTACGATTTCATAGAATATATTGTTTGTTGGCAACATATTTACGTTCAAAAGAAACAAAGGAGCTAATTGATCCTTTTTCCGTTTCGGTGGTACTCCCCGGTGGGCTTTAGCCACTTGATTATGAGTGCTTCTACTATTTTCGAGAAACACTTCTGAAATTCAGATCTACCATTATGTAAGCCGACAAGACAGTGATTTTTTATGCATACTTGCATTTCCAGTTTGAGCCGGTGAGGCTAGTTTTCGCGAAATATGATTGCTCTTGCACCTTTTGCTCGAGAGAACAATGTATGCTTGAAGGTTTGTCTGTTGAAGCATTCAAGCACTTTTAGACATGTGGTTATTTAATTTGATCTTTGGAGTATTTACTCCCAGATGCACACGTTTGAACTTCAAATTTTTTATGAATATTTAATTTTCGTTGATTTGTTGCAGCATAGTTTATACTCTTAAGATGTTGGAGTATATATAAATTTATAACTATTTTTGTACATTTGGCTAACAATCCATACTCATGTTGCCTTGAACATCTTACTATACTCATGCAATTTAGAGTATTTTTACGTAGCTCATGTTGTAGGGTTTGATGTACCTTGGCCTCATGATGCAGTATGCATGTTTATATACACATTGAGCCTCGACCTGGATGGTTACCTCGGCTCCATGATGTATTTCTTTTGTCATATATGTTAGTATCCAAATGATTTCAAAAGTCAACAATCTCTTCGCCTTTTGTTGAAGGGTGAGATGAACTTTACCCAAGTATTCCTCGATAGAGGTTGTTGCATTCACCATGAAAAGAAAGGTGATATGTATTCGACGTTTGTAGATTCCTTAAACCTTAAAATATAATGTGTTTGGCTAGCCTTGGACATCATTGGATGAGTTTGTCCGTAGCACATTGGATAAGGTAAGGTTGATTTTCCCCTCAGCCACCTAGGGTAGAATCTTCATGAGCTTGCATAAAGCTATATGTGAGTGTTATAGATGAACTTCCCTCCCGTGCGCCATGGGTACCCAGAACAAATTTCCATTTCCACGTCTCACAAGTCCTACATATTAGGAGATGTTTGGATCGAATATTCTCCCAACATCTGTGGAGAACATTTTTCTGAAGTCATGCTTAGTACTATAGGAGATTTAGGGTAAAACTTGCCCCTGCACTCTTTCGAATCTTTTCCCATAAACTTGCATATTTATTTACTTTCAGTTCAGTTGCATCCATTTGGGGTTGTTGAAAACTCTGTGAGCATGGTGGTGCTCTTTTATGACACCACCTTCTTGGCGCTAGTATCCCCTTTGGGCCCATCATGCAAGTAACCAACAATATTAAAGCATAGAGATCATTTCATCATGGAGCACACATTCCTTCTTCAAAATTGATAGGGATGTGTTATTCTCATATTTGTGTTTCATTTTTTTTTGCATTTTATTATATAGCATTTTACTTCGCGATGGGCTACTATGTCATTCTTTATGTTCGACTCGTTGTTATAACCATTTATTCATAAAAATAAATATGATTTTTATGTCTTGAGTAGTTGAAGCATGGTGCGTATTTTCTTAGTGCACCACACCTTACACTCATCAACATAAATTTGCTCACGTTGACCATAGTTAGCTCGTAAGGTATTTGAACCATCAGTTTATTTGTATTTGTAGTGCCATAGTTTAGACTCGTAAGATATTAGCGTAGTATATTTTTATGTCGTAATTTATACTCGTAAATTATTGGAGTAAAATTGCTATATTATTATCACATGGTTTAAACTTGTGAGCTTTTGGAGTAAATTTTATTTATATGACACAGTCTATACTCACATTATTTCGGAGTTCGTTTGATGATTTTTCTGCATCACAGTTTAGACTCGTAAGTTGTTGGAGTAATATTTTCTTTATATATGCCATAGTTTATACTCATGAGGCATTGGAGTAGATTTTTATGTCACAGTTTATACTCGTACGTTTATTGGAGTGATAGATTTTTATGTCGCAATTTAAACTCGTAAGTTATTGGAGTAATATATGTTTTATGTCACATTTTATACTCGTAAGTTTATTGGAGTGATTTTTTTTGCCCCAGTTTGTACTCATAGGGTATGTAGTAACATTTTTTGTGCGCCCCAGTTTATACTCATGAGGGTATGGAGTAACTTTTTTTGTGCGCCCCAATTTATACTCATGAGGGTATGGAGTACGTTTGAATCTTTTTTGCATCACAGTTTATACTCGTAAGTCGTTGGAGTAATTTTTTTTGTGTGCCCCAGTTTATACTCATGAGGGTGTGGAGTAATATTTCATTTCAGTCACAATTTTTTTAAATCAAGTGCACATAACATAGCAACATTTGTACTGCATGCATTAATGCAAAATATATGTCATTTCTATTCAGATTCACTTGTCTCCTATGAGAACAACATTATGATGATACAAGGACATTTGCTTCCCTGCATCATCATATTAAAAATGTACCTAGTGAAGTAGGCATAACCATAATATAAAGAAACAATGGTCCTGTACATACTTTCTTTGATAAAGAATCAACAACCTTTTCTTACATACTTTACTTAGAAACAAACATTTGAAATGCTCTAAGATAACCGGCTACGTATTTCACTCAAGAATAAAGATTTCAACGAGATCTAAGATAACCAGTTATGTTGGAATGTCGCCTATAAACCTCGAAGCTTGCATAGGCATCGAAGCATGCATACTTGATCTGGTCATGGTCCAGGTTGGACTTTTCCCACTGACTGACAGTGATGCTTTTGTCCTTGTTAAGACTTATTTTTGCAACCTTGTTTGCTAGCTTTTCCAATGAAACCAAGTCACCTTCTTTTTTATTACGAACCTTGATACCCAGTCCCTGCACGTCGACAGGTTTTCTGATACCCAAGTTATAGAACTCGAGATTTTTGATGTCATTGCCAATGGCGGTGCCCGCAAATTTGATTGTGTCATTGTCAAGGAAGCTGAGGAGAAGTGGAGGGATAAAACTCCTGGCATGAGCCTGGTATAGCTGGTAAATTAGTCAATGCTTACCCACACAAAGTTGCAAGACAGCGGCGCGTTGTGGCTTTTGATTAGAGATGGCAACTTGTTGCTCAAGTGGAAGCTTCTTACGCTCTTTGCTATGGACATATCTAGTGTATTCACAGTCAAGGCCGACAATACGCCATTTGGCATGATTAAGATACTTTTTCCAAATGAACCGGATGAAGGCAACAACTGTTGAAGGGTTGCTAGTCACCGTAGTATGAATTCTTATACCGCCCTTGCTGATATGAAAAAGGCGATCTGGATGATTGTTGTCCACACTCTTGGGGAATTGGATACGGACTTTGCCAACCTTAATATTGTGAAGGTTGACATGGCGAACATTTCTTCGCTGAGGTTGATGGCACACCGACTCCAACGAACTCTGGGATGAATCATATGCAACGGGTGTTGATGACGACAAGGGACTTGACAATGTTGATGTTGGGTTCACATGACATGTTTCATAGCCATGGGAATTGGGGTGCTTTTTCTTGCATTCAAGGGGAAACTTGAGAACCGTCTCAAAGCATTCTCCAATGGATTTATCGGCCAGCGAAAGAATAGGCTCTGAAGCATCAACTTGAACGTTATTGTGAACCTTTGATGTCCTTCCCTCAAAAAACGATGAGGAGGAAAATATAATCATGGTATTGCCCCCATCATAGGTTGCTCACAGTGGAGTTTGTCCATTGTCTTCCCTTTTCCTTCTTTGTCTACCCTCATACTTCCCCCAAACTTGAGTGGAGAGCATACTTCCATTCCTTGGTCATGTTCAGTCGATGATGCAGTCATAGTACCCAAATGTTGATTTGATGATGTTGCACATGGACCAATTGGCACATCAAGCCAAATGTCTCCAATGCGGAGTCTCACCGACTGCGGCACTTGACCTTCCATGCCTTCTAATAAAGAAAACTTTATATTAGTTTTCTTTGTTATATTTTGCATACACAATGTTTATATACTTCATGTACTTTAGAAATTCACATGTTGCAATCCTATGTTGGAATTCAAAGATGAGGGGAGAAATAGGTCCCACCGGGCGTGCCAGAATCTGATGACGGGAAAAATGGTAGGCGTGAGGCACTCGTCCACGTCATTGATACAGAGTGAAATTTAAATGCATAAAATAAAAGTAGAATGAAACATTGCAGGTACTTTATTTCCAGAACTCTTACATTTACATAAAAATTCTGTTAATTACATCTCCGAAGAGAAAACCCCTGATTAAGAATTCCAACATTTCTATTACATAGGATTACATCACATGCCTATTACAATATACTACAATAAAAAAAAAGAATCCTCCTCGCGATCGACGCTGAACTCCGGCCTGGGGGAACTTGAAGTTTATCCACGTAGGTTTTCTTCAATGACAATATGTTTGATATTATGTCATATGTTTCTCTACCATGCAACACATTTGGTTCGTGCTCGACTTCATTTATGTTATGGTGTAAATGAAGGTTGATTTTGGCCAGGCCTAATTTGGCCCCATGTTTTGATGCGTAGGATGTATGCATATATTTTCAGTATTTGTAACTCATGTCATAGACTTCATATAGGAGAACCAATGCTTAGAGCACAATTTTCTTTTGTTTGGTTGATGGTTTATGCCGTGGAATTCATTTGAAAGAACCCACGCCATAATACAATTTTTATTATGCCATGGGATCTATGAAAGAACCCGTG
Source organism: Thinopyrum elongatum (assembly GCA_011799875.1). NCBI lineage: Eukaryota > Viridiplantae > Streptophyta > Magnoliopsida > Poales > Poaceae > Thinopyrum > Thinopyrum elongatum. Next base: position 297,503,116 of record CM022303.1, on the reverse strand, counting down.
TCATAGGGTAGTTTGCATTTTGTTTACTTTATGACTTATGCCACGGAATTCATCAAGGAACCCATGTCATAGCATATTTGTGTTTTGTTATTTTATGGTTTATGCCATGGAATTCGTATGAAAGAACCCATTGCATACTTTGCATTTTTCTTTGTTTTATGGCTTATGCCATGGAATTCATTTGAGAAGAACCCAGGACATAGCATAATTTTCATTTCGCTCATTCTATGGATCACTCCATGGAATTCATGTGTGTGAACCCATATCATGTCATAGTTTGTATTTTTAGTCATTTTATGCATCATGCCATGGAATTCGCGAGAAAGAACCCATGCACGAAATGTGCTTTGTGAATATTTTAGAATTTTGTGGCTCATGTCATGGAATTCACATGAAAGAACCCATGCTTAGAGCATTTTGTATGTCCCCTAGACACAACATGTCCGCATGAAGGAAAATGTGCATCCTTGATTCGAACCAAACGGCCGAAACTAAGGACATGTCTATATGAAAAAATATGCAAATCCTTGATTTCATGTAGTGTGTAAATTTCCCGATCCGAACCAAAAGGCCGAACCTAAGGCGTGATTTCATGCGTGCAAATTCCTTGATCCGAACCAAAAAAGCCGAACCTAAGGAGAAGATTTTATGAATTATATATTCCTTGATCCGAACCACAAGGCTGAACCCAAGGAGAAGATTTTATGAATTATATATTCCTTGATCCGAACCACAAGGCCGAACCTAAGGACATGATTTTATGAATTATATATTCCTTGATCCGAGCCACGAGGCCGAACCTAAGGATGAGACTTCATGAATTATATATTCCTTGATCCGAACCAAAAGGCCGAACCTAAGACATGATTTCATGAAGTGAGGGAGAGAGGTATCCTTGATCCAAACCAATATGGCCGAAACCAAGGACAAGAATTCATGAGTAAGAGAGAGAACTCCTTGATCCGAACCAAATGGCCGAAACTAAGGGCATGAGAGCAGCATCATATCTCACCTTCTTCCTCCTTGGAACTAACCAAGGTTCATCTCCTTCCTTCCTTTTCTCACGGTGTGCTTTTGTGTGTAGTATGATGTGTAGTAGAATATTGCTACTAGAAGAGAGGAAGAAGACCAGCGAACCAAAGAGTAAAAATGAGCCGAACCTCTGTCGAACTAATGAGCAGGGAGGTATTTATAGGGGCAGGTGTGCAACACTGGTGCGTTGGAGGCTGCGGCGCGCGTGGAGTGTTTAACATGCACGTCGCCATCGTGCAAGACGTGGGAGCGCACCCACGTTCTTTGATCGTGGGACATGGGAGTGGGGCTGCTCCTTTCCCTTTTGTTTTCTATTTCTTTAATCACTAATTAACCGGCAAAGTCCCATCAGCCAGTTACTTTGCAGACATGGTCTCTCTTAATTGAGGCGTATAGCACGGTTGGGCTTGGGCCCATTGCGCCTAATACACATGCATGCATGTCTATGCATGGGATCAGGACGAAGGAGTCCATTACGTATCTGGCCATACAAGTTATCTCATGTACGCACAGCTTATACATGTCTATACGTATGCATTGTTACCGAATGAATCAATTTTTTTTTGAAGTTCCATGAATCAATATTATTATTGGCTTCACTTATATTTTTTATACACCTAGTTAAAACAATTATATTTTGGTGGCGCCGCGCTCGTATGTGTTATATTTTGCCATGTCGGCGCCGTCTGTGATGCCGGGATTTTATGCAAGCGATTTGTCCTTTATGATTTTCTTAGGACAAAGACTTGATGAGTATTATTTTTTTGGGTCATATTTTATGTTTATCGGCCTTTTCCAATGTTTGCAATACCGTCAATATATCATACCATTATTTTCGACCGCCGTCGTTCTGAGCGGTTTGTAATTTATTTTTTTATTTTAAACTGCTTATTTTTACTGTAAAAAGGATTTTTTTTGTGCAGCGGTCGACCTTATTATTGGCCTTCTCTAACAAATTATATTTTGTGTGCATCCGTTAAGATACAATGATATTTTGATGGAGGAACATATTGCATGATGCTTCGATAATATTGGTGTCGTCTTTGACGGTGAAATTTTAGATCAGTATCCATCGGTGACTATGCGCGTACATACATGACAGAACTGGATGAATGTTTATTTATTTTGTCATATTTTATAACTGTTGGTTTAATGTGTGCATTATCAACGTTCGAACATATAATATGCCTATTTTTGTCGCTCGTTGATTTGAGCGGTTGATTATATTTTTTAATTGATTCTTTTCATCATAAAACGGGGTTTTGCCGTTTTGCATTTATATTTTATGTGGTTTATGCATTTTATTTTATCTTGGTCAAAATCCATGTCAACACCGCGCCGACCTCACCGGTCGTTTAAACACAGTTGAAAACCTCACCGCCGATCGCGAAGCTAGCCACCGGAACTTAGAGTCCGGCGTCTGCCCTCGGCGAAGCCCTGCTTCCGAAGAACCCGCTGAGCCCGACGCCTTGACCTCGGATTCAGTGGACGTAAAGGGAACCGACGCAGCTCAGGATCTGGCCCTAAAGCCGGATCCCATCGAAGTGTCCGAAGAACGTCTTGCCGAACACCCAGGAGGCATGCCCCCGGCGGGAACCTCTTCGATAAACGGCCTTTTGGATTGATTCCTAGCTATGGGAATCTCCGTCAGCAGGCCTACGGCCTATGACCAGATCGGTCTTAAACCTGACAACAGAGAGATCCACACCCCGCCCATCACTCACCTCATCGCTACCCTCAAAGAAAGGGCGGGGGGATCGCGATCTCCGAAGCTTATGACAGTATACACCCGGGTCTCTAGCCCGGATATGGACACCCGTCAAGACAAGAGTTCGGGCTCAGTCTGTGATACCAGATCTGACCTTGAGTCGACCCAACCACATACAGGCATTCGCCCGAACACTGCGCTATTAGATTCGGATATAGCCCAGGCACGGCTCGCCACTGCCGACGCCCTGGACTCACAGAAAACGGGATCGCCCAAAAATTTCCCACCCACCTCCCACACCGAATATTGTCCGGATGCGGGAAGACTGGACGTATGGGACCTGATGTACGTCAAGCAGCAGCCCGTAGAAACGGTCCATCATTATTGGGCCAGATTTCTCCTTGTCAAAAACAAGATAATCGACTGCCGTGACGAAGAAATAATTAAAGCCTTCCGATTCAATTGCTGGGACGCAGGGATCTTAAATGCCCTCGCCCGCCGCCGCGTGTAAAACTTTGCCAAATTATTGGACATGGTACGCACATATGGCGCCATGGAAAGCAACTGGAGGTTACAGCAAATGCGCAGGGAGCCTGTCCCTGCCCCGAGGCCTAGGAAAGCCCAAGCAAAGCGGGCATATGCGAGAGGTTCGCCCGAGCACGAGCCCGCCGAAAAGAGAAATAAACCCAGAACGGTTCTAGACAAATTACTGGATAAACCATGCCCTATACACTTGGCCCTGCTTAATGCAAATCCGGCTCACAGGCTTCGAGCTTGTTGGGTGGTAAGGCAGGTGGCTAAAAGTGGTGAAAACATCCTTGGTCTCACACCCCCTGATAGACAATCAATAACGCCACCTCACGACGACGTCCTGACAGTTTACGAGACTTTCTCCTCAAACAACTAAAGGAAAAGGGCTCTTCGAGAGCTCGGCCAAGTCTACCAAGTGATGGCCGCACAGCCAAGGACGGACGCACCTATCACCTTCGATCAGAAGGACGAGCCAAGGTCCCGCCCCACCCACGCGCCCGCCGCACTAGTCCTCGACCCCATAATCGATGGCTTCAGGCTAACTTAAGTACTGATGGACGGGGGCAGTGGCCTGAACCTCATCTATGAAGACACGCTCGACAAAATGCAGCTCAACAGATCCCGCATCGAGCACAGTCATACCACATACCGAGGAATTATACCCGATAAGGAGGCGCGTTGCTCCGGACGGATAACCTTGGACGTAGTGTTCGGTACTCCCGATAACTACAGATCCGAATCCTTGTTATTCCATGTCGTGCCCTTCCGCAGCGGATACCACGCCCTCTTGGGACGTGAGGCATTTGCACGATTTCAAGCCGTACCGCATTATGGATACATGAAGCTCAAAATGCCAGGGCCTAATGGCGTGATTTCGCTCGCCAACGATCCGAACACAGCCCTCCGAGCTGAAAATAAGACCACATCGGTTGCCCTCGCAGCACTATCCGAGGCCCTAGCAGCCGAAGAATTAACAACGCTCCACACTACAGTCAACAGGGATGACGTGGTCCTCAGTAAAAGACCAAAATCCACGTCATTTAAACCAGCTGACGAGATAGTAAAATTCCAAGTACACCCGACGGACCTGAATAAAACGGCGTCCATCGGAGCACAACTGTACCCCGCAGTTGATAAAGCACTGCGCGCGTTTCTACCCGAAAACTGGAACATATTCGCCTGGCACCCTTCTGATATGCCAGGCATCCCATGGAGGCTGGCGGAGCACAGCCTGAACATCATCAAAGGCTTCAAGCCAGTCAAACAGACGCTACATCGATTCTCCGAACCTAAACGATAGGCTATGGGTGAAGAGTTGGCAAAACTACTGGAGGCCGGATTCATCCGTGAAATAAAGCATCCGGAGTGGCTAGCAAATCTGGTCATGGTACCCAAGAAGGGCAAGTCATGGCGGCTTTGCGTCGACTTCAAGGACCTAAATAAGGCCTACCCCAAGGATCCCTTCCCCCTACCTCGCATAGACCAGATCATCGACGCCACTGCCGGACATGACTCACTATGCTTTCTCGACGCATTCTCCGGATATCGTCAAATAAAGATGAAGGAGTACGACCAAGCCGCAACCGCGTTCATCACCCCCTACGGGCCATTCTGCTTCAACACGATGCCTTTCGGGTTAAAGAACGCAGGAGCAACATACCAACGCATGATTCAAACATGCCTGAAAAACCAAATTGGCAAAACGGTCGAGGCATACGTAGACGACGTGGTCATTAAAACCAAAAAAGTCGATCAACTCGTGGACGATCTCCGCTTGACCTTCGAAAACCTACGGGCCTATGACATACGGCTCAACCCGGAGAAATGCATCTTCGGAGTCCCCGCCGGCAAACTGCTCGGATTTATTGTCTCCCATAGAGGAATTGAGGCCAATCCGGCTAAAATGAAGGCCCTGTCCCAGCTTGCAATGCCAACGGAGCCATAACACGTGCAGAAGCTGGCAGGTTGTGTGGCAGCTCTAAGTCGTTTCATCTCCCACCTCGGCGAAAAAGCACTGCCTCTCTACAGGCTACTTAAGAAAACAAAAAACTTCGAGTGGACCAACGAGGCGACCGCCGCACTAGAAGAAATCAAAGCATTCCTGGCAAGCAACCCCATCCTGGCCGCACCAGGTATCGATGAACCTATGCTGCTATACATCTCAGCCACCAACCAGGTGGTGAGTGCGGTGCTCGTCGTCGAACGGGAATCAGAGAGACACAAGTTCCAGGTCCAAAAACCAGTCTATTACGTGTCAGAGGTCCTCACACCATGCAATTCCCAGTACCCTCACTACCAAAAGAGAGCATACACGGTCTTTATGGCATCCCGAAAACTGCGACACTACTTTCAAGAGTGTTCGGTGATAGTGGCATCCGAGGTACCCCTCAATGATATAATCAATAACGGGGATGCCACGGGCAGCATTGCCAAATGGGCCATAGAGCTCCTTCCCTTCAAGATCGTATACAAACCACGCCGGTTGTCTAAAAAAAACCAAGCCAAGCTATTAAATCTCAGGTATTGGCCGATTTTCTATCCGAATGGACCGAAGCCGAACTCCCTAAGGAATATAGTGTATATGCACACTGGACGATGTACTTTGACGGCTCTAAAATGTTAGCCGGACTAGGGGCTGGGGTAATCCTAATATCCCCCACAGGTGATAATATTCGGTAAGGTTTACAGATCATGTACACGGACTCCAATAATGTAGATGAATACGAGGCACTGTTGCACGGTCTTCGGATGGCAACGTCGATGGGTGTTCACCGGCTTGAGGTGCGAGGAGATTTGAACCTCACCATCTCCCAGGTCAACGGCGAATTTGACACCAAAGATCCAAAAAATGGAGGCATATAGAAACGCCGTCCTCAGGATGTCAGCCCGATTCGAGGGGCTAGAATTCCATCATGTCTCTAGAGACAGTAACCAGGCGGTGGATGTTCTTGCCCGCATGGGCGCCAAGCGTGACCCAATACCTAAAAATACCTTTCTCGAAAGGCTATTCAAGCCATCCGTGGTATGGCAGGGCGGGGACAGCAGCACTCAAGCAATGAGCCCGCCCAGATCGCCCCCCCCCCCCCAGAAATCGAACCAGATGGTTATATCATCGGAGGCTCCGCACTCGAAGAAACACCTTCGGCCCACGAGATCATGGCCATAATCTCCCCTTAGACCGAACCACTGCTCGCCTACCTCCTACGACAGGAACTCCCTGGCGATCAGACAGAGGCGCGACGCATAATCCGGCTTTCTAAAGCGTACAAGGTCCACAATGGCGAGCTCTATAAAAAGAGCACTATGGGGGTCCTTCAGAGGTGCATCTCCGAAGAGGAGGGGCAGTAGCTTCCCGCCGAGATACATGCTGGCATGGGCGGCCACCACGCAACAGCTCGGGCCTTGGTCAGCAAGGCCTTCCGAGCAGGGTTCTTCTAGCCCACAGCCTGCGTGGATGCACGTAACTTAGTCCAACATTGCGTTGGGTGCCAGCTATTTACAAATCAAAGCCATATGCCTCCCACAGCTCTTCGGACTATACCCATAACCCGGCCATTCGCCATCTGGGGGCTTGACATGGTCAGACCACTTAAAGGGGAGACCAAGAAAAAGAAATACCTGCTGGTTATGGTGGATAAATTCACTAAGTGGATTGAAGCAAATCCGGTAACCTCTGCGGAAACCGGACCAGTTGTTGACTTCATATCCAGTGTTGTACACCGTTATGGTGTTCCCCACAGCATAATCACCGATAATGGGTCTAATTTTACCGCCCAAGATGTTAAAGATTGGTGTGCTAAGATGGGCATAAAGCTCGACTACGCTTTGGTGTACCACCCGCAAACTAATGAGCAGGTGGAATGAGCAAACGGATTAATTATGAGCGGCATAAAACCTCGTCTGATCCGCTCCCTCGAAGAATCAGATTGCCACTGGGTAGAGGAGCTGGACTCCGTGCTATGGGGGTTGCGCACCACTCCTAATCGGTCGACAGGATACACCCTGTTCTTTATGGTGTACGGCGCCGAAGCAGTCCTCCCATGTGATTTGATCCATGACGCACCCAGAGTACGCATATACGAAGAAAAGGAGGCCGAGCTGGATCGGCAAGACGACCTGGATGCACTGGAAGGAGAGCGCGACATTGCTCAGGCACGCTCCGCATTCTATCAACAGCAAGCACGACGTTACCAGAATCGGGAAGTTCGGGCGAAGGCATACAATGTGGGAGAGCTCGTCCTCCGCCTCCCCGAGAAGCAGAAGCACAAGCTTTCACCTAAATGGGAGGGCCCCTTCATTATAGATGAAGTACCCGCAGGGGGGCATATCGCCTTCGTAGCCCATCGAATAATCGCCTCGAACCGAACCCGTGGAACATCGCTCGGCTTTGATGTTTCTACGCATAATCCGGCATCGTCATCAACACTCCTCGCTCTGTCTTCGTCTTTTTCTATTCGTTTTATTTTTTGGGGCTTTAGCTTCCCTGACCTAGAGTTCGGATAAACCGTAACATGGCAGGTCATCATTGTACACATCTTCGGATGTACCACCCAGGTTTACCTGGGGGCTTCTTTTAAAGCGGCCAATTACAATACACTTCTTACAACCTCGTTTATGTTGTTTGAATTGATTTCCTTCCTATATCTTTCAAGCCATTATATGCACCTATTTGACTTAAGTCCTTTGCCAAGCTGGGTTGCCTGGCTCCTGTGTTTACCCCTACGTTTCCGATTGTTCGGCTAGGAAGTAAAGCGAGTACCTCTGCGATTGCTACGCCCGGGTAATCCAGATACGTACCTCAGATGAGTGAAGCCAAAAGCTAGCGTTCTTACAGAAAATAATGGGTCGGCCTCTAGGGAAGTGAAAATAAAGAGGCGCTAGACGCCATCCAACTATTCTTGGTTCCTAAAAACCACGAACATCCGTGTGTCACCGGCTTCCGAACTCACGGCTTATGGTCAACATACCTCACCCGAAGAAAGGAACCCTTGGAGGAACTATTTTCTTCGGAAGATGTTTCTTACGTTACAAAGTAATATAACATTGCTTGCTGCGTGCGTTTTCTATGTTCGCACCAAATGGCCGGATTGCTTGGTTACTAGAATTATCCCCTGTTCGTCAAGGCATATAGTACGGAACACTCCCCGATCACTGGTCAGGGAGGCAGAAGCCGATGGCCGGTTAATACAACGTTTTTACCGTGGTTCGAGAATTGCACGATGTAAAGTACATGTATACATAGAATCATGCACCCTACTCTTTATGAATACTGATAGAGGCGGAGGTCCCGATCTTTCGATGAGATGATAACTATCGATTTGGTGGAGCAAACTTTGACGATCCGACTACAAACATGCACGACGTTGCGCCTTAGCAATCGCTAAACCAAACTCCTGAGGTTACCGACGATGCTGGAAGCACGATCAGCCTGACCACGAAGGTCTATTCCTGCATGCAATCAAAGAACAAGCAAGAATATGATAAAGCAATCTGAATATTGCGATTATGGATGAAGTATTGATAAAAGTGGGGTTCTAAAAGCGGTCTTGGTCTGGTCGTTGGACACAAACGAAGTACACGAAGTTGCAGCGATGGCTAACTTTTAACTAAATAAAACCCAAGTCTAAACGGTGCCTTAAGGGCTGTATTTATAGGGGGAAAGAGAGGGGATTTCGTCCACCCTTGGCAAGGTGGGACTAAAACACCTCCTAAGTCGTTTCCCCTACAATATGGACTCTAAAAATAGCCAAATGAGAGGTATTTCGAAAATACATGGGCCTAGCCCAAAACTAAGGTGACACAACACCAATAATAAGCTATGGACGAAATTTATGAAAGACGTTTTGTATATTTCGTCCATCTTCTTGTATGTCATCATGGTGGCTTCAAAGTGCGGAAATCTCCTTCAGAAAGTCCGTTCTTGTTCTGTTCGCGCGTGCCTTCATCATAGTGCTTGATCATGCTCCAGTGTTCATTCTTCTTGTCCATGCTAGGTGCTTCAACTGTAACCAACACAAATATATCTAAGTTAGGCAGCATCACATTCTCATGAACATCAGAAACATTACCAAGAAACGAAAGTACTTGATAATTTAACTGGCGTGCGCGAGCTCTAGTAATTGGTCCAATAGGTATAGTAGCAGGGGTTGTGGGTGTAACTGTGCTAGCCATGTTCTCATCAAATACCATCTATCAAACTGTCCAAGGCACAATCCTTCTGGGAGTACTGAGCAACGGGCATCACTTGGTCATATACTAAGCTAAGCGGTATTTCCTGCCCATCCGGCCCCACGGGTCCCACCCGAGCCATATGTTCAGGTTCGAGTTTGGTAAACCGGGTCTTCACCATTGCCCAGGCCTCGCGCGCTCCTTCCCGGCAGGCCGACATCTTCCACAATTCAAAGCGTCGCCTCGCCCCTTTAAAGTGGCTAGCCAGCTCAGCCATGCTCCAGTGGCCATAATGCCTTAACCATGCTTTTCATGGCCTTCCGGGCTCTTTCATGTGCTTTGGTCAGTTCCTTCAAAAGGTTCCCACTAAAGGAACCCACCTCCTCTTCAGGCCGCCTTGTCAGGAGACCTAGCAAACAGGGGAAGCATGCGTTTCAAAATATTGTGATCACCCACATACGCGTGATATCGAATTCGTGACTTACCGAATATGCCACCTTTTAGCTTCTGGTTCTCCTCCAAGGCTTGGGCCAACTGAGATTTTAAATGCTCGATTTCCTCAGCTTTCCGCCGATCTTCCGCCTTGAGCTCATTCTTCTCTTCCTGACTTCGTGTCAGCACTCGTTTGCCAGCCTCCAGTTCCCTCCGCAATTGATTCATCGCTTCGGCGGCTGTGGGGACAGCATGGCATCAATATGCAGGAAATGTCATACAGTTTTTTAGCATTCTAAAGCTTCTCCACTTAACAGCATTTTCGCTGGTAGACTTTTTGGCCGCTTCTAGTTCGGCTTTAGCACCGGCTAACTATGTTCGGCTCAGCTTGAGGTCTTCGGACAACTTGCTATGCTGCTCCCTCACGGCCTACAAAATCAAGACAATGCAAGGATCCTTAAATCGGCCGTCCCGCCCAAATTAAGGCTTGAGGGCTGCTAGGTTAGGAACTATAAAATGCTTTTAAGCTATCTCGCACCTGCATTTTGGAAGAAAAGAGACTGGCGATCCCTTCAAGCCCCGTTCGGGCCGCTCCAAGGTACGCGTCCACTGAATTAAATGCGTTAAACTCCTGATCGGTAAAGGCAACATGGCGCAAGGATTCTCTCCAGCGGCGGTGATTCATTACACTCTCAACCTCGAAGTTGGTCACCGAAACATTGTCAGGGTCCTCTGGATGTGTGTCAGCAGTTGTGTGTTTGGCAGGATCCCTAGCCTGCGCCGAGGGTCCAAGGTTGGAATTACGCCTCGGCATGCCCGGGGAGTCCTCAGACTGCCACGCTGGTACTCTTCTTCTGCAAAGTTAAGCAAACGTCAGACGAAAGATATTGAAAATGACCCTTTTCATGGTCCCAAAACATGTTACCTTTGAGCCGAGGGGGCGGTTGCTTCTGTCCCAGCGGAAGCCTTCCTCTTGGATGCCCCATTATGGGCCGAGGCTGGCGTATGTCGTGCTCTTCCCACAGTTGTTTGACACGCAGTATGGCGACCCTTGGGAGTAGAAGTTAGAGTATGCGGGATGGTGCGAGGCAATCGCCCCGTTCGGGAAGAGGTCCTCCTTTCACTTAGGTGGAGGAAGGAAGAGCCCCAGGATGATCAGCCGTCATGGCAACCTTGGTGCCGTCAAGGCTTTCCTGGTAAAAGACCCCATCTTCGAAATCAACCAACGTCTCCGGATCGTCATCATAGCCCGGGTCTTCATCGTGGGAATGATTCTCCGGTTGAGGGGAAGGGCAGTGGACGTACTCGACCTGACGCCTCCAACCCTATGTGAGAGCAAAGTACAATCAATAGGTGTTCAGACGTAATGGCCGAATTACAGACAAAGGATTGAAGCTTACCCAATCTGTCGGATTGTAGCCGGAGCAACCCTCTCGGATACTCAATTGAGCAAAGTCTTCCTCCTCTCCTTTAAAGAGGTCGGCTAATATCTTGGCCATGGCCGCTTTATCATCCGGCCCTTGTCGCTTATAGCGGGTCGCATCACTGGTCCTGTTGTAGCACCATAGAAGATGCCCCCTCTGTTTAAGGGGCTGCACACACCGGATTATGGCGACGGCCATTACTTCGATCATGGTCAGCTTACTGTGAGCCAGCAGTCGAATCTTGGTGGCCAAAAGGTGCACCTCTGCGCTGTCTAGCTGGGAAGGGCTCTTGGGCCGCCAATTGAACCGCTCCTTTAGCGGGGCACTTGAGTATTCGCGCTGACCCCTCCGGACTGGGTCGGAGAGCGGAACGTCTTTAATATAAAACCATTCTGAGGTCCATTCCTCGGGATCCTTTCGTGGGGTCCCAATGGGGTAACCCGTCCCGGCTATCCGCCACACTTTTGCTCCTCCCACTTCAAAGATTGACCCCTCGCGGGTACGAGGGATGAGGCAGAAGTATTTCCTCCACAAATCAAAGTGGGGTTCACAGCTCAGGAATATCTCGCAGAGGGCCACGAAACCAGAAATATGCAGTATGGACCGTGGGGTGAGGTTGTGGAGCTGGATCCCGTAAAACTCTAATAAACCCCATAGGAAGGGGTGAATGGGAAAACCTGGGCCTCTTAGAAGGAAGGGCACGAAGCATACCCTTTCTTCCTAGTTTGGAGCAGGGGAGCTCTTGGCGAGTGCTTGGCCATCGACAGAAATTAATCCGGCGTGGACGGGAACGAGATCCACTGTGGGAAGATAGCCCTGCGTCTGTAGATTGCTCAGCTGGAGGCGCGAGACTGAACAACTCGTCCAATCACCGGGGAGAGGGTCGTGAGGGCACGAGGATGAACTGGGAATGTCGGCCATGGTGCCTGAGGATTTCTTTGGCGTTGTTTTTTGCGAAGGGGATGGGTTAACCATCCCCCGCACCTTTGGATCTATAAATAGGTGTTTCACCTCAAAGCTGAAAGGACGAGCTTACAAAAGGTGGCATTGGGCCACGTGCCTTCTAAAAAGGTGCGCGGCGGTCAAAGTTGACCCTTGCCCCAAGGTAAGCATTAAACTCCGATGAGCCCACCGTGTTTTGGCGTGGTCCTAAAAATCAATCCGGATTGTCAAACCGGTCGGGCACGGATACGGTTTTGATCTGGACTATATTGAGTGACAAACCTCTGATGTTGATCCGGATAGTATTCGGCCATGAAACACTTCTCCGAACAATACAGGTAAAGAGGAAGAACTCACCTCGCAAGCCAAAGATTTGGAGCACGCGAGATGACAATCCCCGGCGTTGGAAGCTAGTTCGGGGGCTACTGAGGGAGTCCTGGACTAAGGGGTCCTCGGGCCGTCGACCTATTACGTATGGGATGGACTAATGGGCCACTATGGGGCAAAGCTAGAGTGCGGACCCGTGGCCGGACAAGAGATTTTCGGAGTTGTGGTGTGCCCTCCAAGTCAAGATTAGCGTGATCTTTCCATCATTATAATTGATCGCATGTAACCCTAACCCTACTGGTGTCTATATAAACCGGAGGGTTTAGGGCAAGAGCTACATCCATCACCTCATCGACTTAGGGTTTAGCTCGCCTGATCTCGAGGTAGATCTACTTTGTAACCATATCATACATCAAATACAATCAAGCAGGATGTAGGGTTTTACCTCTTCGAGAGGGCCCGAACCTGGGTAAACACGGTGTTCATCGTCCCTTGTTCCCCATTGATCCTAGATCCACAGCTCGGGACCCCCTACCCGAGATCCGCCGGTTTTGACACCGACAGCGGTTCCCAAACATAAAATAAAGTTTACTCCTTTTTCCACCATTCTTTCACAATCCATGGCTAGCCGTATCCACGAGTGCCTTCCATACCAACACTTTCCAAGGAATTTATTATTTGACAACATAAAGTAAATTTCTTTTTCATTTCAGGACTGGGAATCCCTATTACCGCCATAATCTCGTGCAATGACAAGTGAATAAACACTCATCTTGAGAATAACACATCTAGCATGGAAAAATATTGGCCACCCCCTGCCGCTTCATGAGCGGTATGGGCACACAAAAAGGAAATTCATTTTGAAAATTAGAGTTGGCACATACAAATTTACTTAGAATGGCACGGAAATACCGCATATAGGTAGGTATGGTGGACTCATATGGCAAAACTAGGTTTAAGGATTTTGGATGTACAAGTAGTATTCCCACTTAGTACAAATGGAGGCTAGCAAATAGATTGAGAAGCAACCAACCAAGAAACGAAAATTCACATAAATGAGCATTAAGCATTACTAATGCCGAATAATGCACCACAAGTAGGATGTAATTTCATTGCATAACTATTGACTTTCGTGCTTGCATTGGGAATCACAAACCTTAACACCAATATTCTTACTAAAGAATAATTACTCACCAACATGGCTCACATATTACTATCATCATATCTCAAAACTATTACTAAGAATCAAGTTTATTTTGTCCAATGATCTTCATGAAAGTTTTTATTATACCCCCTTGAATATCTATCACTTTGGGACTAATTTCATATGTTGCAATTGCTTTTGACAATCTCAAACAACTTTAAGTGAAGAATATGAGCATAAAAAATTTCATCTCTCAAAATAGTATAAGTGAAGCATGAGAGAATTTCTTCAAAAATTTCACTAACTCTCAAATAGATCTAAGTGAAGCATGAGAGCATATTTTTTCAAAAATTGAAGCACACCATGCTCAAAAAGATATAAGTGAAGCACTAGAGCAATTCCATAGCTCAAAAAGTTTAAGTGAAGCACATAGAGCAATTCCAATAAATCATAGCATAATTTTGGCTCTCTCAAATAGGTGTGTCCAGCAAGGATGATGGTGACAAACTAAAAGGCAAAACAAATAAAGACTCATATAATACAAGACGCTCCAAGCAAAACTCATGATATGTGACGAATAAAAATATAGCTCCAAGTAAAATTACCGATGGTTGTTAGAAGAAAGAGGGGATGCCTTCCGGGGCATCCCCAAGCTTAGTTGCTTGGTTCTCCTTGAATATTAACTTGGGGTGCCATGGTCATCCCCAAGCTTAGGCTCTTTTCACTCCTTATACCTTCATCCATCGAGATCCCACCCAAAACTTGAAAACTTCAATCACACAAAACTTAACAAAACCTTTGTGTGATCCGTTAGTATAATAAAACCAATCTTTGCTTTAAGTACTGTTGAAAACCCATTCATATTTTATTATTGCATTATACCTACTGTATTCTAACTTTACCATGGCTTAGACCCCCCGATACAATCCATAGATTCATCAAAATAAGCACACAATGCAAAGAAAACAGAATGTGTCAAAAACAGAACAGTCTGTAAAGATGCGAATTTTACTCATAATTCTGTAACACAAAAAATTCTGAAAAATTAGGAAAATAGAGGAAATTTGTACATCAATCTTGTGTAAACTATTCAGAATTTTTCGTCACTTTTGTGAATTTTAACAATTCTGTTACTGGACGCAAAAGTTTCTGTTTTTCAACAGGATCAAATCAACTATCACCCAAAGCTATCCTAAAGGATTAACTTGGCACAAACACTAATTAAAACATAAAAATCACAATCATAACAGTAGCGTAATTGTGAAACACTCGAGAAGAGAAAGAAAAAGACAAAAATAAATTTTATTCATTGGGTTGCCTCCCAACAAGCTCTTTCTTTATAGCCATTAAGATAGGCTTGAAATTTTATTGATGCTCACAAGAAAGATAAGAATTGAAACACAAAGAGAGCATCATAAAACATGTGACAAACTCATTTAAGTCTAACACACTTCCTATGCATAGGAATTTTATAAGAAAAAAAATTACCAAACCAAGAAATATCTAGCATATGCAAAGGAGAGGAATAAAACATTGACAATCTCAACATAACAAGAGATAATTTAGTAACATGAAAATTTATAAAACCATATTTTCCTCTCTCATAATAATTACATGTAGGATCATAATCAAATTAAACAATATAGCTATCAAATAAAATTTTCTCTTCATGATCCACATGCATGCAAAGTTGACACTCTTCCAAAACAGTGGGATTATCATCAACTAAAGTCATGACCTCTCCAAACCCACTTTTATCAAAAATTTCGTAAGATTTAACACTCTCCAAATATGTGGGATTATTTTTACCTAAAGTTGACACTCTTCCAAACCCACTTTCAATATTATTTCAAAAATTATTATCAATTTCATATTCATCATGAGGCTTAAATAAAATTTCAAGATCATAAGAAGAATCACCCCAATCATGATCATTGCAACAAGTAGTGGACATAGCAAAATTAGCATCCCCAAGCTTGGGGTTTTGCATATTATTAGCACAATTGACATTAATAGAATTTATAGTAAAATCATTGCAATCATGCTTTTCATTCAAGGAGCTATCATCATTCACTTCATAAATTTCTTCATCACAATTTTCAGATTCACGAATCTCAAGCAAAACTTCATAAAGATAATCTAGTGCACTCAACTCACTAGCAATTGGTTCATCATGATTGGATCTTTTAAAAAGATTAGCAAGTGGATGGGGATCCATATCAATAGATTTTTAGCAAGCGAAGATGCAAGCAAATAGAAGACACATGGCAACAAAACAAGATCACACGTAAACAAGAGATCTGACGAGAAAAAAGCGAACGAAAAAGAAGGAAAATAAAAGGCAAATTTTTGTGAAGTGGGGGAGATGAAAATGAGAGGCAAATGGCAAATAATGTAAATTGCAAGGAGATGAGATTTGTGATTAGGAATCCGATAGATGTTGATGATGTCTCCTTGGCAACGGCACCAGAAATTCCTTTGACGTGGTTTAGACTGCGTCAGTATTTCCCCAAAGAGGAAGGGATGATGCAACACAACTACGGTAAGTATTTCCCTCAGTTATGAAACTAAGGTATCAATCCAGTAGGAGAACCAAGCAACACTATGTAAACGGTATCTGCACACAAAGAACAAATACTTCCAACCCGACGCGTAAGAGGGGTTGTCAATCCCTCCACGGTAAAGAGATAGATTGGTTTGTATGAGATTGGATAAATAGATTTGAATAAAACATGAAATACAATAAGTAAATAAATAGTGCATCAAGGTATTTTTGGGTTTTTGGAATAATAGATCTGAAAATAAATATGATAAAAGATAGATCTGAAAGCAATATGATAAAAGATAGACCCGGGGGCTTTAGGTTTCACTAGTGGCTTCTCTCGAGAAAACAACATATGGTGGGTAAACAAATTACTATTGGGCAATTGATAGAAGAACAAATAATTATGACGATATCCAGGCAATGATCATGAATATAGGCATCACGTCCAAGATTAGTAGACCGAAACGATTCTGCATCTACTACTATTACTCCACACATCGACCGCTATCCAGCATGCATCTAGTGTATTAACTTCATGGAGAATGAGAGTAATGCAATAAGAATAATGACATGATGTAGACAAGATCTATTCATGTAGGAATATACCCCATCTTTTTATCCTTAATAGCAACAATACATACGTGCCTCGCTACCCCTTCTGTCACTGGGTGAGGACACCGTAAGATCGAACCATCACAAAGCACCTCTTCCCATTGCAAGAAAAATCAATCTAGTTGGCCTAACTAAACCAAAGATTCGGAGAAGAAATACGAGACTATAAATAATCATGCATAAAAGAGATCAAAGAAGACTCAAATAACTTTCATGGATATAGATGTGATCATAAAATCAAACTTCATCGGATCCCAACAAACGCACCGCAGAAAGTCATTACATCAAATAGATCTCCAAGAGACCATTGTATTGAGAATCAAAAGAGAGAAGAAGCCATCTAGCTACTGCCTACGGACCCGTAGGTCTATGGTGAACTACTCACGCATCATCGGAGGAGCACCAATGAGGATGATGAACCCCTCTGTGATCGTGTTCCCCTCCGGCACGGTGCCGGAATAGGGCTCTAGATTGGATCTCGTGGTTCTGGAACTTGCGGCGGCTGGAATTGTGTTTCGTCGAGTCCCCTAGGGTTTCTAGAATATTTGGGTATTTATAGAGCTGAGAGGTAGTGGAGGAGACCTCCATGGGCCCCATGATACATCAGGGCGCGCCAGGGGCCCATGGCGCGGCCTGGTGTATCATGGGCCTCACGGGCCACCCCCCGGGTGCTTCCTTGGCTCCCAAGTTGTCTTCTAGTACAAAAAAATCTCCAAAAAGTTTCGCTGCGTTTGGTCTCCGTTTGGTACTGATATTCTGCGAAGTAAAAAACAAGCAAAAAACAACAACTGACACTGGGCACTATGTCAATAGGTTAGTCCCAAATACTGATATAGAGTTGCTATAAAATGATTGTAAAACATCCAAGAATGATAATATAACAACATGGAACAATCAAAAATTATCGATACGTTGGAGATGTATCAGGATCTTCTCACATGGAGGCCTTGATCTCACTGGGAGAGGTAAGTGGATGAGCAAAGCTCTATCTCAAATCTGAGCTAATCCTTTGCTAACCCTAAAACATGGGCGGAGGAGGATTATATAGTCTAGGGGTAGAGAGAGGTACATGGGCCTCGGCCCAAGTCATGCACGCACGCACGGTCCGGATGATCTGGGAGGTGGTTTGGATGATCCGGGCGTCGGGGGTCAGGATAGTCCGGGCGTCCGTCCGGATCGTCCGGCTCGGTCGTTGCAGCCGTAGTTGGCCCTGATGTCCGGGTGGGTCTAGATGATCTGGGCGGGGTCCCGGATGACCGGGCTTCGTTAGGAGGCTTGCTGTACTCTTCGGGCACATTACCTGAATCGTCCGAGTGGGGGTCCCGATCATCCGGGCTTGGTCCAGATCGTCCGGATGGGGGTCCAGATGATCCGGGCAAGCTCTGTCTTGCTTTGTTTCTTCTCCGTCTTCGCGTTCTTGTTCCTCCATCATTCGACCTTGTTCCTTAGCTTCTCCATGGCTAGTTCCTTGGTACCTAAGTATGCAAAGTGTCTCCGTTTGAAGTAGTAGCCATGTCTCATGTGATTCGAAACGGAGTTGCGAGAGGAGAGAAGTCATCTCGGTCTCGATAGCTCTTGCACATGCTCGTATCATCGGTCCACTTAGCACTTGGGGAGAAGAAGGTAGGTCCATGGGGACGATCGTGGGATGCTCCGCATCATCTCCCCCCTTGGGAAATATCCGACCTCGGATCAAAATCCTCATCACCATGGAAGGGAGATAGGTCCGTGATGTTGAAGATGTCGCTCACGTTGTACTTGTCGCGTGGGATGTCAATCTTGTATGCGTTGTTGTTGCTACAGTGCTAGCACCTTGAAGGGTCCATCGTCTTGTGGTAGTAGTTTGGACTTGCGCTCATTGGGGAAGCATTATTTGCGTAGGTGTAGCCACACAAGATCTCCAGGGTTGAAAGGCATGGGGTGCTTGTTGATATTGCGCTTGGTAGCGAGGCGGTGCATTTGGTTCTCGATCGTGCGGCGTATATCTTCATGCACCTTCTTGAGGTAATTTGCTTGTGCACCCGCGTCCATGTTGGTGCACTCTGGTCGTGGTAGCAGTAGAATATCCAATGGGGAAAATGGGTTGAAGCCGTGTAGATAATATCGAAGGGGGACTTGCCGGTAGTAGAATGTCTTCCGCGACTGTAGGCATAGTTGGTGATGGGAAAGCATTCCTCCCACTCCTTGATGTTCTTCTTGATCAACACGCAGAGGTGAGTAGATAGCATCCAGTTGGTGACCTCCGTTTGGCCATCGGTTTGCAGATGGTATGTCGATGAGAAGAGTAGCTTGATTCCAAGCTTGGCGCATAGTGTCTTCCAAAAGTAGATAAGGAACTTGATATCGTGGTCTGAAACAATAGTCTTGGTCACTCCATGTAGACGCGAGATTTCCCTACAAAAGAGATTTGCAACATGTGAAGCATCATCTATCTTGTTGCATGGAATTAAATGTGCCATCTTAGAGAAACGGTCCCCAACGACAAATACTGAATCTTTTCCATTTTGAGTCCTAGGCAAACCAAGCACAAAGTCCATACTAATATCTTCCCATGGGTGGTACGGAATAGGTAGTGGCATATAGATACCATGGGATTGAGCTTTAGACTTAGCTTTGCGGCATGTAGAGCACCGGTTGGTGTAGCGTGAGACGTCACGAAACATCTTGGGCCAAAAGTAGTTCTTGGAGAGCATTGCGAATATCTTGTCGCGTCCAAAGTGTCCCATAAGTCCTCCACCGTGAGCCTCTTGCAAAAGCAACATACAAAGAGAAGACTCGGGGATACAAAGCTTGTTAGCTCGCATTATATAATCATCCTTCATATAATATCACTCCCAAGATGTGTGAGTTAAGCATTTGGCATAAGGAATCAAATGAAACATCATGCACATATAAGTCTTTAATGTGCTCAAATCCAATAACATTGAATTCAAGTTGAGTAACGAACATGCATTTGCGGGAAAGAGCATTCACTACAACATTCTCTTTACCATTGATGTACTTGATTACATAAGGAAAAGACTCAATGAATTCACTCCATTTGGTATGCCGTTTATTAAACTTAGTTTACATTTTGTTGTGATTTTCCGAAAGTTTTTCAAACACACAAGAAGAAAGCGAGAAAATAAATCAAGCATGGATAATACAATGAAAAAGTGTGAACACCGACAACTGGAATGAAATGTGTGAACATGAAGGAAATGTCGGTGGGCATACGTACTCCCCCAAGCTTAGGCTTTTGGCCTAGCTTGGTAATCACCGTCTGTAGCCTGCGTCATAATCTGAATGATAGCTCACGGAGGCTCTTGGTGCAGCCTCCTCAGCCCGCCGAGCAGCCACAACCTCGGTGTTGTGTGCGCGGGCCTCGCTCTCAAGAACATAATACCTTCCTTTGTTGTGAAAATCAAAGAGAGCAGGCGCAGGCAAAAAGGTGTGCACAATGGAAACTTTATTGAACAACAGGTTATATGTATAATCACTGATTTCACCCTTAAGGAACTTATGGCGCTTCATGGCCTCAAAGTCTAAGTACTGAGTGAGAAGGATGGGATCATTAGGCCAAAGTGATACACCAAACTTTGCTAAACGTGAAGCATAAATCCCACCATAAAAATCTCCACTACCAGCGTTGTGTTGTAATCTGCGTGCAATAATCGCTCCAAGGTTATAACATTTAACGCCGGTGAGAGCAGTGTGTAAGAGGCTCAAGTCAGGAGCACATAGTGCACTACAGTCTTGCTTGCCTACGATGCATTTTCCATTAAACAGTGCAAAGTATTGAATTGATGGGAAATGAATACTTTTTATAGTACCTTGTGTCACTCCTCTATCCTCGCCATAACAAAGGTTAATCAAGAATGACTCATACTCAGACCTTGGTGGTTCATCCAATAAACCCCAATATGGAATTTTACACACACCACTAAACGCGTCTAGAGACATGGTAATTGAACGGTCATAAAGTTAAACGAAACTCTAGATTCATGAGGATGGAATTTAAACTCTTTAGTAAATGATTCTGTGAGACTGAGATACTGGTTGCACTTATCTTCAATGTAGGGTCCGAGCTCGGCATTGTGAACATATTGCTCAAATTCTTATTAAATACCTGCACTCACCATAAAATCGTTGCACGACCATAGGCAGGATTTGGTAGCTGCTTGATACGTCTCCAACGTATCTATAATTTTTTATTGTTCCATGGTATTATATTATCTGTTTTGGATGTTTTATATGCATTAATATGCTATTTTATATTATTTTTGGGACTAACCTATTAACCTAGAGCCCAGTGCCAGTTTCTGTTTTTTCCTTGTTTTTTAGCTTCGTGGAGAAGGAATACCAAATGGAGTCCAAATGGAATAAAACCTTCGCGATGATTTTTCTTGGACCAGAAGACAACCAGGAGACTTGGAGATGAAGTCGGAGGAGCCACGAGGTGGCCACAAGGTCGGAGGGCGCGCCCAGGGGGGTAGGGCGCGCCCCCCACCCTTGTGGACCCCCCGTGACCCTCTTGACCTAATTCTTTCGCCTATATATTCCCAAATATCCCCAAACCACCAGAAGCATCCATGAAAAGACTTTTCCACCGCCGCAACCTTCTGTACCCGTGAGATCCCATCTAGGGACCTTTTCCGGCACCCTGCCGGAGGGGGATTCGATCACGAAGGGCTTCTACATCAACTCCATTGCCCTTCCGATGAAGCATGAGTAGTTTACCACATACCTACGGGTCCATAGCTAGTAGCTAGATGGCTTCTTCTCTCTCTTTGATTCTCAATACCATGTTCTCCTCGATGTTCTTGGAGATCTATTCGATGTAATACTTTTTTGCGGTGTGTTTGCCGAGATCCAATGATTTGTGGATTTATGATCAGCTTATCTATGAATATTATTTGAATCTTCTCTGAATTCTTTTATGCATGATTTGATATCTTTGTAATTCTCTTCGAACTATCGGTTTGGTTTGGCCAACTAGATTGGTTTTTCTTGCAATGGGAGAAGTGCTTAGCTTTGGGTTCAATCTTGCGGTGTCCTTTCCCAGTGACAGTAGGGGCAGCAAGGCACGTATTGTATTGTTGCCATCAAGGATAAAAAGATGGGGTTTTCATCATATTGCTTGAGTTAATTCCTCTACATCATGTCATCTTACTTAATGCGTTACTCCGTTCTTTATGAACTTAATACTCTAGATGCATGCTGGATAGCGGTCGATGTGTGGAGTAATAGTAGTAGATGTAGAATCATTTCGGTCTAATTGACACGGACGTGATGCCTATATTCATGATCATTGCCTTAGATATCGTCATAACTTTGCGCTTTTCTATCAATTGCTCGGCAGTAATTTGTTCACCCACCGTATTATTTGCTATCTTGAGAGAAGCCTCTAGTGAAACCTATGGCCCCCGGGTCTATGTTCCATCATATAAGTATCTATTTTCCATCATATTAGTTTCCGATCTACTATTTTGCAATCTTTTACTTTCCGATCTATAAACCAAAAATACCAAAAATATTTACTTTACCGTTTATCTATCTCTATCAGATCTCACTTTTGCAAATAACCGTGAAGGGATTGACAACCCCTTTATCGCGTTGGGTGCAAGTTGTTTGATTGTTTGTGCAGGTATTAGGTGATTTGTGCGTTGTCTCCTACTGGATTGATACCTTGCTTCTCAAACTGAGGGAAATACTTATATCTAGTTTGCTGCATCATCCTTTCCTCTTCAAGGGAAAAACCAATGCAAGCTCAAGAAGTAGCACAACTTCCCTTATTGAACTTGCGCTTGGTTCAACATAAGATTGATGGGTTGAGCCCCTACTAGAAGATGCCTCCGAGGACCTCCGCCTCGAAGAACTCCTTCCAAAGAAGTTCAACATATTTGCGTACAATTTTCTGAAAAATTTTGGGTCACAAAAATTTTGTCAACAAAACTTTGCAAGATTGATAGCAACTACTCATAGAGATGTATAGAGGCCATATTGAGCATTCAAACTACTTAGAACTCTAAGAATTCAACATGAAAGCTCATCTACAGCAGCACCAAGAGTAGCTAATTATTCAAAATATGATCCACTAAAGCAAAAACTAATTGGACCAATGGAGGAGTCACATACCAAGTAGCAATCCCCCAATATAGTTTCGGAAACGGAGCTTCGAGCAAAGAGATCGAAATCCGCGGGTTTGAGAGCAAGAACACGAGAGAGAGAGAGCAATGGTGATTTTTTGTTTGCTTGTGTTACCATGTGCATTCTTTTTGCTTGCATCATCGCTTGCTAAAAGTTTATGGATCCTCATCCACTTGCTAATCTTTTTAAGAGATCCAATTATGATGAACCAATTTCTAGTGATTTGAGTGCACTAGATTATCTTTATGAAGTTTCGCTTGAAATTCGTGAATCTGAAAATTGTGATGAAGTGTTAAAAGAAGAAATCTATGAAGTGATTCACGATAGCTCCTTGGATGAAAAGCATGATTGCAGTGTTTCTACTATAAATTCTATTAATGTCAATTGTGCTAATGATATGCGAAACCCTAAACTTGGGGATGCTAGTTTTGCTAGGTCCACTACTTGTTGCATTAAGATTGATAATAATGTTTGTAATAATATTGAAAGTGGGTTTGGAAGAGTGTCAACTTTAGATCCCACATGTTCGGAGAATATTCATTCTTATGAATTTTTTGATAAAAGTGGGTTTGGAAAGGTCATGACTTTAGTTAATGTTAATCCCACTATTTTGGAAGAGTGTCAACTTCACATGCATGTGGATCGTGTTGAGAATATGTTATGTGATAGCTATATTGTTGAATTTTCTTATGATCCTACATGTAATTATTATGAGAGAGGAAAATATGGTTGTAGAAATTTTCATGTTACTAAATTACCTCTCTTCATGTTGAGATTGCTATCATCTCTTTCTTCTTCCTTGCATATGCTAGTTTTTGCTTGCCTTGATAATTTGTTTGCTTATAAAATGCCTATGCATAGGAAGTATGTTAGACTTAAATGTGTTTGTCACATATTTTATGATGCTCTCTTTGTGCTTCAATTCTTCTCTTTTATGTGAGCATCATTGAAATTATCAATGCCTAGCTAAAAGGCTTTAAAGAAAAGCGCTTGTTGGGAGACAACCCAATATTTTTTCTTCCTGTTTTCCAATAAATAATTCATCTAGCTTTTGGTTAGATGTGGTTTTGTGTTTTAATTAGTGTTTGTGCCAAGTAAGACCTTTAGGATGGTTTACGGTGATAGTTGATTTGATCCTGTTGAAAAACAGAAACTTTTGCGCCCAGTCACAGAATTGTTTAGATTCACTGAAGCGTTGAAAATCCCTGAATTGTTTACACAAGATTTATATACAAATTGCCTCTGTTTTCCTAATTTTTCAGAATTTTTGGAGTTACAGAAGTATTAGAACAATTCAGATCTTCGCAGACTGTTCTGTTTTTGACAGATTCTGTTTTCTATGTGTTGTTTGCTTATTTTGATGAATCTATGGGTAGTATCGGGGGTACGAACCATGGAAAAGTTGGAATACAGTATATATTACACTAATATAAATAAAGAATGAGTTCACAACAGTACCAAAAGTGGTGATTTATTTTCTTATACTAACGGAGCTTATGAGATTTTCTGTTGAGCTTTGTGTTGTGAAGTTTTCAAGTTTTGGGTAAGGATTTGATGGACTATGGAATAAGGAGTGGCAAGAGCCTAAGATTGGGGATGCCCAAGGCACCCCAAGGTAATATTCAAGGACAACCAAGAGCCTAAGCTTGGGGATGCCCCGGAAGGCATCCCCTCTTTCGTCTTCGTCTATCGGTAACTTTACTCGAGGCTATATTTTTATTCACCACATGATATGTGTGTTTTGCTTGGAGCGTCTTGTATGATTTGAGTGTTTACTTTTTAGTTTGCCAAAAGCATCCTTTCTTTACACACCTTTTGAGAGGGACACACATGAATCAAGATTTATTAGAATACTCTTTGTGCTTCACTTATATCTTTTGAGCTAGGCAATTTTGCTCTAGTACTTCACTTATATCTTTTTAGAGCATGGCGGTGGTTTTATTTTATAGAAATTATTGAACTCTCATGCTTCACTTATATTATTTTGAGAGTCTCTAAACAGCACGGTAATTTGCTTTGGTTATAAATTTAGTCCTAATATGATAGGCATCCAAGAGGGATATAATAAAAACTTTCATATAAAGTGCATTGAATACTATGCGAAGTTTGATTCTTTATGATTGTTTTGAGATATAAAGATGGTGATATTAGAGTCATGCTAGTGAGTAATTGTGGATTTGAGAAATACTGGTGTTAAGGTTTGTGAGTCCCGTAGCATGCACGTATGGTGAACCGTTATGTGATGAAGTCGGAGCATGATTTATTTATTGATTGTCTTCCTTATGAGTGATGGTCGGGGACGAGCGATGGTCTTTTCCTACCAATCTATCCCCCTAGGAGCATGCACGTAGTACTTTGTTTCGATAACTAATATATTTTTGCAATAAGTATGTGAGTTCTTTATGACTAATGTTGAGTCCATGGATTATACGCACTTTCACCCTTCCACCATTGCTAGCCTCTCTAGTGCCGCGCAACTTTCGCCGGTACCATAGACCCACCATATACCTTCCTCAAAATAGCCACCATACCTATCTATTATGGCATTTCCATAGCCATTCCGAGATATATTGCCATGCAACTTTCCATCGTTCCGTTTATTATGACACGCATCATCATTGTCATATTGCTTTGCATGATCATGTAGTTGACATCGTATTTGTGGCAAAGCCATCGTTCATAATTCTTTCATACATGTCACTCTTGATTCATTGCACATCCTAGTACACCGCCGAAGGCATTCATGTAGAGTCATATTTTGTTCTAAGTATCGAGTTGTAATTCTTGAGTTGTAAGTAAATAAAAATGTGATGATCTTCATTATTAGAGCATTGTCCCAAGTGAGGAAAGGATGATGGAGACTATGATTCCCGCACAAGTCGGGATGAGACTCCGGACGAAATATAAAAAAAAGGCCCAAAAAAATGAGAAGGCCCAAATAAAAAAATGAGAGAAAAGAGAGAAGGGACAATGTTACTATCCTTTTACCACACTTGTGCTTCAAAGTAGCACCATGATCTTCATGATAGACAGTCTCCTATGTTGTCACTTTCATATACTAGTGGGAATTTTTCATTATAGAACTTGGCTTGTATATTCCAATGATGGGCTTCCTCAAATTGCCCTAGGTCTTCGTGAGCAAGCGAGTTGGATGCACACCCACTTAGTTTTCTTTTGAGCTTTCATAAACTTATAGCTCTAGTGCATCCGTTTCATGGCAATCCCTACTCACTCACATCGATATCTATTGATGGGCATCTCCATAGCCCATTGATACGCCTAGTTGATGTGAGACTATCTCCTTCTTTTTGTCTTCTCCGCAACCACCATATTCTATTCCACCTATAGTGCTATATCCATGGCTCACGCTCATGTATTGCGTGAAAGTTGAAAAAGTTGGAGAACATCAAAAGTATGAAACAATTGCTTGGCTTGTCATCGGGGTTGTGCATGATTTGAATATTTTGTGTGATGAAGATGGAGCATAACTAGACTATATGATTTTGTAGGGATAAGCTTTCTTTGGCCATGTTATTTTGAGAAGACATAATTGCCTTGTTAGTATGCTTGAAGTATTATTGTTTTTATGTCAATATTAAACTTTTGTTTTGAATCTTATGGATCTGAACATTCATGCCACAATAAAGAAAATTACATGGATAAATATGTTGGGTAGCATTCCATATCAAAAATTCTGTTTTTATCATTTACCTACTCGAGGGCGAGCAGGAATTAAGCTTGGGGATGCTTGATACGTCTCCAACGTATCTATAATTTTTTATTGTTCCATGCTATTATATTATCTATTTTGGATGTTTTATATGCATTAATATGCTATTTTATATTATTTTTGGGACTAACCTATTAACCTAGAGCCCAGTGCCAGTTTCTGTTTTTTCCTTGTTTTTTAGCTTCGTGGAGAAGGAATACCAAACGGAATGAAACCTTCGCGATGATTTTTCTTGGACCAGAATGTGACGCCCCCGGCTCAATCGTGCACTAATCATACACGCAAATGCACACGATCAAGCCTAAGGACTCGCGGGAAGATATCACAACACAACTCTAAAACATAAATAAAGTCATACAAGCTTTAAATTACAAGCCAGGGGCCTCGAGGGCTCGAATACATAAGCTTGCATACAAGCGTCAGCGGAAGTATTAGATAGCTGAGTACAGATATAAAAGAAAACACATAAAGGCCCTTAGAAGGCTGGGCAAAAGAAAAACACTACGATCGAAAGGCGCAGGCCTCCTGCCTGGGACCCCCCGAACCTACTCCTGGTCGACGGCAAGTTCGAAGAAGTAACCACCCTCGGGGTAGTATTAGTAGTCGATCGTTGGCGGGGTAGCTATCTCAGTGGCTCCGTCATCTGGTCACGAAAAACTGATATGGGGAGAAAAAGAAAACAAAGCAACCGTGAGTACTCATCCGAAGTACTCGGCAAGCAAGGATCTCCACTACATATGCAACATTATCAAAGGAAGGCTGTATATGTGGACTGGGCTGCAGAAATGCCAGAATAGAGAGGAGGCCTAGTCCTATCAAAGACTAGCATCTTGAGAGGTCTTGCAGCATTAGAAGAGTGTAGATTAGTACCGTATAAAGTAGTAGTAATGTTATCAACCTCACCCAGGGATCCTTTCTCGACTCCCTGCGAGAAAGAAATCCCAGAGCCATATAGTCATCAACCTCGTCCTGAGATCCCTTCTCGACTCCCTGCGAGAAGCAATCCCAGAGCCATAGTATCCAATTCTAGTTGTATCGATTGGGATACAACTTCGAGTGTCCATTACCGAGGATCCGGCTATGCATAGATTAGTTCTTCCCTGCAGGGGTGCACCAACTTACCCACCACGCTCGCTTAACTCCGGCCGGACACACTTTTCCGGGTCATGCCCGGCCTCGGCCAAACGACACACCACAACCCTACCTAGAGCTCAGCAGAGAGGTCCCCGTCGGTCTACATCCTAAGCGCTCAGAGGTCTTGGGCCATCGCCCTGTGCACTCCGAGTCGTTGTGTGCAGGGGGGAAGCCAGGCACCAGGGGGGCGCCGGTCCGTCCCGGCCGCAATGCTGAACTGGACGTCTGACAAAGCTTTCGGCTGGTGCATACGATGCAGAGTGCCCATAACTTTTCCCACATCATGGTTAGTGCTATCGGGCCAGAGGCCCACTCGAATCAAATATCCAAATCGTTAGTACCTTGGGGCTGCAGTAACGAGCAGAGACTTACGAAAGATGTGACCCCGTCGCCCCGTCTCGAGGACTTGCGGCAAGGGTCAAGAATGCCCGGCCACGCCTCGTATTCTCACGCGGGCACCATCCAGGCAACCCGCCTACACATCACACGCGGGTACCCCTCAGGGTCGACCCGCCTTCCAAGTAATAATAGTACAGTCCAAGTATCCGTGTGTCCATAACATCAGGGGAATCCGAGGTATCACCCTCGTTGGATTCCTACTCGATGTAACCATCAAGGTGAACTCGGAGGAATCACCCTTGATGGGTTCACACTTGAGGTGTTGCACGACAGCGTCGTTATCGGAAGTGGTGAAGGAGGAATCACCCTCGATGACCACGACCAAATAGCTACTCTACAGAGTTAACATCAGAAGTGCTACAAGAGGTTTCACCCTCGGCACTCGATAGTAATGCTGCAGTGTCGTTACAACTAAGGGGGGTGATGTGCGGTGCCGGGGCCTGGTCTTCAATCCCGTTGATCGGGTCTTCGGATAATCCAGCGGGGCAATCAGGATAAGTGGGGTCACTGATAGGTCTCTACCCAGCCTATACTAGACAGTTTAGGATAAGCAGATAAGGTTTCAATAGCAGGTTACAATAAACAGGCTATGCATCAGAATAGGTAAAGCAGTAGTAGTAGCAATTCTAATGCAAGCATGAGAAAATAGAATGGGCGATATCGGGATGATCAAAGGGGGGGGGGGCTTGCCTGGAAGCTCCGCTGAAAGGGAAGAAGGGTCGTCGTCGACGTAGTCGATCATAGTGGCATCAGCAGTGGTCTCGGGGTCTACCGAAGAGAAGAGGGGGAAGAAACAGTAAATACAAGCAACAATTGCATGACAAGTCAACAACAGAGTTAGGGGTGTTCTAACGCGGTGCTAGACGATACCGGCGAAGGGGGAAAACATCCGGGAATGCTTTCCCGAAGTTTGGCATTTTCGGACAGACGAACCGGAGGGGGACAGTTGCAGGTTTGCTATGCTAGGGACGCATGGCAGACGAACAGACTGCATATTCAGATTCGTCTCGTCTTTCTGAGCAACTTTCATGTATAAAGTATTTTCATCCGAGTTACGGTTTATTTTATATAATTTTTCAAAGTTAGTATTTTCTGGAAATTCTTATCAAATCGAAAATAATAGCAAAATGCTATGTATACACACTGAAGTGTACACATCAGGGGCTACCGAGGCTAACATGTGGGACTTGTTGACTGAGTTGACCCAGTTAACAGGGCAGGTGGGGTCCAGGTGTCATTGACTAGCAGTTATTTGTTTTAACTAAATTGATTTATCTAGGAGGGACCCACATGTCAGTGACACATGTTATATTTAAAGGGTTATTTAGCAATGGGTCCCTCACGTCATAAGCTATAGGCTAACTAATCAATTAATAAAACTAAATAATTACAGGGACCCCACTTGGCCTAGACTAAATTAGCCCCTTAATTAATTTATCCTAATCCTAATCAACATGGCAAGCCACGCTGGGCAGTAGCACGGCCAGCCGTACATGGCTGGCTCACGCACGCACAAAAGTGGTGGCTACGGCCAGAGCGGCGTGAACTGGAGCGGCTGGCAGCGGGTGGAGGCGGCAGCGGGCGTGCGCGGCAGCAGCGGCAGCGGCGCAGTAAGCAGGCAGCAATAGCGACATCTAGCAAGGATCAGCGGCAACGTAGCAGCAGCAGCAAGCCACGGGAACTAGCAGTAGCACATCAGCAACAGGAGCAAGTGGGCTAGGGCGCCGCAGGCAGGCGAGCACGGGCAAGGGCAGCAGCAGGAGGTGCGCAACGGTGGGTATCGGCAGGAGAAAGCGGCAGCAGAAGCAACACACACGTGTATGCGGAAGCTCGGGCGAGATCCAACCATGGCGTGCAGCGGCGTAAAAGTAACGGGTCGAAGCCGAGATCGAGGGGAATCGGAAGAGGAGCTCACCACAGAGCTCGTGGACGAGGTTAGGGAGCGCGGGGTGGCCGGAACGCGGTGAATCCGACGACGAACGGCGGCAGCCGTGGCGGAGAAGACGGCGAAGAAGGCGATGATGCGGTGCGTCCCCGCTCGATTCAGAGTACCCAGGCGAAGGAGACGTTGACGGCGAGGCTCTTAGACAAGTTGGCGCGGCGCGGAACGGCTCCGGAGCACGAGATCGATGACGTGTGTGGCGGCGGGGGCTCGGGCGTGTGCGGGGGCAAGAGCTACGACGCGAGGGAGAGGGGGGAGCGGCTAGGGTTCGGCCGAGGGGGTCGAGAGGTACTTGTAGGTCGTCGGGGAGGTGGTGGATGGCCAACACGTCACCTAGGGGGCGTGGCCATGGCGGGACGGCCGCCACGATCCCCTCCTCTGCTCCTGTAGCGAGAAGGGAGGTGAGTGGGGTGTGGGTTGGGCCTCCCAGTAGACCTAGGGCCCAAGTACACATTAGGTAGGCTTTTTGTTCTCTCTTTTTTATTTCCTGTCAATTAAATTGCTACTATTTGCATTTATTTGAGTGAGCAAACAATCCTTGTTATAGACGAAACTTCACACATAAATATTAGTCATTACTCTGGAGAGGCCCACAAAGTTTCAAGTCAATTTGAAATTCATAAACATTTATTTATTTTGAAAAGGCCAAAATATTTGTTGTAGGACCACTTATTATTTTACTAGGAATTTATTTGTGAGTCAAATGAAGTTGGTTTCAACACGGCAACGATCAGGGGAATTTATAGAATTATTCAAACATTTTAGTTTTACCGTTCGGAGAAATAATAATTTCACTTGCATTTTAAATTTGAATTTTGACTTTGATTTGATTTTATTTTTTTAGACAAGTGGCAAGTTAGTTTGAAAAACATGATGACATGGCATCATTAAAGGGGAGATCACTGTAGCAAGATTCTCGGGGTGTTACAAATCTCCTCCACTAACAAGAATTCTCGTCCTGAGAATTAAGAGGTAGAAGGAAAAAGTTCGGGGTATTCCGCACGAAGATTATCCTCGCGTTCCCAAGTGGCTTCATCTTCAGTATGATTTGACCACTGCACTTTGAGGAACTTGGTAACCTTCTGACGGGTCCGACGTTCAGCTTCATCGAGAATGCGGATCAGATGCTCCTTATAAGATAGGTCATCTTGCAATTCGAGCACCTCGTGATCCACTGCTCGGTGCGGAGATTCCTTGAAGCATTTACGAAGTTGCGACACATGGAATACGTCGTGGATATGAGAGAATTGCGGCGGCAACTCCAATTTATACGCCACCTGACCATGTCTTGCAATAATGCGGAAAGGACCAATGTAGCGTGGAGCTAACTTGCCCGTGGTTCCGAAACGGTGAGTGCCTTTCATAGGAGTGACTCGCAGATAAGCTTGATCACCAGGTTGATAAGTCAAACCCCATCGTTTGCAATCATAGTTGCTCTTCTGGCGGTCCTGAGCCGCCTTAAGATTTTCCCGGATATTGTCCACTTGTTCTTCGGCGTGTTGAATAATATCTGGACCCACGAGTGGTCGTTCCCCAGTTTCTGACCAATTCAGAGGGGTTCGACACTTACGTCCATATAGAACTTCAAAGGGAGCCATTTTCAAGCTGGCTTGATAGCTGTTGTTATAAGAGAACTCAGCATACGGGAGAGATTCTTCCCACTTCTTACCGAAAGAAATAACACAAGCTCGCAGCATGTCTTCAAGCACTTGATTGACTCACTCGACTTGGCCTTGGGATTGGGGGTGATAAGCTGAACTCCAGGTAATATGAGTTCCCATAGCTTCTTGGAAACTTTCCCAGAACTTTGAAGTGAAAAGGCCGCCACGGTCTGAACTGATCTCCTTCGGAATACCGTGGAGTGAAACAATTCTGGAGATATACAATTCTGCTAACTGACTAGCAGTGATAGTCTCCTTGACAGGCAGAAAGTGTGCAACTTTAGAGAGTTGGTCGACGACGACAAGAATAGCATCATGACCCTTCTGTGACCTGGGAAGTCTTGTAATGAAATCCATCTGAACCTTATCCCATTTCCATAGAGGAATAGGTAGTGGTTGCAGAATTCCAGCAGGCTTCTGATGTTCTGCTTTAACGCGACGACACACATCACATTCAGCAACATAGCGAGCAATGTCCTGCTTCATTCTAGACCACCAGTACCTTTGACGGAGATCATGATACATTTTGGTGCTAACCGGATGAATAGACAGCGGGGTATCATGTGCCTCCTTCATGACCTTGTCAGTCATAAGCTCAAAGCGAGGTACGACAATGCGGTTTCTGAAGTACAAGGTCCCATCTTCAGACAGCGAGAAATCCCTGTACTTTTCAAGGTGAAGATTTTTCTTCATCAAATCAACTTCAGCATCTTTAGCTTGCGCATTCTTAACAACTTTCTCAAGATCTGGTTGTATCACCAGGTTATTAAGAGAGCCCTGTGGAACAATACACAGATTCAGCTTGCACAGTTCTTCATAAAGACGAGGTTGAGCTCGCCTAACCATGAGGTTGTCGCAATAGGACTTGCGGCTTAAGGCATCAGCCATCACGTTAGCCTTGCTAGGGGTATAGGAAATACCCAAATCATAGTCCGCAATGGCCTCCATCCATCTTTGCTGACGGAGGTTTAGAGATGGCTGAGTGAACAAGTACTTCAGACTTTTATGATCCGTGTAGATCTCGCAACGATTACCGAGGAGGTAATGTCACCACAACTGCAGTGCATAGATGACAGCAGCTAGTTCTAGATCATGTACCGGATAATTCTCTTCATGTGGGCGCAACTGACGAGAGCCATAGGCAATCACTTTACGCTCTTGCATTAGGACACAGCCTAATCCTTCACGGGATGCGTCACAATAAATCACAAAATCTTTGCGAGAATCTGGAGGAGCAAGTACTGGGGCAGATGTTAGCTTGTCCTTGAGTGTTTGGAAACTTCTTGACATTTTTCGATCCATTCAAACTTAATGCCCTTGTGAAGCAGATCAGTCAAAGGCTTAGCAATCTTAGAAAAATTCTCAACAAATCGACGGCAATAGCTTGTAAGGCCAAGAAAACTTCTCACTTGCTTGACGTTCTTTGGAGGTGTCCAGTCAAGAATAGCCTGAACTTGTTCTGGGTTAACAGCAATTCCATCCTTGGAAATCACATGGCCGAGGTATGTCACTTCAGACAGCCAGAATTCACATTTGGAGTATTTGGCATACAACTGGTGTTCTCGGAGCCTTTCCAGTACAAGACGGAGGTGTTCGGCATGTTCTTCTTTATTCTTTGAATAGACCA
This sequence comes from Thinopyrum elongatum, assembly GCA_011799875.1. NCBI lineage: Eukaryota > Viridiplantae > Streptophyta > Magnoliopsida > Poales > Poaceae > Thinopyrum > Thinopyrum elongatum. The sequence continues at coordinate 297,469,629 of CM022303.1, read as the reverse complement.
GAATATCATCTAGATAAACCACAACAAATTTATCGAGATAATCCATGAAGATGTAATTCATCAGACGGGAGAAAGTTGCAGGAGCATTGGTTAAGCCAAATGACATGACAGTGTACTCATAAGAACCATAGCGAGTAACGAATGCTGTCTTGGGAATATCCTCTTCACGAACACGGATCTGATGATAACCCAACCTCAAGTCGAGTTTAGAAAACACCGATGATCCAGCAAGCTGATCATACAAATCATTGATCCGAGGAAGCGGATATTTGTTCTGAATTGTGGCTTGGTTAATGGGCCGATAATCCTGAACCAATCGGTTAGTTCCATCCTTCTTCTTAACGAAGAGTGAAGGTGCTCCCCAAGCAGAGGAACTGGGGTGGATGAAACCTTTCCTAAGTGACGTGTCGATTTCTTCCTTAAGCTCGAGAAGATGATGCGGAGGCATCTTATAAGGACGCTTCGCAATAGGGGTAGTGCCGGGCTTCAAGTCGATGACGAACTCAACAACTCTAGCAGGGGGTATTCCTGGAAGTTCCTCTGGAAATACATCTTGAAAATCATGAACCACTGGAACGTTCTCGATGCCTTCAAGAGGTGAAGCATTCAATGCATTCAGAACATATATTTGAGTCTCAGCATCCTGAGCTATTCGGGCTGAGTATTTGACTGTCTGGCCAGAAGGGTGAGTGAGCTGGACTGTCTTAGTAGCGCAATCAATCAAAGCATTATGGGCTGTCAACCAGTCCATACCGAGAATGATGTCTATGTCGGAAGGTCCAAGAGCAATAAGGGAAGCAGGGAACATGAACCCTTCAATTTTGATCTGATTGTTGTGGCTTACCATCTTGGTTTGCCACCTAGAACGGGGAGTGATATCTCTAATGGTGTGGGTAACAACTCTAGAGGTAGCTCATGCTGCTGAGCAAATTGTTGAGACACAAAGGAATGTGATGCACCAAAATCAAAGAGAACAGAAGCTGCAACTGAATTGACTGGCAGAGTTCCCATCATGATTTTAGGAGACTCACGAGCTTCTCCCATTTTGACATGAGTGACCTGGCCGCGGTCCATAGCAGACATCCTGGCCTTACGATTTCTGCAACGATGGGTTCGATGGCCCTTCATACTACCATCAGGAGGCCGCGATACATTCTGATCATTATGGGATGGTGACTCAACATTGGACTGTCCATCTTGAATCGTTAGCTGTCTCGGCGGCGGAGGCAGACGAGGTGCAGCATAAGACGGCCTTGGTGTTGGAGCAGGTTGATGATGAACATTGTGTGGGATCCAGACTCGACATTTCTGAGCAGGTCGACCCAAAGACGAACCAACATCATGAGTGTGCTTGAGCGACTCCTGGTACTTAGTCAGAGCTGTTTCAACTTGGAAAGATTTGCTGACAAGCGTTGCAAAGTCCTCACAATCAAGGGTAACAAGTGCAAGGTTTATATCCGTACGCAGTCCTTCACGGAATTTCTCCTGCTTGCGGGCGTCAGTGCAGATGTCATCTTTAGCATAGCGGGATAATTCGAGAAATTTCCTCTGATATTCATCCACAGTCATTGTTCCTTGGGTGAGTTTGCGGAATTCCTGCTTCTTTTGGTCCATCAGACCTTGAGGAATGTAACGTGCATGAAAAGCTGACTGAAATTCCTGCCAAGTGGTTACTGTTTCAGCAGGCAACATATCCTCGTGGCTTTCCCACCATTGAGCAGCTGGGCCCTTCAGGTGGAATGTCGCAAAGGTGACGTAACTGTCAGGAGCAACATTAGCTGATTCCATCTCAAACAGGATGTCACGAAGCCAATCACCAGCATCCATAGGATTGGTGGAGTTGCGGAAAATGGATGGACTGAGGCGCACAAATTCTGGCAGAGTTATTGGAGCATTCTGTTGCTGAGCATTCTGAGTTGGGAATTGAGCCAATACTCCGGTCATAAACTGACGGTTGAGCTCAAACTGCTGACGGTTGAGTTCAAACTGTTGCATCATTACGGCAATATAGGGTGGAGGTGGAGGATCGTCAGCCATCCTACCAAATCAACAGGGCAGTTTAGCAAGAAGAACTACAGGTGTATGGAGTTATTCATGATGTAACACGGGAAAGAACGGGAAAGGCATTAGATATATAATAGTAGTCGTCAAAGACATACCAATCCATGCACAGAGTTAGACTCAAACGGATAGTACGCGTTCGGGAACGCTCGCAGCTAGACAAACTAGGCGGGGCACAGGCGCGCGGCAAGGAAGTACACAACGAGACATAGCAAAGGCTACATCAACGTCGGAGAAAACTATTGGGGCGAGGAATCTGCAAGTGACAACACAGGGTGCCCTCGATAAGAGGATCCTGCAAGCAGAACCTGGCCCGCAATCTTGAAGGAAGGGGGGGAAATTTCAGAACACCGGGTGGATGTGATCACGAGAACCTAATGTTGGAGTTAGTAAAAATTTTAACCCGAATAGACGAGGAATAAAAGATACTAATACCACCCAATTGGCGATGTGGGCCCGTAAGCCACACAGCCATGTTAGTAAAACGGTTTTTGGACCACTAGACTCAACTTCGGCCAAGGAGTTGGGAAGGGGGGTTCCTACAGGCAGTCGGCTTTGATACCAACTTGTGACGCCCCTGGCTCAATCGTGCACTAATCATACACGCAAATGCACACGATCAAGCCTAAGGACTCACGGGAAGATATCACAACACAACTCTAAAACATAAATAAAGTCATACAAGCTTTATATTACAAGACAGGGGCCTCGAGGGCTCGAATACATAAGCTTGCATACAAGCGTCAGCAGAAGCATCAGATATCTGAGTACAGATATAAAAGAAAACACATAAAGGCCCTTCGAAGGCTGGGCAAAAGAAAAACACTATGATCGAAAGGCGCAGGCCTCCTGCCTGGGACCCTCCGAACCTACTCCTGGTCGACGGCAAGTTCGAAGCAGTAACCACCCTCGGGGTAGTAGTAGTAGTCGATCGTTGGCGGGGTAGCTATCTCAGTGGCTCCGTCATCTGGTCACGAAAAACTGATATGGGGAGAAAAAGAAAACAAAGCAACCGTGAGTACTCATCCGAAGTACTCAGCAAGCAAGGATCTACACTACATATGCAACATTATCAAAATAAGGCTGTATATGTGGACTGGGCTGCAGAAATGCCAGAATAGAGAGGAGGCCTAGTCCTATCGAAGACTAGCATCTTCAGAGGTCTTGCAGCATTAGAAGAGTGTAGATTAGTACCGTATAAAGTAGTAGTAATGTTATCAACCTCACCCAGGGTTCCTTTCAACTTGTGACGCCCCCGGCTCAATCGTGCACTAATCATACACGCAAATCCACACGATCAAGCCTAAGGACTCACGGGAAGATATCACAACACAACTCTAAAACATAAATAAAGTCATACAAGCTTTATATTACAAGCCAGGGGCCTCGAGGGCTCGAATACATAAGCTTGCATACAAGCGTCAGCGGAAGCATCAGATATCTGAGTACAGATATAAAAGAAAACACATAAAGGCCCTTAGAAGGCTGGGCAAAAGAAAAACACTACGATCGAAAGGCGCAGGCCTCCTGCCTGGGACCCTCCGAACCTACTCCTGGTCGACGGCAAGTTCGAAGCAGTAACCACCCTCGGGGTAGTAGTAGTAGTCGATCGTTGGCGGGGTAGCTATCTCAGTGGCTCCGTCATCTGGTCACGAAAAACTGATATGGGGAGAAAAAGAAAACAAACCAACCGTGAGTACTCATCCGAAGTACTCAGCAAGCAAGGATCTACACTACATATGCAACATTATCAAAATAAGGCTGTATATGTGGACTGGGCTGCAGAAATGCCAGAATAGAGAGGAGGCCTAGTCCTATCGAAGACTAGCATCTTCAGAGGTCTTGCAGCATTAGAAGAGTATAGATTAGTACCGTATAAAGTAGTAGTAATGTTATCAACCTCACCCAGGGATCCTTTCTCGACTCCCTGCGAGAAAGAAATCCCAGAGCCATACAGTCATCAACCTCGTCTTGAGATCCCTTCTCGACTCCCTGTGAGAAGCAATCCCAGAGCCATAGTATCCAATTCTATTTGTATCGATCGGGATACAACTTCGAGTGTCCATTACCGAGGATCCGGCTATGCATAGATTAGTTCTTCCCTGCAGGGGTGCACCAACTTACCCACCACGCTCGCTTAACTCCGGTCGGACACACTTTTCCGGGTCATGCCCGGCCTCGGCCAAACGACACACCGCAACCCTACCTAGAGCTTAGCAAAGAGGTCCCTGTCGGTCTACATCCTAAGCGCTCAGAGGTCTTGGGCCATCGCCCTGTGCACTCCAAGTCGTTGCGTGCAGGGGGAAGCTAGGCACCAGGGGGCGCCGATCCGTCCCGACCGTAATGCTGAACTGGACGTCTGACAAAGCTTTCGGCTGATGTATACGATGCAGAGTGCCCATAACTTTTCCCACGTGATGGTTAGTGCTATCGGGCCAGAGGCCCACTCGAATCAAATATCCAAATCGTTAGTACCTTGGGGCTGCGGTAACGAGCAGAGACTCACGAAAGATGTGACCCTGTCGCCCCGTCTCGAGGACTTGCGGCAAGGGTCAAGAATGCCCGGCCATGCCTCGTATTCTCACTCGGGCACCATCCAGGCAACCCTCCTTCACATCACACGCGGGTACCCCTCAGGGTCGACCCGCCTTTCCAAGTAATAATAGTACAGTCCAAGTATCCGTGTGTCCATAACATCAGGGGAATCCGAGATATCACCCTCGTTGGATTCCTACTCGATGTAACCGTCAAGGTGAACTCGGAGGAATCACCCTCGATGGGTTCACACTTGAGGTGTTGCACGACAACGTCGTTATCGGAAGTGGTGAAGGAGGAATCACCCTCGATGACCACGACCAAATAGCTACTCTATAGAGTTAACATCAGAAGTGCTACAAGAGGTTTCACCCTCGGCACTCGATAGTAACGCTGCAGTGTCGTTACAACTAAGGGGGGGGGGGTGATGTGCGGTGCCGGGGCCTGGTCTTCAATCCCGTTGATCGGGTCTTCGGATAATCCAGCGGGGCAATCAGGATAAGTGGGGTCACTGATAAGTCTCTACCCAGCCTATACTAGACAGTTTAGGATAAGCAGATAAGGTTTCAATAATAGGTTACAACAAACAGGCTATGCATCAGAATAGGTAAAGCAGTAGCAGTAGCAATTCTAATGCAAGCATGAGAAAATAGAATGGGTGATATCGGGATGATCAAAGGGGGGGGGGGCTTGCCTGGAAGCTCCGCTGAAAGGGAAGAAGGGTCGTCGTCGATGTAGTCGATCACAGTGGCATCAGCAGCGGTCTCGGGGTCTACCGAAGAGAAGAGGGGGAAGAAACAGTAAATACAAGCAACAATTGCATGACAAGTCAACAGCAGAGTTAGGGGTGTTCTAACGCGGTGCTAGACGATACCGGCGAAGGGGGAAAACATCCGGGAATGCTTTCCCGAAGTTTGTACTTTTTGGACAGACGAACTGGAGGGGGACGGTTGCAGGTTCGCTATGCTAGGGACGCATGGCAGACGAACGGACTGCATATTCAGATTTATCTCTTCTTTCTGAGCAAATTTCATGTATAAAGTATTTTCATCCGAGTTACGGTTTATTTTATATAATTTTTCAAAGTTAGTATTTTCTGGAAATTCTTCTTAAATCAAAAATAATAGCAAAAAGCTATGTATACACACTGAAGTGTACACAGCAGGGGCTACCGAGGCTGACATGTGGGACTTGTTGACTGAGTTGACCCAGTCAACAGGGCAGGTGGGGACCAAGTGTCATTGACTAGCAGTTATTTGTTTTAACTAAATTGATTTATCTAGGAGGGACCCACATGTTAGTGACACATGTTATATTTAAAGGGGTATTTAGCAGTGGGTCCCTCACGTCATAAGCTATAGGCTAACTAATCAATTAATAAAACTAAATAATTACAGGGACCCCACTTGGCCTAGACTAAATTAGCCCCTTAATTAATTTATCCTAATCCTAATCAACATGGCAAGCCACGCTGGGTAGTAGCACGGCCAGCCGTACATGGCTGGCTCACGCACGCACAAAGCACGGTGGCTACAGCCAGCAGCGGCGTGAACTGGAGCGGCTGGCAGCGGGCGGAGGCGGCTGCGGGCGTGCGCGGCAGCAGCGGCAGCGGCGCAGTAAGCAGGCAGCAATAGCGACATCTAGCAAGGATCAGCGGCAACATAGCAGCAGCAGCAAGCCACGGGAACTAGCAGCAGCACATCAGCAACAGGAGCAAGCGGGCCAGGGCGCCGCAGGCAGGCGAGCATGGGCAAGGGCAGCAGCAGGAGGTGCGCAACGGCGGGTGTCGGCAGGAGCAAGCGGCAGCAGAAGCAACACGCATGTGTAAGCGGAAGCTCGGGCGATATCCAACCATGGCGTGCAGCGGCGTAAAAGTAACGGGTTGAAACCGAGATCGAGGGGAATCGGAAGAGGAGCTCACCACAGAGCTCGTGGACGAGGTTAGGGAGCGCGGGGTGGCCGGAACGCGGTGAATCCGACGACGAACAGCGGGGGCCGTGGCGGAGAAGACGGCGAAGAAGGCGATGATGCGGTGTGTCCCCGCTCGATTCAGAGTACCCAAGCGAACGAGACGTTGACGGCGAGGCTCTTGGACAAGTTGGCGCGGCGCGGGACGGCTCTGGAGCACGAGATCGACGACGTGTGTGGCGGCGGGGGCTCGGGCGTGTGCGGGGGTAAGAGCTACGATGCGAGGGAGAGGGGGGAGCGGCTAGGGTTCGGCCGAGGGGGTCGAGAGGTACTTGTAGGTCATCGGGGAGGTGGTGGATGGCCAACACGTCACCTAGGGGGCGCGGCCATGGCGGGATGGCCGCCACGATCCCCTCCTCTGCTCCGGTAGCGAGAATGGAGGCGAGTGGGGTGTGGGTTGGGCCTCCCAGTAGACCTAGGGCCCAAGTACACATTAGGTAGGCTTTTTGTTCTCTCTTTTTTATTTCCTGTCAATTAAATTGCTACTGTTTGCATTTATTTGAGTGAGCAAACAATCCTTGTTATAGAGGAAACTTCACACATAAATATTAGTCATTACTCTGGAGAGGCCCACAAAGTTTCAAGTCAATTTGAAATTCATAAACATTTATTTATTTTGAAAAGGCCAAAATATTTGTTGTAGGACCACTTATTATTTTACTAGGAATTTATTTGTGAGTCAAATGAAGTTGGTTTCAACACGACAACGATCAGGGGAATTTATAGAATTATTCAAACATTTTAGTTTTACCGTTCGGAGAAATAATAATTTCACTTGCATTTTAAATTTGAATTTTGACTTTGATTTGATTTTATTTTTGTGGACAAGTGGCAAATTAGTTTGAAAAACATGATGACATGGCATCATTAAAGGGGAGATCACTGTAGCAAGATTCTCGGGGTGTTACACAGAAGACAATCAGGAGACTTGGAGATGAAGTTGGAGGAGCCACGAAGCGGCCACAAGGACGAAGGGCGCGCCCAGGGGGGTAGGGCGCGCACCCCACCCTTGTGGGCCCCCCGTGACCCTCCTGACCTAATTCTATCGCCTATATATTCCCAAATATCCCCAAACCACTAGAAGCATCCACGAAATGACTTTTCCACCGCCACAACCTTCTGTACCCGTGAGATCCCATCTAGGGACCTTTTCCGGCACCCTGCCGGAGGGGGATTCGATCACGGAGGGCTTCTACATCAACTCCATTGCCCTTCCGATGAAGCATGAGTAGTTTGCCACAAACCTATGGGTCCATAGCTAGTAGCTAGATGGCTTCTTCTCTCTCTTTGATTCTCAATACCATGTTCTCCTCGATGTTCTTGGACATCTATTCGATGTAATACTTTTTTGCAGTGTGTTTGCCGAGATCCGATGAATTGTGGATTTATGATCAGCTTATCTATGAATATTATTTGAATCTTCTCTGAATACTTTTATGCATGATTTGATATCTTTGTAATTCTCTTCGAACTATCGGTTTGGTTTGGCTAACTAGATTGGTTTTTCTTGCAATGGGAGAAGTGCTTAGCTTTGGGTTCAATCTTGCGGTGTCCTTTCCCAGTGATAGTAGGGGCAGCAAGGCACGTATTGTATTATTGCCATCGAGGATAAAAAGATGGGGTTTTCATCATATTGCTTGAGTTAATTCCTCTACATCATGTCGTCTTACTTAATGCGTTACTCCGTTCTTTATGAACTTAATACTATAGATGCATGCTGGATAGCGGTCGATGTGTGGAGTAATAGTAGTAGATGTAGAATCGTTTCGGTCTACTTGACATGGACGTGATGCCTATATTCATGATCATTGCCTTAGATATCCTCATAACTTTGCGCTTTTCTATCAATTGCTCGGCAATAATTTGTTCACCCACCGTATTATTTGCTATCTTGAGAGAAGCCTCTAGTGAAACCTATGGCCCCCGGGTCTATTTTCCATCATATAAGTATCTATTTTCCATCATATTAGTTTCCGATCTACTATTTTGCAATCTTTTACTTTCCGATCTATAAACCAAAAATATTTACTTTACCGTTTATATATCTATATCAGATCTCACTTTTGCAAATAACCGTGAAGGGATTGACAGCTCCTTTATCGCGTTGGGCGCAAGTTGTTTTATTGTTTGTGCAGGTATTAGGTGATTTGTGCGTTGTCTCCTACTGGATTGATACCTTGGTTCTCAAACTGAGGGAAATACTTATCTCTACTTTGCTGCATCACCCTTTCCTCTTCAAGGGAAAAACCAACGCAAGCTCAAGAAGTAGCACAGCTTCCCTTATTGAACTTGCGCTTGGTTCAACATAAGATTGACGGGTTGAGACCCTACTAGAAGATGCCTCCGAGGACCTCCGCCTCGAAGAACTCCTTCCAAAGAAGTTCATCATATTTGCGTACAATTTTCTGAAAAATTTTGGGCCACAAAATTTTGTCAACAAAACTTTGCAAGATTGATAGCAACTACTCATAGAGATGTATAGAGGCCATATTGAGCATTCAAACTACTTAGACCTCTAAGAATTCAACATGCAAGCTCATCTACAGCAGCACCAAGAGTAGCTAATTATTCAAAATATAATCCACTAAAGCAAAAACTAATTGGACCAATGGAGGAGTCACATACCAAGTAGCAATCCCCCAAAACAGTTTCGGAAACGGAGCTTCGAGCAAAGAGATCGAAATCCGCGGGTTTGAGAGCAAGAACACGAGAGAGAGAGAGAGAGAAAGCAATGGTGATTTTTTTCTGGAGGTAGGTGATGACATGGGCTAAAGAGGTCAGTGAGGGGGCCCATGTGGGGACCACAACACACCAGGGCGCGCCTGGGGCTGCTGGCGCGCCCAGGTGGGTTGTGCCCACCTGGTGCACCCCCCTTTGGTGTTATTTGCATAAAAAAATCTTAAATATTCAGAAAAAATCGTATTAAATTTTCAGGGCAGTCTGAGAACTTTTATTTATGGGTCTTTTTTTATTGCACGGGAAATTCAAAAAACAGACAAAACATGGCATTTTATTTTATTTAACTAAGAAAAACAGAAAACAAACATTGGAAACAGAAAGTTGTGCTTACTAAATTCATCAAGTTCATACCTCTAAAAAATGATCCATTAATAAGTTTGATCAAGTCTTATTAACAACCACTTTCGATTAGCATGAAACCGAAAAACTTTCGTAAAACACTAAGTTACCTCAACGGTGATATGCATGTCCCCAACAATAAGCATTTCATATTTCTTTTTGGCAGTAGGTAGAGGTAGTTGAAAACTTCCAATAGTGAGTGTCGAAGATTTTTCAATAACATTAATACCATTCAATTGGAATTGTTTCTTCGGAAAGTGTACCGTATGTGAAGGAAATATGCCCTAGAGGCAAAAATAAAGTTGTTATTTTATATTTCTTTATTCATGATAAAGGTTTATTATTCATGCTAGAATTGTATTGATCGGAAACTTAAATACATGTGTGAATACATAAACAAATACCACGTCCCTAGTATGCCTCTACTAGACTAGGTCGTTGATCAAAGATGGTTAAGGTTTCCTAACCATAGACATGTGTTGTCATTTGATAATGGGATCACATCATTAGGAGAATGATGTGATGGACAAGACCCACACGTTAGCTTAGCATAATGATCGTTCAGTTTATTGCTATTGCTTTCTTCATGTCAAATACATATTCCTTCGACTATGAGATTATGCAACTCCCAGATACCGGAGGAATACCTTGTGTGCTATCAAACATCACAACGTCACTGGGTGATCATAAATATGCTCTATAGGTATCTCCGAAGGTGTTAGTTGAGTTGGCATAGATCAAGATTAGGATTTGTCACTCCGAGTTTCGGAGAGGTATCTCTGGGCCCTCTCGGTAATACACATCATAAGCTTGCAAGCAAATGACTAAGGAGTTAGTTACCAGGTGATGTATTACGAAATGATTAAAGAGACTTGCTGGTAACGAGATTGAACTAGGTATGAAGATACCGACGATCGAATCTTGGGCAAGTAACATACCGATGGACAAAGGGAATTACGTATGTTGTCATAATGGTTCGACTGATAAAGATCTTCGTAGAATATGTAGGAGCCAATATGGCCATCCAGGTTCCGCTATTGGTTATTGACCGGAGAGGTATCTCGGTCATGTCTACATAGTTCTTGAACCCGTAGGGTCCGCACGCTTAACGTTCGATGATGATATAGTACTATATGAGTTATATGATTTGGTGACCGAATGTTGTTCGGAGTCCCGGATGAGATCACGAACATGACGAGGAGTCTCGAAATGGTCGAGAGGTAAAGATTGATATATAGGACGATGGTATTCGGACACCGGAAGTGTTTCGGAGGGTACCGGGTACTTATTGGGTCATCGGAAGGGGTTCCGAGCACCCCCGGCAAAGTTATGGGCCTTATGGGCCAAGAGAGGGAACACACCAGCCCACAAGGGGCTGGTGCGCCCCCATAGCAGGCCGGCCTATGAGGAGGAGAAGGAAAGAGGGGAGGAAAAGGAAAGTGTGGAGTAGGACTCCCCCTTCCTTCCCTCTCCCCCCTCTTTCCTCCCCCCTTCTTCATACAAGGAAAGGGGGGGCGCAAGAGGGCAGGAGCCCTAGGGCCGGCAGCCAGCCCCTTGGGGCGTGCCCTGGCTGCCTCCTCTCCCCTCCGACCTATATATACATGGGGAGGGGGCGCCACACAAGGACACAACATTGTCTTAGCCGTGTGCGGCGCCCCCGTCCACGGTTTTCTCCCTCAGTCATATTTTCGTAGTTGTCGGCGTTCTGGGAAACGGGGTACCCAGACTTGCCTACCTGTGGCCCACAGCGTGGCTCCATCTGCGTCCTGGAACGGCCCATCTTCAGCATCAACAACACAAGACCCTCGCGAGGGGCCAAGCCTCGCGAGGCGGATGACGCCAAGACCTCCAAAGGGAGCGGCTTCCCTAGGCCGGCTCCTGAGGAGCGGAGATTTCTATGCAAGCCCCACCTCGTGAGGTTCAGATGACGCAAGCTCTGACGACCAAGGCCAGGCGGGCGCCAGCGGGCGCAGTACAGCAGGTTTCCTCTTTGGTGCTAAGGAAGCATGTGCAGACCCAGAGTCCCGAGGAATCAGCCAAAGGTTTCCATTCCCGTGCCACATGACCAGGACGGCAGGACGGAGGTCATCGCCAAGCCCACCACGATGTCACAACCAGAAGCTTTGCAGGTGAAGACCACCTTTCGTCAGGATAAGATGTACCAAACTTGTCTCCCTTCAAACTTGGCCGTTGTGGGATCCCTTCCCGCCTTCGTTCTGGGGGAAGAGGACCAAGGCCACTATAAATATAGCTAGGCCACCACCATAGAAGGAGAGAAACAGAGGGACGGATCAACGAGATCACCCCCACCAGCTCACACCAACACAAGAACACACCTCCTGAGGTTGTTCCCCCTCTGTACTAGTTCATCCTCAGCCCACCTCGAGGCCAATCCACCACAAAGCAGGAGTAGGGTTTTACACCGCAAGGTGGCCCGAACCTGGGTAAACCGCTGTGTCCCTTTCCTTTCCAGTTCATCGAGCTAGGCCGTGAGATCGACGAGTTGGTAGACTGGGGAGATTGAGTTTTTCACACGCACCCTAGAGTTCGAACATTTCTTGGGTCTGCGGAGCCCTGAATCCGACATTTGGTGCGCCAGGTAGGGGTGCGTCAGAGCCTCTCTTCCGCCGGTCGATTCACCGCCGTTCCCCCATTCCCATGGCTGACGCTCGTCGAGTTCGCGCTGAGCGCCGGGCAGCTCTCACCGCCCGTGTCACCCAGACAGCACCTGCGGGTGACGGCACTCCCCGCCGTCCCCCATCGCCTGTGGCAAACGCTGCCACCGGCCCCGCGGCTCACGAGCAGCAGGCTTCGTCGCTGCATCCCTCTGTGCGGCGCGACGGACGCACCGCCACTCCATCGTCGACTCCGGCGGCTGCTTCATCTTCCGATGCTCGTCGCGGGCCGGCGAACGCGCAGGCTGTGTTGCTCATGGCGCGCGAGCTTCTGCGCTATCGCCTGAACGACGACCTCTACGAGGACTGGCTGGACCGCATCGCCGAGCTCGTCAGTGCTGCTGGAGAGACCCCTACACCGTCTCACTCACTGCCTCCCCCGCCGCCTCTTGCGAGCGACGTGGCCCACGGTGTGCCTCTTCCACCTCCCAGGCAGGAAGTTGCCCTCGAGCCAAGGTGTGAGGCTCCCCGGCGCAACCCGCCGCGCAGGGCGCCGGCGCGCGATGAAGAAAGCTGTCAAGTGGTGTAGCGGCCCCAAGGAGAGGCGCGCGCGCTTCATGCGCCGCCACGTCAAGACCGCGTGCTGCCTGAGGCGGCGGTGCGCGAGCGCCAAGTCTAGGCTCCCCCTCTACGGCGGGCTCTCGTGAGCGCGGCGGGCTGCCGAGCGTTCACCCCGGAGCTGCATAGCGTCGTCTGGCCAGGGAAGTTCAAGCTAGACCTGCCTCACGCTACGACGGCACCCCCGACCCTACCGAGTTTCTCCAGCTCTACGAGCTAAGCATCGAGGCGGCCAACGGTGATGAGAAGGTCATGGCGAGCTGGTTCCCCATGGCCCTCAAGGATGGCGCATGCTCATGGCTCCTTAACCTCCCCGCTGGATCGATCTCCTCCTAGGACGAAATGCGAGAGCGCTTCATCGCCAACTTCCAGGGCACTCGCGACCGCGCCCCGGCTGCGGGAGACCTGCGGCGCATCAAGCAGCAGCCAGGGGAGACCTTGCACAAATACATCCAGTGCTTCACCAACGTTTGCCTCAAGATCCCCAAGGTGTCGGACGAGGCCATCATTTCTGCGTTCACTGATGGCGTCCGGGATGTCAAGCTGAAGGAAGAGCTCGCCATACACAAGGACTTGTGCTCAGCTCTGGAGATGTTCAACATGGCAACCAGGTGCGCGAGGGCTGAGGAAGGTCGCATCTCCCTTCTTGAGCTCCCGGAGGCTGATCCAGAAGACAAGAAGGCCAAGGCTAAGGATGTGAAGCGCAAGGGACTAGCTGTGCTCGCGACCGAACCTGAGATGAAGTGCGGCTACGACTACCTGGAGTCCTCCAAGGGCAGCCGCCCGTTCTGCGTCTTCCACAACGTGCACAGCCACAACACCAACGACTGCCAAGAGCTCAGGGCCATCCGGGAAGGGCGCCTTGGCCGCCGCCCTGAGCGCAATGACCGCGGCTACGGCCGTGGAGGAGGCCGAGGTGGGGGACGCTGGGACAACCGCGACCCCCGCCGGGACTGGCGCGACCAGCCTCATGACGATCGCTGGCAGGGCCAGCCTCGTGAGGGCCCCTAGAGGGATCAGCCTCATGAGGACCACCCTCAGGGCAACGCTGGCCTCCCTCCGCTGCCGCCACCGCCAAGGAAGAATGACGACCACCACCAAGATGATGGGGCCGGGGGCTTCCAAGAGCCTTGTGCCATCGCTTGCATCTTGGGTAGCGCTCAGGCCCCCGCCTCTCATCGCATCTTCAAGCAGTTCGCTCGTGAGGTGAACGCGGCCCTCCCCAAGCTTGAGGTGACGCGTCCGCTCAGGTGGTCCAAGTACGCCATCACCTTCGACTCTACTGACCAGCTCAAGTGCGCAGCCACTGCCGGTGCGCTCCCGATGCTCTGCTCGCCTACCATCAGCAATGTCCTTGTCACCAAGACACTCATCGATGGCAGTGCAGGACTCAATGTACTCTCCGTCGAGACGTTCGACAGGCTCCAGGTGCTGTACGACCAGCTTCAACCCACCAAGCCCTTCTCAGGAGTGACCGACGGCTCCACCACCCCGATAGGGCAGATCCGCCTCCCTGTCACCTTTGACAAGCATGACAACTACCGTACTGAGCTCATCGACTTCGACGTCGCCCATATTCGCCTCCCGTATAACACCATCCTTGGGTATCCAGCCCTGGCCAAGTTCATGGCCGTGACTCACCACGGATACAATGTCCTCAAGATGCCAAGGAGTGGAGGCATCATCACGGTCGCCTGCGATGAGAAGGACGCGGTGTGCTCCCTCGAGCGCGCCTACCAGGCTGCGGCGATCGAGAACCCAGATGACAAGGGCGCCGTTTACCCTCCTAAGGTCATCCCCAAGAAGAAGAAGCAGCTACTCCGCCTGGGACCTCAGGAGGATGGGGCACCCGACGACCGTGCTTCAGGCCCTGCGCCCACTGACGAGGCGCCTTCCCCTCTTGCATAGGAAGGCGCGCCCAGCGCCCCTCTCGGGCTGGGCTCGGGGGCTCTCCTCTGGAGGGCCTCAGACCTGGCCAGCATCACGAGGGAGGCGTTCGGGCACCATGTGGAGGCGTGCTTCAACGCGCGCTTTGATACGTCCATTTTGCATCAGGTTTTCCTACTGTTATTTATGATGTTTTTATGCATAATTAGGCTTCTTGGAGTAATTTTAATGCCTTTTCTCTCATAATATGCAAGGTACACACAAAGAGGGAGAATTCCGGCAGCTAGAAATCTGGACCTGGAAAAGCTACGTCAGGCCACCTATTATGCACAACTCCAAACAAGCTGAAATTTTACGGAGATTTTTTATGGAATATTTGAAGAATATTGGAGCAAATAAGTACCAGAGGTGGCCCACCAGGTGGGCACAACCCACCTGGGCGCGCCAGGGAGCCCAGGCGCGCCCTGGTGGGTTGTGCTCACCCAGGCCCACCTCCGGTGCCCATCTTTTGGTATATAAGTCATTTTGACCTAGAAAAAATGAGGAGAGGACTTTCGGGATGGAGCGCCGCCGTCTCGAGGTGGAACTTGGGCAAGAGCACTTTTGCCCTTCGGCGGAGCGATTCCACCGGGGGAACTTCCCTCCCGAAGGGGGAAATCATCGTCATCATCATCACCAACAACTCTCCCATCTTGGGGAGGGCAATCTCCATCAACATCTTCAACAGCACCATCTCATCTCAAACCCTAATTCATCTCTTGTGTTCAATCTTGTTACCGGAACTATAGATTGGTGCTTGTGGGTGACTAGTAGTGTTGATTACATCTTGTAGTTGATTACTATATGGTTTATTTGGTGGAAGATTATATGTTTAGATCCAATATGCTATTTAATACTCCTCAGATCTTGAGCATGATTATCATTTGTGAGTAGTTACTTTTGTTCTTGAGGTCACGGGAGAAATCATGTTGCAAGTAATCATGTGAACTTGATATGTGTTCTATATTTTGATAGTATGTATGTTGTGATTCCCTTAGTGGTGTCATGTGAACGTAGACTACATGACACTTCACCATATTTGGGCCTAAGGGAATGCATTGTGGAGTAGTAAGTAGATGATGGGTTGCGAGAGTGACAGAAGCTTAAACCCCAGTTTATGCGCTATTTCGTAAGGGACCGATTGGATCCAAAAGTTTAATGCTATGGTTAGAATTTATTCTTAATACTTTTCTCATAGTTGCGGACGCTTGCGAGAGGGTTAATCATAAGTAGGAGGCTTGTTCAAGTAATAACAACACCTAAGCACCGGTCCACCCACATATCAAATTATCAAAGTAGCGAACACAAATCGAACCAACATGGTGAAAGTGACTAGATGAAATTCCCGTGTACCCTCAAGAACGCTTTGCTTATTATAAGAGACCGTTTTGGCCTGTCCTTTGCCTCAAAAGGATTGGGCTACCTTTTTGCACTTTTGTTACTACTATCGTTACTTGCTCGTTACAAATTATCTTGCTATCAAACTACTCTGTTACTTACAATTTCAGCACTTGCAGACATTACCTTGCTGAAAACCACTTGTCATTTCCTTCTGCTCCTCGTTGGGTTTGACACTCTTACTTATCGAAAAGAGCTAAAATTGATCCCCTATACTTGTGGGTCATCAAGGATATTTTCTGGCGCCGTTGCCGAGGAGTGAAGCGCCTTTGGTAAGTGGAATTTGGTAAGGAAACATTTATATAGTGTGCTGAAATTTATTGTCACTTGTTACTATGGAAAACAATCCTTTGAGGGATTTTTTCAGGGTATCTTCACCTCGACCAAAACCACAATTAGCTACCCCTCAACCTACTGCACCTACTGAAAATATTGAATATGAAATTCCTTCGGGTATGATAGAACAACTGCTAGCTAATCCTTATTCAGGAGATGGAACCGAACATCCTGATATGCACTTGATATATGTGGAACAAATTTGTGGATTGTTTAAGCTTGCAGGTTTACCCAGAGATGAAGTTATGAAAAAGTTTTCCCTTTATCTTTGAAGGGAAAAGCATTGGCATGGTATAGGCTATGCGATGATCTTGGATCTTGGAATTGGAATCGATTGAAATTGGATTTCCACCAAAAAATTTATCCTATGGATCTAGTTCATCGTGATCGGAATTATATATAATTTTGTTGGCCTCGTGAAGGAGAAAGTATCGCTCTAGCTTGGGGGAGGCTTAAGTCAATGTTATATTCATGCCCCAACCATGAGCTCTCAAGAGAAATTATTATCCAGAACTTTTATGCTTGGCTTTCTCGTGATGATCAATCCATGCTTGATACTTCTTGTACTGGTTCTTTTATGAAGAAGACTATTGAATTCCGGTGGGATCTTTTGGAAAGAATTAAACGCAACTCTGAAGATTGGGAACTCGATGAAGGTAAAGAGTCAGGTATTAAGCTTAAGTATGATTGTGTTAAATCTTTTATGAATACCGATGCTTTTCAAAAGTTTAGCACTAAATATGGACTTGACTCTGAGATAGTAGCCTCCTTTTGTGAATCATTTGCTACTCATGTTGATCTCCCTAAGGAGAAGTGGTTCAAATATCACCCACCTATTAAAGAAGAAGTTAAAGAACCGGTACCAATTAAAGAGGAAACCATAATTTATAATGTTGATCCAGTTGTTCCTACTGCTTATATTGAGAAACTACCTTTCCCTGTTAGGATAAAGGAACATGCTAAAGTTTCAACTGTGGTTAACAAAAGTTATATTAGAACACCTAAACCTGATGAACAAATTAAAGTAGAACCTAGTGTTGCTATGATTAAGGATCTACTAGAAGAAAACATAGACGGGCATGTTATTTACTTCTGTGAAGAAGCTGCTAGAATTGCCAAACCTGATAAAAAGGATAATCATAGACCTGTTGTTGGCATGCCTGTTGTCTCAGTTAAAATAGGAGATCATTGTTATCATGGTCTATGTCACATAGGTGCTAGTGTGAGTGCTATTCCTTATTCCTTATATCAAGAAATTATGAATGACATAGCACCCGCAGAAATAGAAGACATAGATGTTACTATTAAACTTGCTAATAGAGACACCATATCACCAATTGGGATTGTTAGAGATGTTGAAGTCTTGTGTGGGAAAATAAAATACCCTACTGATTTCCTTGTTCTTGGTTCCCCACAGGATGACTTTTGTCCCATTATCTTTGGTAGACCTTTCTTGAACACCGTTAATGCTAAAATAGATTGTGAAAAACAAACTGTCGGTGTTAGCTTTGGTGATGAGTCTCATGAGTTTAATTTTTCCAAGTTTAGTAGAAAGCTTCATGAAAAAGAATTGCCTAGTAAGGATGAAATAATTGGTCTTGCTTCTATTGCTGTGCCTCCTACTGATCCTTTAGAACAATATTTGCTAGACCATGAAAATGATTTACATATGCATGAGAGAAATGAAATAGATAAGATTTTCTTTGAACAACGTCCTCTGCTTAAACACAATTTGCCTATTGAAACTCTAGGAGGTCCTCCTCCACCTAAAGGTGATCCTGTGTTTGAATTAAAACAATTGCTAGACACTTTGAAATATGCTTATCTTGATGAAAAGAAGATATATCCTGTTATTATTAGCGCTAACCTTTCAGAACATGAAGAAGAAAAATTATTGAAAGTTCTAAGGAAGCACCAAGCTGCTATTGGGTATACTCTTGATGATTTAAAGGGCATTAGTCCCACTCTATGTCAGCACAAGATTAATATAGAACCTGATGCTAAACCCGTTGTTGATCACCAACGTCGGTTAAATCCGAAAATGAAGGAAGTGGTAAAAACGGAAATCTTAAAACTTCTGGAAGCAGGTATAATCTATCCTATAGCTGATAGTAGATGGGTAAGTCCTATTCATTGTGTTCCTAAGAAAGGAGGTATTACTTTTGTTCCTAATGATAAGAATGAACTTATTCCACAAAGAATTGTTACAGGTTATAGAATGGTAATTGATTTTAGAAAATTAAATAAAGCAACTAGAAAAGGTCATTACCCTCTGCCTTTTATTGATCAAATGCTAGAAAGATTATCTAAGCACACACACTTTTGCTTCCTTGATGGATATTCTGGTTTTTCACAAATACCTGTTTCTCAACCTGATCAAGAAAAGACCACTTTCACTTGTCCCTTTGGAACTTATGCTTATAGATGTATTCCTTTTGGTTTATGCAATGCACCTGCTACCTTTCAAAGATGTATGACTGCTATATTCTCTGACTTTTGTGAAAAGATTGTTGAGGTTTTCATGGATGACTTCTCTGTTTATGGGAAGTCTTTTGATGATTGTTTAAGCAATCTTGATCGAGTTTTGCAGAGATGCGAGCAAACAAATCTTGTCTTGAATTGGGAGAAGTGCCACTTTATGGTTAATGAAGGTATTGTTTTGGGCCATAAAATTTCTGAAAGAGGTATTGAAGTGGACAAAGCTAAGGTTGATGCAATTGAGAAAATGCCATGTCCTAAAGATATCAAAGGTATTCGTAGTTTCCTAGGTCATGCTGGTTTCTATAGGAGATTTATCAAAGACTTTTCTAAAATTTCTAGGCCTCTTACAAATCTTTTGCAAAAGGATACTCCTTTTGTTTTTGATGATGATTGTTTAGAAGCCTTCGAAACACTCAAGAAAGCCTTAATTTCTGCACCTATTATTCAACCACCTGATTGGAACTTGCCTTTTGAAATTATGTGTGATGCTAGTGATTATGCTATTGGTGCTGTTCTAGGACAAAGAGTTGATAAGAAACTGAATATTATACATTATGCTAGTAAAACTCTAGACAGTGCACAACGGAATTATGCTACTACTGAAAAGGAATTTCTAGCAGTGGTGTTTGCTTGTGATAAATTTAGATCTTATATTATTGATTCAAAAGTAATTGTTCACACCGATCATGCTGCTATTAAATATCTTATGGAAAAGAAAGATGCTAAACCTAGACTTATTTGATGGGTTCTCTTGCTACAAGAATTTGATTTACATATCACCGATAGAAAAGGAGCTGAGAACCCCGTAGCTGATAACTTGTCTAGACTTGAAAATGTGCTTGATGACCCACTACCTATTGATGATAGTTTTCCTGATGAGCAGTTAGCAGCAATAAATGTTTCTAATAACACTCCTTGGTATGCTGACTATGCTAATTACATTGTTGCTAAATATTTACCACCTAGCTTTACATACCAACAAAAGAAAAAATTCTTCTATGACTTAAGACATTACTTTTGGGATGACCCAAATCTTTATAAAGAAGGAGTAGATGGTATTATTAGACGTTGTGTACCTGAGCATGAACAGGGACAAATCCTACGGAAATGTCACTCTGAAGCTTATGGAGGGCATCATGTTGGAGACAGAACTGCTCACAAGGTATTGCAATCTGGATTTTATTGGCCTACTCTCTTCAAGGATGCCCATAAGTTTGTCTTATCTTGTGATGAATGTCAAAGAATAGGTAATATTGGTAAGCGTCAAGAAATGCCTATGAATTATTCACTTGCTGTTGAACCATTTGATGTTTGGGGATTTGATTACATGGGACCTTTTCCTTCCTCTAATGGGTATACACATATTTTGGTTGCTGTTGATTATGTTACTAAATGGGTAGAAGCTATTCCAACCAGTAGTGCTGATCACAACACCTCTATTAAAATGCTTAAGGAAGTTATTTTCCCAAGGTTTGGAGTCCCTAGATATTTAATGACTGATGGTGGTTCACACTTTATTCATGGTGCTTTCCGTAAAATGCTTGCCAAGTATGATGTTAACCATAGAATTGCATCACCCTATCATCCTCAGTCTAGTGGTCAAGTTGAACTTAGTAATAGAGAAATAAAATTAATTTTGCAAAAGACTGTCAATAGGTCCCGGAAGAATTGGTCTAAGAAATTAGATGATGCACTTTGGGCTTATAGAACAACATATAAAAATCCTATGGGTATGTCTCCTTATAAAATGGTCTATGGAAAAGCTTGTCATTTGCCTCTTGAGTTAGAACATAAAGCATATTGGGCAGTCAAAGAACTCAACTATGATTTCAAACTTGCCGGTGAAAAGAGGTTATTTGATATTAGCTCACTAGATGAATGGAGAACCCAAGCTTACGAAAATGCCAAATTATTTAAAGAAAAAGTTAAAAGATGGCAAGATAAAAGAATCCAAAAGCGTGAGTTCAAAGTTGGAGAATATGTTCTTTTGTAAAACTCTTGTTTCAGATTCTTTGCAGGAAAACTCCTCTCCAAATGGGAAGGACCCTATGTTATCGAGGAGGTTTATCGGTCTGGAGCTATCAAAATAAATAATGCCGAAGGTACTAACCCGAAGGTTGTTAATGGGCAACGAATAAAACATTATATCTCAGGTACGCCCATTAATGTTGAAAGTAATATTATCCAAACTTTGACACCGCAAGAACACATAAAAGAGTCCTTCCGGAACACTCCAGAATCGTGAAAATAAGGAGGTACGTGATACGGTAAGTAAACGGACTCCGAAAAATCCGCAAAAATATTTTTTGTCAGTTTTGGAATATTTAGAAAATTAGAAAAATAAGAAACTTCCAGGAAGCGTACCCTGGTGGGCACAAGACACCAGGGCGCGCCTGGCTTGCCAGGCGCGCCCAGGTGGGTTGTGCCCACCTGGGACACCTTCTGGACTCCGTTTTTCTTCCGTTTGCTTGTTTCCCAAGATAAAAAATCTTTATATACCCCCCGAACCTGTTGACCACCGTATCGCGGAGAAATTTTATGCTTTCTTTTCTTGCTATTTTGATTAGATCTGTCAAGCCAAGCATCATGTCTTCCCCCTCTTTCAACAATGGAGGAGACGATGCAGAGTTGTTGCAAGAGGACCTAGAGGGGGAGGGAATCCAGGAGATGGTCATGGAGGAAGACGAAGGGAACTCTCTTGTAGTTCACCCTCCTGCTTCTGAAAGAGGCACATTGGCTGGCATCTCCACTCATCCAAATCTTCATCAAGCATTGAGACCATCAAACAATCAAGAGAGCCCCGAAGTGCATGAAGGACTCCCACCAAGAAGGCCTTTACACAGGTTACACCGTAACAATTTTCACAATTTGATTCCCAACTATGGGTTCGAGAATACCCCTCGTGTGCACATACCATCCAATTGGGACATATCTCGTCCGAGAGAAAGTGATGCAGGAACAAGTTCTTGGTGGCCAGAGAATAAACATATTATGGCTGAAGTGGAGAAAAACACTGAGTTGCTTCATAAAGCCATTCGTGAGATTCAAAGTTTGAAAGAGATACTCATGGATATATCGGGAGCTACTTCATCACCACCACCTTCTTCATCATCACCAAAGGAAAATTGAGTTTCGGGTATGGGCATTCCCCTTGGCTTCCGCCAAGCTTGGGGGAGGTGCCCCGGTATCGTATCATCCCCACTATCTTTTTGCCTTTACTTATTTTAGTTCGATCTTTTGCTTTAGATGAATAAAAATTTAGTTCGATCCTTTCTTTTCGAGAGCTTGCTTAGTGGTCTATCCTTGTAATCGTGTGCAAGATTTATAATAAAGTTTAGTCTGAGTTTTTGCTTTCTTACTTTCATGTTGCAATAAAATGAAAGGATATAAATAAAAAGAAAGAAAATAAAAGAAAAAGATCATATGCTAATCTTATGGTAGGTGATGGCACCACATAAGGAAAAGTATAAGTAGAAAATTTAATTAGAGATTGACAAACATAGCATTGGTCAATGATGCAACTCATGAAAGAATTAATAAGGGAAGAGAAGATTCACATATAAATACACTATCCTAGGAATCTTTTGTGATTGTGAGCCCCCATCAAATTATTATATGCCAAAATTGTTGACGTTGGACAAGGAAGACAATGTAATGATTTATGCTTGTTCATATTCACATAGAAGTTATATTGTCATAGATCCTTCAACATGTGATGCTTGCCCCCTATCTTTGCTAGCCAAAATTCCGCACTAAGTAGAGATACTGCTTGTGCATCCAAAAACCCTTAAACCCAAATCTTATTTTCAAGTGTCCACCATACCTACCTAGGGATTGAGCAAGATCCCTCAAGTAAGTTGTCATGAGTGCAATAAGGCAATAAAAATTGCTTCTAAAAGTGTGAGATCATATAGTGTAAAGGAAAATTGAGTGTTGTACGAACTTGTGATGGTGAAGAATAAAAGCGGCAGACTGCATAATAAAGGTTGCCATCACAAGGGGCAATACAACATGACTTTCTTTTGCACTAAGGCGTTGAGCATACAAACAAATAAGCGCATGGCAACCCCTGCTTCCCTCTGTGAAGGGCCTATCTTTTACTTTTATGCAAAGAGTCAAAGTTCTTCTCTCTTTTCCTTTTATTTTTATCCTTTGGCAAGCATCATGTGGTGAGGAAAGATCTAGGCACATATGTCCAGTTGAATATGGGTGGCATAAGTTATTATTGTTGACATCGCCCTTGAGGTGAATATGTTGGGAGGCGAAACTATAAGCCCCTATCTTTCTATGTGTCTGGCTGAAATGTTTTGCTCATGTGTATGCGGTGAGTGTTAGCAATCATAGAAGACTATATGATGGTTGAGTATGTGGACTTGCCTAAAGGCTCCGATACATGACACTTCCTGAAAAGTTGATGAATTGTAGTTGCAAAGTTGACTGAGAACATAGTTTGTTGGTTTCTAATAGAGTTTATGCTTTATACTTCAATTGTGTGATGAACTGCCACTTATTCATGAGAAGTCTATGATAAAAGTTCTATGATAAAAGTCTTATGTTTAAATTTGTTGTTGTTATAATAATCTACATGATACTTCTATGTCCGTATTTTGTTTTTATCGACACCTCTCTCTCTAAGCATGTGGACATGTTTTTCGATTTCGGTTTTCGCTTGAGGACAAGCGAGGTCTAAGCTTGGGGGAGTTGATACGTCCATTTTGCATCATGTTTTCCTACTGTTATTTATGATGTTTTTATGCATAATAAGGCTTTTTGGAGTAATTCTAATGCCTATTCTCTCATGATATGCAAGGTACACACAAAGAGAGAGAATTCCGGCAGCTGAAAATCTGGACTTGGAAAAGCTACGTCAGGCCACCTATTCTGCACAACTCCAAACAAGCTGAAACTTTATGGAGATTTTTTATGGAATATTTGAAAAATATTGAAGCAAATAAGTACCAGAGGGGACCCACCAGGTGGGCACAACCCACCTGGGCGCGCCACGGAGCCTAGGCGCGCCCTGGTGGGTTGTGCTCACCCAGGCCCACCTCCGGTGCCCATCTTCTGGTATATAAGTCATTTTGACCTAGAAAAAATGAGGAGAGGACTTTCGGGACGGAGCGCCGCCGTCTCGAGGCGGAACTTGGGCAGGAGCACTTTTGCCCTCCGGCGGAGCGATTCCGCCGGGGGAACTTCCCTCCCGGAGGGGGAAATCATCGTCATCATCATCACCAACAACTCTCCTATCTTGGGGAGGGCACTCTCCATCAACATCTTCAACAGCACCATCTCATCTCAAACCCTAGTTCATCTCTTGTGTTCAATCTTGTTACCGGAACTATAGATTGGTTCTTGTGGGTGACTAGTAGTGTTGATTACATCTTGTAGTTGATTACTATATGGTTTATTTGGTGAAAGATTATATGTTCAGATCCAATATGCTATTTAATACTCCTCTGATCTTGAGCATGATTATCATTTGTGAGTAGTTACTTTTGTTCTTGAGGTCACGGGAGAAATCATGTTGCAAGTAATCATGTGAACTTTATATGTGTTCGATATTTTGATAGTATGTATGTTGTGATTCCCTTAGTGGTGTCATGTGAACGTCGAGTACATGACACTTCACCATATTTGGGCCTAAGGGAATGCATTGTGGAGTAGTAAGTATATGATGGGTTGCGAGAGTGACAGAAGCTTAAACCCCAATTTATGCGCTATTCCGTAAGGGACCGATTGGATCCAAAAGTTTAATGCTATGGTTAGAATTTATTCTTAATACTTTTCTCGTAGTTGCGGATGCTTGCGAGAAGGTTAATCATAAGTAGGAGGCTTGTTCAAGTAAGAACAGCACCTAAGCACCGGTCCACCCACATATCAAATTATCAAAGTAGCGAACACAAATCGAACTAACATGGTGAAAGTGACTAGATGAAATTCCCGTGTACCCTCAAGAACGCTTTGCTTATTATAAGAGACCGTTTTGGCCTGTCCTTTGCCTCAAAAGGATTGGGCTACCTTGCTACACTTTTGTTACTACTATCGTTACTTGCTCGTTACAAATTATCTTGCTATCAAACTACTGTGTTACTTACAATTTCAGCACTTGCAGACATTACCTTGCTGAAAACCACTTGTCATTTCCTTCTGCTCCTCGTTGGGTTCGACACTCTTACTTATCGAAAAGAGCTACAATTGATCCCCTATACTTGTGGTCATCACACTTCCGCGAGAAGAGCGCAGGGCATGAGGCGGCAGGCGCTCAGGAGTTCATCACCAAGGCGATCGAGGATCTTCAGGAGGCGAGGGCCATGTTGTACGTCTCCAACGTATCTATAATTTTTGATTGTTCCATGCTATTACATTATCTATTTTGGATGTTTTATATGCATTAATATGTTATTTTATATGATTTTTGGGACTAACCTATTAACCTAGAGCCCAGTGCCAGTTTCTGCTTTTCCTTGTTTTAGAGTTTTGCAGAAAAGGAATACCAAACGGAGTCCAAACGGAATAAAACTTTCGCGATGATTTTTCTTGGACCATAAGACACCCAGGAGACTTGGAGTGTAAGTCGGAAGAGCCGCGAGGCAGCCACAAGGGTGGAGGGCACACCCCCCGACCTTGTGGGCCCCTCATAGCCCCTCTGACCTAGATCTTTTGCCTATATATACTCTTATACCCCAAAAACATCCAGGGGGCAACAAAACCACTTTTCCACCGCCGCAACCTTTTGTACCCGTGAGATCCCATCTTGGGGCCTTTTCCGGCATCCTGCCGGAGGGGGATTTGATCATGGAGGGCTTCTACATCAACACCATTGCCTCTCCAATGAAGCGTGAGTAGTTTACTTCAGACCTACGGGTCCATAGCTAGTAGCTAGATGGCTTCTTCTCTCTCTTTGATTCTCAATACAAAGTTCTCCTCGATGTTCTTGGAGATCTATTGGATGTAATACTCTTTTGCGGTGTGTTTGCCGAGATCCGATGAATTGTGGATTTATGATCAGCTTATCTATGAATATTATTTGAATCTTCTCTGAATTCTTATATGCACTATTTGATATCATTGCAAGTCTCTTCGAACTATCGATTTGGTTTGGCCAACTAGATTGGTTTTTCTTGCAATGGGAGAAGTGCTTAGCTTTGGGTTCAATCTTGCGGTGTCCTTTCCCAGTGACAGTAGGGGCAGCATGGCACGTATTGTATTGTTGCCATCGAGGATAAAAAGATGGGGTTTTCATCATATTGCTTGAGTTTATCCCGCTACATCATGTCATCTTACTTAATGCGTTACTCTGTTCTTATGAACTTAATACTCTAGATGCAGGCAGGAGTCGGTCGATGTGTGGAGTAATAGTAGTAGATGCAGAATCATTTCGGTCTACTTGACACGGACATGATGCCTATATTCATGATCATTGCCTTAGATATCATCATAACTTTGTGCTTTTCTATCAATTGCTCGGCAGTAATTTGTTCACCCACCGTAATAGTTTCTATCTTGAGAGAAGCCTCTAGTGAAACCTATGGCCCCCGGGTCTATTTTCCATCATATAAGTTTCCGATCTACAATTTCCATTTCCTATTTCTTTTACTTTGCAATCTTTACTTTCCATTCCATAAACCAAAAATACCAAAAATATTACTTTACCGTTTATCATCTCTATCAGATCTCACGTTGCAAATAACCGTTAAGGGATTGACAACCCCTTTATCGCGTTGGGTGCAAGGTTGGTGTTTGTTTGTGCAGGTATTCGGTGACTTGAGCGTTGTCTCCTACTGGATTGATACCTTGGTTATCAAAAGCTGAGGGAAATACTTACTCTACTTTGCTGCATCACCCTTTCCTCTTCAAGGGAAAACGAACGCAAGCTCAAGAAGTAGCACCATGCGAGGCGAGCGTTGCCTCGCATCGCCAGGCGCAGCTCCCTCCCCTGACGAGGGCAGCGGGCTGCGCATCTACGTCAACATCCCAGGTCTCAACAGAGCCGCGTCTCAGGAGCTCTACTAGCCGTCCCATGTGGGCCGGTGCGTGGGCCCCCCTCACAGCTATGTTCGCATGCCTTTCGGTCTGCTGAACAGGGCTGCCACGCACCAGCACTACATGCGGAGCGTCCTAGCGGCTCATGAGGCCAGGCACCAGGCGACCCTGTTGGAGGAGGCGCGGGATCCTCGCGAACCCCCCGGGTCCCCGGGGCCTCACGAGGCTCAGGACCTGGATGGCTCGTGAGGAACGACTTCTGCAGCGCACGTCTTCAGCTACTCCAACACTTCTTCAGCAACGGTTCCAGGTGACACTCTTTTTGGTTTGTTCAATTGGGGGCGCCCTCTCGGGCTGCATTATCCTCAAGCTGCCAGGGCCAGGCCCACGGTCGCACCATTTTATTTCATGTACCCCGGACCAGTATGCTCACCTGTGCTATTATGGTTATCGACGTTACCTCTGCTATCTCATTATTTATGGACTCGCCCCTCGCGGCCTCCGCGCGTTGCTAACCTGCCTTTTGCTCACCCCGCAATAGGGGCTGCTGGCACGGCGCCTGTGCTCGGGTCTGTCCCTGTAGCACTAATAAACCTGAGAGATCGAGCTCTGGCTCGCGGCTCGCCCCGTGCACGTCACCTCACCGGATCCTCAATGCCTTCGTCTTCTTGCAGAAAGATCAATAGCAGGACAGCAGGCGCGTCTATGTGCTATATTCTCTTCCCTCGACTAACTTGTAGGAACCTCCGGAGTCAGACTACGGGCGGCCCCGCCAGCCACTCCCTTTTCACGCAATTCGCTTGCACGTTAAAGGGGGGGGTCCCTGAGCATCGCGCCTCAGGGACTCCTATTGGCTCTCGAGCCCTCCCCTGGCCTTGACCACGGCATCGCGACCTGGCATACCAGTGGCGGCTGAGCCTTGCTTGAGGGTCGGGACCCAAAGACGTAGAGCATTTAGATGAGCAAGGAAAAGGGGATCGGCGCGAGCCCTGCCTAGAACCGCCACCACTAGGATGCAGTCAGGCATCGCGCGAAGGAATCGCCGCAGGCTTGCCAAGATAAGTCACCCCATACATGTCGGCGTAAATCTCACGACCCAGTATTTTGATCCTCGTAATCTCGCTCAGGCAAGGCTGTTTTCCCTATCGGCCTTCAGTGGGCTGCTTGTGCGCTAAAGGGGACCTCCTGAGCATCGCGCCTAAGGGGCTCTTACCGGACCTCGGGCCGCCCACCTTCTGGCCTTGACCACGGCATCGCGACCTGGCATACCAGCGACGGCTGGAGCCCGCCTGGGGACTGGGTCCTGACAGCATAGAGCGCTAAGCTACCGCGAGAACGAAAGGGAGCACCATGCCAAAGCGGGACACGCAATCGCAACACCGAACTAGGAACAATAACATTAAAGCAAAAGCATTACAGTTCATACATACCCCCATGGGGCTCGTCACGGTTTTGTGCAGGAAAAACAAAAGAAAGGGACCTTGGAGAACCCCGGCCTCAGGACGTCACCGATGGCGCCGAGTCGACGCCGCTGCCGTACTCCGGGCGCGGCGAGAGCTCGGCGGCTCGTAGCTATCATCGTCGCTGGACTCAGGAGAGTCGCTGGATTCCGGAGGGTCGCTGCAAGCGCTGGAGGAGCTGCTGGCAAGGCCAAGGGCAAGTTCAGCGCCCATGGCCACACCGTGAGGATCGCCTCTATTGGAGCAGCATTCCAGGCGCCGAC
Organism: Thinopyrum elongatum; assembly: GCA_011799875.1. Classification (NCBI taxonomy): domain Eukaryota; kingdom Viridiplantae; phylum Streptophyta; class Magnoliopsida; order Poales; family Poaceae; genus Thinopyrum; species Thinopyrum elongatum. The sequence goes on along the minus strand of CM022303.1, from coordinate 297,440,907 downwards.
CGTCCTCGCCAAACACCTTGAAGAGGAGCGTCGAAGCTCCGTTGTATTCGAAGTGGATGGCGAGAGCTTCCCCCGGGCAGCAGGCACGGGCTATCTCGCCCCATCCCCGAGTCATGAAGACTTCGCCAGGGCGGACGACCTCGACCTCCGCTTCAGTAGCTTGGCCGCAGCACCCGGTGTGTTGCAGCCACAGCTCAACGGGCCCCCCTCGGCGGTATCTCCTCTACGAAGAACCACGGGAGCCGGGTCCACGTGCATGGTGGCATTGCCGCCCACACCATGAACTCGCGTGACGTACCTTCGACATGAGTTCGCAAGCCAGACGGCCGTGCAGCCGCCGCCTGGCCTCCTCCACGACCCTGACTCTCGCGGCGCTGGGCATTGCCCCTGAGCGCAAGGCTCTGCACGCGGGCGTACATAGGGATCGGGAAGCCCAGTGGTGGCCGCTCGTGCCAAGGCCGTGTCACCTGGGCCCCTTCGTCGGTGTCGCAGGAGCGGCCGGGCCTCTTCTTCGGCGGGAGTGGCCCGGGTTCCTCCCGAGGGGTTTTTCCCTTCTCCACCGCGGAAAACCTCCTCACCGGCGCCATGATGCTTCGACGAGACGATGGGACAAGAAGGAAGAAGAAGGAGCAAGCAGCGGGAAGACGGAGATGAGCAGGGGGCTCCGCCCCTCCCCTCATTTATAGCCAGAGGGAGGCCAACCGCCGGCCTCCACGATCTCCGGTAATAATGATCTTTTTGCGTGCAGCAGGCTGTTGTCAAGCCGAACGGTTGCCGAGGCAGCGTGGGGAAGCAGAGACGCCCACGTCGCATCAAGCGCCATGCGTCGACCAGGTCCGCAGGCAGTTAGGGCCCGTGGCACTTCGCCCTTGCCCTTTGGCTTCGGCTCGAAGCCAAGTCCGAGCGCGCCTTGGGCCCGGGGGCTACTGTCGGCGTTCTGGGAACCGGGGTACCCATACTTGCCTACCTGCGGCCCACAGCATAGCTCCATCTGCGGCCTGGAACGGCCCATCTTCAGCATCAACAACACAAGACCCTCGCGAGGGGCCAAGCCTCGCGAGGCGGACGACGCCAAGACCTCCAGAGGGAGCGGCTTCCCTAGGCTGGCTCCTGAGGAGCGGAAATTTGTATGCAAGCCCCACCTCGTGAGGTTCAGATGACACAAGCTCTGACGACCAAGGCCAGGAGGGCGCCAGCGGGCGCAGTACAGCAGGTTTCCTCTTTGATGCTAAGGAAGCAGGTGCAGACGCAGAGTCCCGAGGAATGAGCCAAAGGTTTCCATTCCCGTGCCACATGACCAGGACGGCAGGACGGAGGTCATCGCCGAGCCCACCATGACGTCACAACCAGAGGCTTTGCAGGCGAAGACCACCTTTCATCAGGATAAGATGTACTACTTGTCTCCCTTCAAACTTGGCCGTTGTGGGATCCCTTCCCGCCTTCGTTTTGGGGGAAGAGGACCAAGGCCACTATAAATATAGCTATGCCACCACCGTAGAAGGAGAGAAACAGAGGGACGGATCAACGAGATCACCCCCACCATCTCACACCAACACAAGAACACACCTCCTGAGGTTGTTCCCCCTCTGTACTAGTTCATCCTTAGCCCACCTCGAGGCCAATCCACCACAAAGCAAGAGTAGGGTTTTACACCGCAAGGTGGCCCTAACCTGGGTAAACCGATGTGTCCCTTTACTTTCCAGTTCATTGAGCTAGGCCATGAGATCGACGAGTTGGCAGACTGGGGAGATTGAGTTCTTCGCACACACCCCAGAGTTCGAACCTTTCTTGGGTCTGCGGAGCCCTGAATCCGACAGTAGTGCTTAGGCGAAGCCCTGTGGAGATCGCATCACCATCACCGTCACCACACCGTCGTGCTGCCGGAACTCATCTACTACTTCGCCCGTCTTGCTGGGTCAAGAAGGCGAGGACGTCACCGAGCTGAACGTGTGCAGAATGAGGAGGTGCCATGCGTTCGGTACTAGATCAGTTGGAGCGCGAAGAAAGTTCGACTACATCAACCGTGTTGTGAAACGCTTCCGCTTACAATCTACAAGGGTACATAGACACACTCTTCCCCTCGTTGCTATGCATCTCCATGGATAGATCATTGCGTGTGTGTAGAATTTTTTTTGTTTTCATGCAACGTTTCCCATCAGTGGCATCATGAGCCAGGTCTATGCGTAGATGATATGCACGAGTAGAACACAAAGAGTTGTGGGCGTTGACAGTCATACTGCTTACCACCAACATCTTATTTTGATTCGGCGGTATTGTGGGATGAAGCGGCCCGGACCAACCTTACATGTCCACGCACATGAGACCGGTTCCACTGACTGACATGCAACTAGTTTTGCATAAAGGTGGCTGGCGGGTATCTGTTTCTCCTACTTTAGTTGAATCGAATTTGACTGTGGCCGGTCCTTGAAGAAGGTTAAAACAGCAAACTTGATGAATCACCGTTGTGGTTTTTGCGTAGGTAAAAACGGTTCTTGCTAGAAGCACGTAGCAGCCACGTAAAACTTGCAACAACAAAGTAGAGGACGTCTAACTTGTTTTTGCAGGGCATGTTGTGATGTGATATGGTCATGACGTGATGTGATATACGTTATTGTACAAGATGATCATGTTTTGTAATATTGACAACCGGCAGGAGCCTTTGGGTTGTCTCTTTATTGTATGAAGTGCAAACGCCATGTAATTGCTTTACTTTATCGCTATGCGTTAGCAATAGTTGTAGAAGCAATAGTTGGCGAGACGACCCTGACGCAACGATGGAGATCAAGGTGTCGAGCCAGTGACGATGGAGATCATGATGATGCTTTGGAGATGGAGATCAAAAGCACAAGATGATGGCCATATCATGTCACATATTTTGATTGCATGTGATGTTTATCTTTTATGCATCTTATTTTGCTTAGTACGATGGTAGCATTATAAGATGATCCCTTCACTAAATTTCAAGGTAAAAGTGTTCTCCCTGAGTATGCACCGTTGCTACAGTTCGTCGTTTCGAGACACCACGCGATGATCGGGTGTGATAGACTCTACGTTCACACACAACGGGTGTAAGACAGTTTTGCACATGCAGAATACTTGGGTTAAACTTGACGAGCCTAACATGTACAGACATGGTCTCAGAACACTGGAGACCGAAAGGTCGAACATGAGTCATATAGTAGATATGATAGACATAGAGATGTTCACAATTGATGACTACCCCATCTCACGTGATGATCGGACATGGGTTAGTTGATATGGATCATGTATCACTTAGATAACTTGAGGGATGTTTATTTAAGTGGGAGTTCTTAAGTAATTTGATTAATTGAACTTAATTTATCATGAACTTAGTCCTGATAGTATTTGCATATCTATGTTGTAGATCAATGGCCCGTGCTACCGTTCCCCTGAATTTTAATGCATTCCTAGAGAAAGCTAAGTTGAAAGATGATGGTAGCAACTACACGGACTAGGTCCGTAACATGAGGATTATCCTCATTGCTGCACAGAAGAATTATGTCCTTGATGCACCACTAGGTGAAAGGCCTACTGCAGGAGCAGAAGCTGTGTTTTGAACGTCTGGCAAGCTCGATCTGATGACTACTCGATAGTTCAGTGTGCCATGCTTTACGGCTTAGAACCGGGACTTCAAAGACGTTTCGAACGTCATGGAGCATATGAGATGTTCCATGAGTTGAAGTTAATATTTCAAGCAAATGCCCGGGTTGAGAGATATGAAGTCTCCAACAAGTTCTATAGCTGCAAGATGGTGGAGAACAGTTCTGTCAGTGAACACATACTCAAAATGTCTGGGTATTATAATCACTTGACTCAGCTGGGAGTTGATCTTCCAGTTGATTGTGTCATTGACAGAGTTCTTCAATCACTGCCACCAAGCTACAAAGGCTTCGTGGTGAACTATAATATGCAAGGGATGAACAAAACAATTCCCGAGCTCTTCGCAATGCTTAAGGCCGTGGAGGTAGAAATCAAGAAGGAGCATCAAGTGTTGATGGTTAACAAGACCACTAGTTTCAAGAAAAAGGGCAAGGGAAAGAAAGGGAACTTCAAGAAGAATGACGAGCAAGTTGCCACTCCCGGGAAGAAGCCCAAAGCTGGACCCAAGCCTGAAACTGAGTGCTTCTACTGCAAAGGGACTGGTCACTGGAAGCGGAACTGCCCTAAATACTTGGCGGATAAGAAGGATGGCAAAGTGAACAAAGGTATATTTGATATACATGTTATTGATGTGTACCTTACTAATGCTCGTAATAGTGCCTGGGTATTTGATACTGGTTCGGTTGCTCATATTTGTAACTCAAAACAGGAGCTACGGATTAAACGAAGATTGGCTAAGGACGAGGTGACGATGCGCGTCGGGAATAGTTCCAAGGTCGATGTGATCGCCGTCGGCACGCTACCTCTACATCTACCTTCGGGATTAGTTTTAGACCTGAATAATTGTTATTTGGTGCCAGGGTTGAGCATGAACATTATATATGGATCTTGTTTAGTGCGAGATGGTTATTCATTTAAATCAGAGAATAATGGTTGTTCTATTTATATGAGTAATATCTTTTATGGTCATGCACCCTTGAAGGGTGGTCTATTCTTGTTGAATCTCGATTGTAGTGATACACATATTCATAATATTGATGCCACAAGATGCAAAGTTGATAATGATAGTGCAACATACTAGTGGCACTGCCGTTTAGGTCATATTGGTGTAAAGCGCATAAAGAAACTCCATGCAGATGGGCTTTTGGAATCACTTGATTATGAATCATTTGATACTTGTGAACCATGCCTCATGGGCAAGATGACTAAAACTCCGTTCTTCGGAACAATGGAGCGAGCTGATGACTTATTGGATATAATACATATTGATGTATGCGGTCCGATGAGTGTTGAAGCACACGGCGGGTATCATTATTTTCTGACCTTGACAGATGATTTGAGTAGGTATGGGTATATCTACTTGATGAAACACAAGTCTGAAACATTTCAAAAGTTCAAAGAATTTTAGAGTGAAGTAGAGAATCATCGTAACAAGAAAATAAAGTTTCTACGATCTGATCATGGAGGCGAATATTTGAGTTACAAGTTTGGCCTTCATTTAAAACAATGTGGAATAGTTTCACAACTCACAACACCTGGAACACCACAACGTAATGGTGTGTCCGAACGTCGTAACCATACTTTATTAGATATGGTGCGATCTATGATGTCTCTTACCGATTTACCACTATCGTTTTGGGGTTATGCATTTGAGACAGCTGCATTCACATTAAATAGGGCACCGTCTAAATCCATTGAGATGACACCGTATGAATTGTGGTTTGGCAAGAAACCTAAGCTGTCGTTTCTTTAGGTTTGGGGATGCGATGCTTATGTCAAAAGGCTTCAGCCAGATAAGCTCGAACCCAAATCGGAGAAGTGCGTCTTCATAGGATACCCTAAAGAAACTATTGGGTACACCTTCTACCATAGATCCAAAGGCAAGGTCTTTGTTGCTAAGTTTGGGTCCTTTCTAGAGAAGGAGTTTCTCTCGAAAGAAGTGAGTGGGAGGAAAGTAGAACTTGATGAGGTAATTGTACCTTCTCTCGAATTGGACAGTAGCAGATCACAGAAAACAGTTCCCGTGATGCCTACACCAACCAGAGAGGAAGCTAATGATGATGATCATGAAACTTCAGATCAAGTTACTACAGAACTTTGTAGGTTGACCAGAACACGTTCCGCACCAGAGTGGTACGGTAATCCTGTCCTGGAAGTCATGTTATAAGACCATGGCGAACCTACAAGAAGCTATGATGAGCCCAGATTCCGACAGATGGCTTGAGGCCATGAAATCTGAGATAGGATCCACGTATGAGAACAAAGTGTGGACTTTGGTGAACTTGCCCAATGATCGGCAAACCATTGAGAATAAATGGATCTTCAAGAAGAAGACTGATGCTGATAGTAATGTCACTATCTACAAAGCTCGACTTGTCGCAAAAGGTTTTTCGACAAGTTCAAGGGGTTGACTACGATGAGACTTTCTCACCCGTAGCGATGCTTAAGTCCGTCCGAATCATGTTAGCAATTGCCACATTTTATGATTATGAAATCTGGCAAATGGACGTCAAAACTGCATTCCTTAATGGATTTCTTAAAGAAGAGTTGTATATGATGCAACCAGAAGGTTTTGTCGATTCTAAAGGTGCTGACAAAGTGTGCAAGCTCCAGCGATCCATCTATGGACTGGTGGAAGCATCTCGGAGTTGGAATATACGCTTTGATGAGGTGATCAAAGCATATGGTTTTATACAGACTTATGATGAAGCCTGTATTTACAAGAAAGTGAGTGGGAGCTCTGTAGCATTTCTGATATTATATGTGGATGACATATTATTGATTGGAAATGATATAGATTTTCTGGATAGCATAAAAAGCATACTTGAGTAAGAATTTTTCAATGAAAGACCTCGGTGAAGCTACTTATATATTGGGCATCAAGATTTATAGGGATAGATCGAGACGCTTAATAGGACTTTCACAAATCACATACCTTGACAAGATTATGAAGAAGTTCAAAATGGATCAGTCAAAGAAAGGGTTCTTGCCTGTGCTGCAAGGTGTGAAGTTGAGTAAGACTCAAAACCCGACCACGGCAGAAGATAGAGAGAATGAAAGTCATTCCCTATGCCTCAGCCATAGGTTCTATAAAGTATGCCATGCTGTGTACCAAACCTGTTGTGTAGCTTGCCATGTGTTTGGCAAGGGGGTACAATAGTGATCCAGGAGTAGATCACTGGACAACGGTCAAAATTATCCTTAGTTACCTAAGAGGACTATGGAGATATTTCTCGATTATGGAGGTGATAAAGAGTTCATCGTAAAGGGTTACGTCGATGCAAGCTTTGACACCGATCCAGATGACTCTGAGTCTCGATCTAGATACATATTGAAAATGGGAGCAATTAGCTAGAGTAGCTCCATGCAGAGCTTTGTAGACATAGAAATTTACAAAATACATACGGATCTTTATGTGACAGACCCGTTGACTAAACTTCTCTCACACGCAAAACGTGATCACTCCTTAGTACTCTTTGGGTGTTAATCACATGGTGATGTGAACTAGATTATTGACTCTAGTAAACTCTTTGGGTGTTGGTCGCATGGCGATGTGAACTATGGGTGTTAAATCACATGGTGATGTGAACTAGATTATTGACTCTAGTGCAAGTGGGAGACTAAAGGAAATATGCCCTAAAGGCAATAATAAAGTTGTTATTTTATATTTCTTTATTCATGATAAAGGTCTATTATTCATGCTAGAATTGTATTGATCGAAAACTTAAATACATGTGTGAATACATAAACAAATACCATCTCCCTAGTATACCTCTACTAGACTAGCTCGTTGATCAAAGATGGTTAAGGTTTCCTAACCATAGACATGTGTTGTCATTTGATAATGGGATCACATCATTAGGAGAATGATGTGATGGACAAGACCCACCCGTTAGCTTAGCATAATGATCGTTCAGTTTATTGCTATTGCTTTCTTCATGTCAAGTACATATTCCTTCGACTATGAGATTATGCAACTCCCGGATACCGGAGGAATACCTTGTGTGCTATCAAACGTCACAACGTAACTGGGTGATCATAAAGATGCTCTACAGGTATCTCCGAAGGTGTTTGTTGAGTTGGCATAGATCAAGATTAGGATTTGTCACTTCGAGTTTCGGAGAGGTATCTCTGGGCCCTCTCGGTAATACACATCATAAGCTTGCAAGCAAATGACTAAGGAGTTAGTTACGAGGTGATGTATTACGGAACGAGTAAAGAGACTTGCCGGTAACGAGATTGAACTAGGTATGAAGATACCGACGATCGAATCTCGGGCAAGTAACATACCGATGGACAAAGGGAATTACGTATGTTGTCATAATGGTTCGACCGATAAAGATCCTCATAGAATATGTCGGAGCCAATATGGGCATCTAGGTTCCTCTATTGGTTATTGACCGGAGAGGTGTCTCGGTCATGTCTACATAGTTCTCGAACCCGTAGGGTCCGCACGCTTAATGTTCGATGACGATATAGTATTATATGAGTTATATGATTTGGTGACCGAATGTTGTTCAGAGTCCCAGATGAGATCACGAACATGACGAGGAGTCTCTAAATGGTCGAGAGATAAATATTGATATATAGGACGATGGTATTCGGACACCGGAAGTGTTTCGGGGGGTACCGGGTACTTATCGAGTCACCGGAAGGGGTTCCGGGCACCCCCGGCAAAGTTATGGGCCTTATGGGCGAAGAGAGGGAACACACCAACCCACAAGGGGCTGGTGCGCCCCCATAGCAGGCCGGCCTATGAGGAGGATAAGGAAAGAGGGGAGGGAAAGGAAAGTGTGGAGTAGGACTCCCCCTTCCTTCCCTCTCCCCCCTCTTTCCTTCCCCCTTCTTCATACAAGGAAAGGGGGGGCGCAGGAGGGCAGGAGCCCTAGGGCCGGCGGCCAGCCCCTTGGGGCGCGACCTGGCTGCCCTAGGCTGCCTCCTCTCCCCTCCCACGTATATATACATGGGGAGGGGGCGCCACACAAAGACACACCATTGTCTTAGCCGTGTGCGGCGCCCCCGTCCATGGTTTTCTCCCTCGGTCATATTTTCCTAGTGCTTAGGCGAAGCCCTGCGGTGATCGCATCACCATCACCATCACCACACCGTCGTGCTGCCGGAACTCATCTACTACTTCGCCCGTCTTGCTGGATCAAGAAGGCGAGGACGTCACCGAGCTGAACGTGTGCAGAACGCGGATGTGCCGTGCATTCGGTACTAGATCGGTTGGAGCGCGAAGAAAGTTCGACTACATCAACCGCGTTGTGAAATGCTTCCGCTTACGGTCTACGAGGGTACATAGACACACTCTTCCCCTCGTTGCTATGCATCTCCATGGATAGATCATTGCGTGTGCGTAGAATTTTTTTTGTTTTCATGCAACGTTTCCCAACAATATGCTCATTACCACTGATATGAAAAGTGACCTTGCTTTTATTGCAATCAATAACAGCCCCTGCAGTATTCAAGAAGGGTCTACGAAGGATAATCGACATGTTGTCATCCTCGGGCATCTCAAGTATAACAAAGTCAGTTAAGATAGTAACAGTTGCAACAACAACGGGCACATCCTCACAAATACCGATTGGTATGGCAGTTGATTTGTCAGCCATTTGCAAAGATATTTCAGTAGGTGTGAGTTTATTCAAATCAAGTCTTTTATATAAAGAGAAGGGCGTAACACTAACACCAGCTCCTAAATCACACAAACCAGTTTTGACATAATTTCTTTTTATGGAGCAAGTATAGTTGGTATTCCCAGGTCTCCAAGTTTTTTAGGTATTCCATCCTTAAAAGAGTAATTAGCAAGCATAGTCGAGGTTTCAGCTTCCAATATTTTTCTTTTATTAGAGATGATGTCTTTCATATATTTTGCATAAGGAGCCATCTTTAATACATCAGTCAAACATGTGCGCAAACAGACTGGCCTAAGCATTTCAGCAAAGCGTTCAAATTCTTCATCATCTTTCTTCTTAGTTGATTTAGGTGGAAAGGGCATGGGTTTTTGAACCCATGGTTCTCTTTCTTTTCCATGTTTTCTAGCAATGAAGTCTCTTTTATCATATCTTTTATTTTTAGGTTGTGGGTTATCAAGATCAACAGTTGGTTCTATCTCAACATCATTATCTGGTTGTTTATCATTGTCTGGTTGGGTCTCTTCAGGAACATCATCATTATCTTTTTCATTATCACTAGGTGAATGTTCATTACCAGATTGAGTTTTAGCATCAGAGATAGAAACATCATTGTCATTATCAGGAGGTTTTTCTATTTCAGGTTCACTAGAGGCATGCAAAGTCCTATCATTTTTCTTTTTCTTCTTCTTTCTAGAAGGACTAGGTGCATCAGTGTTAATTCTTTGAGATTCTTGTTCAATTCTTTTAGGGTGACCTTCAGGATAAAGTGGTTCCTGAGTCATTTTACCTCCTCTAGTTGCTACTCTAACAGCAAAGTCATTTATATTATTATTCATTTCATCTAGCAACTCTCTTTGAGATTTAGCAACTTGTTCTAGTTGAGTTTGAACCATAGAGGCATGTTTTCCTACACCTCTAACATCATTGTAGATTCTAAATAACAAGTCACTCAAGCGAGCAATCATATCAGAATTGTATTTCAACTGTTTCATAACATTTTCATTGAAGTGGTCTTGTTTTCTAATGTAATTATCAAACTCATAAAGGCATTGACTAGGATGCATGTTATAAGGATTGTCCCTTTCATTAAATTTCATTAAAGAATTTACCTCTACCACCTTGGGTGGTGGTGTGTCAAGTCCATGTATCTCTTCAATAGGAGGTAAATTTTTAACATCCTCTGCTTTAATACCTTTTTCCTTCATAGATTTCTTTGCCTCTTGCATATCTTCCGGACTGAGATATAAGATACCCCTCTTCTTTGGAGTGGGTTTATGCGGTGGTTCAGGAAGAGTCCAATCATCATAATTTTTCAATATATTATTCAATAATTCCTCAGCTTGTTCAACAGTTCGTTCCCTGAAAACACAACCAGCGCAACTATCTAGGAAGTCCCTAGAAGCATCGGTTAGTCCATTATAGAAGATATCAAGTATTTCATTTTTCTTAAGAGGATGATCAGGCAAAGCATTAAGCAATTGGAGAAGCCTCCCCCAAGCTTGTGGGAGACTCTCTTCTTCAATTTGCACAAAGTTAAATATTTCCTGTAAGGCAGCTTGTTTCTTATGAGCAGGAAAATATTTTTCAGAGAAGTAATAAATCATATCCTGGGGACTACGCACACAACCAGGAGCAAGAGTATTGTACCATATATTAGCATCACCCTTTAATGAGAACGGAAATAATTTGAGAATATAGTAATAGCAAATTTTATCCTCATGAGCAAAAAGGGTGGCTATATCGTTCAAGTTGGTAAGGTGTGCCACAACAGTTTCAGTTTCATAACCATGGAAAGGATCAGATTCAACCAAAGTAATCAACTCTGGGTCAACAGAGAATTCATAATCCTTATCATCAACAAAGATAGGTGAAGTAGCAAACTTAGGATCACATTTCATTCTAGCATTCAAAGATTTCTCTTTTAGTTTACATCATAGTTTCTTAAGATAATCTCTATCATTGCAAGCAAGAAAATCTCTAGCTGTCTCCTCATCCATAACATAACCTTCAGGTACCTTAGGCAATTCATATCTAGGAGAGCTAGGTCTAATAGGTGTTTCAAGATTTTCAATTTCAAGTACTTCATCAGTTTCAACAATTTCATCAGTTTCAGCATTCTCAATATCTTTAGCTCTAGCAATTTGTTCATTAAGAAAATCACCTAGTAGCACACCATCATCAAGCAAGGTACTAGCATCATCATGAGTAGTCTTCATAGAAGTAGCATCATCAATAACTTGCGACATATCAGGATTCGTAGCATATGGTGGTGTTGCAAGTCTACTCAAAATAGAAGGCGAATCAAGTGCAGAGTGTGATGGCAGTTCCTTACCTCCCCTCGTTTTAGAGGCATTGGATCGGTGAATTCGTTGGATGATATTCATCATATAACAGTCATAACCTAGGGCGATACGGCACTAGCTCTAGTTCACAAATATAATGTAGGCATGTATTCCGTAAATAGTCATACATGCTTATGAAAAGAACTTGCATTGCATCTTTTGTCCTACCCTCCCGTGGTAGCGGGGTCCATAAGCAAACTAAGGGATATTAAGGCCTCCTTTTAATAGAGAACCGGAACAAAGTATTAGCACATAGTGAATACATGAACTCCTCAAACTAAGGTCATCATCGGAAAGTATCCCGACTATTGTCACTCCGGGGTTTACGGATCATAACACGTAATAGGTGACTATAACTTGCAAGATCGGATCTAGAACATAGATATAATGGTGATAACATAAACGGTTCAGATCTGAAATCATGGCACCCGGGCCCAAAGTGACAAGCATTAAGCATGGCAAAGTCATAGCAACATCAATCTCAGAACATAATGGATACTAGGGATCAAGCCCTAAAAAAACTACCTCGATTACATGATGAATCTCATCCAACTCCCTCACCGACCAGCGAGCCTATGAAGGAATTACTCACTCCCGGTGGGGAGCATCATGGAATTGGCGATGGAGAAGGGTTGGTGATGACGAAGATCGAAGATTCCCCTCTCCGGAGCCCCGAATGGACTCCAGATCTGGCCTCCTGATGAAGAATAGGAGGTGGCGGCGGCTCTGTCTCGTGAAACGTGATAATTCTTTCTCCCTGATTTTTCTCTCCGAAAATAGGATTTTATAGCATCGGAGATAGGGTCAGCAGGGCCACCAGGTGGGCACAACCCACCTGGGCGCGCCAGGAGGGGGGCGCCCTGGTGGGTTGTGCTCCCCCAGGGACCCCCTCCGGCGGTTCTTGGCTCCAATATTTTTGTTTTATTGTATAAAAATTCTCCAAAAAGTTTCGTTCCATTCCGAGAACTTTTATTTCCACACAAAAACAACACCATGGTAGTTCTGCTGAAAACAGCGTCAGTCCGGGTTAGTTTCATTCAAATCATGCAAATTAGAGTCCAAAACAAGAGTAAAAGCATTAGGAAAAGTAGATACGATGGAGACGTATCATTCACTCACTCACTATTCTCTCCATGATGGTGTGAAGCTTTCTTGTCGGCGATCACTTGACTTGGTGACATAGGTCGAAGCACGTACTCCTTGTCCTTCATCTTGAAGCTATAGTGATTGGTTCGTCTGTTGTGGATGACGCGTCGGTCGAACTGCCAAGTGTAAGTGCATCAAGTGCCCCCTTAGTGGTTTAGGAGTATTGAAGATAAATAGGTTGAGGGACTAACATGTTTGTGAGTGTAGACAGGAGATATAGTCCCTAAAGATTTGGTTTAACACATGGAAGATGACCCCTAAAAATGTATTTCTTCAAGTGAAGAAATTGGTGATGAAATTGGTACAACCTTTGAGGAAATTGCTGTGAAGACTTGAAGCTTGAAGACTTTTGTTTTCATAGTTTCTTTCTTCTTATTTGCGTCATAGAAAAAACCGTACTATTAAAGGGGGTCTAGGTGAATCATAGTTCACATTTCCGAAGTGATGCTCAAACCTATACATACACAAGCCACATCAAGTGAAGCCTTTGGAAATCTCCGGAACAGCTAACGCATTTGCTAGCAACAGTGACGAAGTTCATTTGGTCACTGACGAATTTGGTTAGACTGAGGAGTTAGGAGTTCGCCGGTGCGATCAGCCTAAAAGTGAGGAAATTGAGTGCCCCGACGAATTTGAGAATTCAAATTCCGCCCACTACTGCACCGCGGGCTAGCTATCGAGTGGATCCTTATCCTGACAATGGTCATATCAAAGAAGGGCATTTATGACAATTACCGTTGGGTTGCCCCTGGCTATAAATAGCCACCTGCCACAACTGCCGAGAGAACTTGACACTTGTCATTTGAGAGCAACCCATCCTCTGACGACTTTGAGAGAATCCTAAGTGAGGAAAAACCCAGAGCCAAAGTGATTGAGAATCACTGAAGATATTGATCTGTGTGACCTGACGCCTTTTACCTTTGAAGTCTATCATTCTTCCAGATGGTTAGGCGTCATGTTCTGAGCACCCAAGAGTCATTGTGGTGTGCCGGTGAAGAAGTCTGTGAAGGTTTTGGAAGTCTACCTTGAAGACTTACCACGAGTGATTGGGCGAGGTCTAAGTGACCTTAGCTCAAGAGGAATAGGGTGAGGACTGTGTGTCCTCTGAGTTCGGCTCAGCCGCCTCAACCAGACATACAGTTGATACATCATCTGGAACTGGTCTACCAAATCATTATGTATTCACCGAGCCAACCTGGTTTCAAATTCTTCACCCATCCCTTACATTATTCCGCTGCTGAAGAATTTGTGATCTACTCTCTAAAGAACTTGATCTGAAGACTTTCATCATGTTCTATTCTATTTCTTCAGTTCATCTTCTTCATGCTTGTATGACTATATGATTGCATGATTCTTCATCTGTATGTATCTTGTATGCATGCTTTTCATTTCTATGATGACTTAGTTCCCTCGCGTTTCCATTTCTTCATTCTGATCTTCGTCAAATTCTTCAGAGTTTGATGAATTTCTAAAAATCTCCCATTCACCCCCCTCTGGGAGTAAACATGCGCTTTCACCAAGGTCTTCCTAGGAGGAGATGGCATACGGACATGGGAACCATATCACACTCCAAGGTGTCTTCATAGGCGCCAATCTTGAAGGAGACTTGAACGGTGTGCTCCACTTGAATGGTGCCGGAGTCACTTAGCCGTTGGACCTTGTAGCAGCGAGGGTGCTTCTTCTTGACCAATTGTAGCTTGGTACATAGCTCGTCGCTTGCCAAATTGTGGCAACTTCCGCGGACCTTGACGGAATGTCCATTGATGCCCACTTTGGTATGGAAGATATGACATCTTTGATCTTCATCTTGTTGGTGTTGAAGTGTCAAGACCTTGGAGACAACAAGAACGGGGCTCGACTCATTGTCACAAAAGTCTTGAGCATATTCATCTCCATCCACTTGACGATGCATGGCCACGTGCTTAAGTGCTTCCATTTCTTCTTCCCTCATGGATTCGTAGGTGCCGTCATCATTGGCATTCATGGTGCATCGAGTGGGGCACTCAAATGTCTTATGGCCTCGGCCTTGGCATGTGAAACATTTGATGGAACATGTCTTGACGGTCTCATCCATTGGAGTAGTTGATGATGAAGCTCTTGGCTTATAGTTGCTTGTCGTAGGAGGATGACTCGAAGATGTGGAAGGTTTCTTGTAGCTTGACTTGTCACCATTGCTTGGTGAAGCTTTCATCGTGGTAGAAGGTGTCGTAGGTGTTGAAGCTTGAGTATATGAACCGTAGGTCTTGGAAGAGTATTGGAGTACTTGTAGTCATCTTGCACTTGTCGCTCGGCCTTGGTAGCTTGGTGCACTAGCTCGAGGAGGTTAGAGTACGGTTGGAAATCGACGATTTTCTTGATAGGATGGTTGAGTCCATTCAAGAAGCGTGCTATAGTTTGCTCCTCATCTTCCATGACATTGGCTCGTATCATTGCGATCTCCATTTATTTGTAGTATTCTTCAACAGACTTGGTGCCTTGCTTGAGGAGTTGCAATTTCTTGAAGAGATCTCGGCTATAGTATGTAGGCACAAAATGTGCTCTCATGACCTCCTTCATTTGATTCCATGTCGTGATGGATGGGTCGCCTTTAGCTTGGCGTCGCTCGATGACTTGCTCCCACCAAATGAGAATGTAGTCTTGGAACTCAAGTGAGGCCATGTCAATCTTCTTTTCCTCTTCATAGTTGTGAAGACGGAATATGTTGTCGACCTTCAATGCCCAAGAGAGGTAGTCTTCGAGATTGTTGCTTCCGGAGAACTTAGGCATGTTGAACTTGAGCTTGTTGTAGTGTTGCTCTTCATTATGTTGGGGACGATGGTGATGGCACTCTTGTCTTGGAGGAGGGTCTTCAACTGCTTGCTATTCATGCTTCGCCTGATTAGCTTGAGGTTGAGGACGTGGTATACGTGCACTGTTCCTCAATTCTTGGCGCTTCATAAGACGTGCGTCTTCTTCTGGTCGCTCTCATTGGAGGGCCTCTTCTTGTTCATGCACACGACAGTTGTGCTCGTTGACAATGTGGGTTGCTTCGCGTAGAGCACATTGAGCTTCAAGGGCTTGTTCGTCATGGCATTGTTGTTCTTGTCGGAGAGCGTCGCCGTCTTGGTTTTCTTGATGTTGGCATTGTGGAGCTTGCTCTTGGTACATGCCATAATGTGCTTGGCAATGCTGCAAACGAGCTTGTCGAAGACTTGCATCCAAAGACGTGTCCGAAGAGTGTCAGCTCGAATGGCATAGTCTTGATGATGACGAAGTGGATGAAGCGCGGTTGACCATCAAGGCACGAAACTCTTCCATTTGTGATGATAACTTGTCATCAAGGTAGTCCCTTGTTCGTTGTTCAGATTATCGCAAGTAGGCGGTGAGTCGATCGATGCGGTCGCCCAAAGCTTCATTCTCTTGATGCAAAGCTCTATGTGCGCCAAATAATTGATTCTTGGTGACGTAGTTGTTTGGCTATTCTTCTTGCTCGATGAAGAGTGGGTTGATAGAAGTGCTTGGCCTATCCATCATCTGAGGCAAATATGTGAGTGGCAGAAAGGAAAGAACTAGACCAAATGTAAATTATCCAATGTTGAAGATGGATCAAAGATCACACAATATGGTATTATGGAAGTAGCACAATTGGTACCGGATCTTGTCAATCTCACACCTACACAAGTAAAGCTTGTGGAGTAGCTTGGTGAGGATAGTAGCACAAAATTTATGCAATTGTTAGCAAGATTCAATAATGTTGAAAGAGATTCACAAATTTGCAAGTGAAACAAGTTGACCAATAGCAATGAGTGGCACACGAAAACACACACACGGATAGATAAATGGGGTCGTGCAACCAAGAAAATGAGAACAAAATGTGGAATCCATGTAAAACGCTCATGTTGCACAACACTAGAAAGACGTAGTACAAATGCACAATAGGCGGATATGAAACTTGTGCACAACCTATGAGAGACAAAACGTATCTACTTTTCTATCCCGAGTATTCTATGTATGATGGTTCCCCGTGATTCTGTCACAATGATCCAAGATGATCAAATATGGCAATAAGATATGCAATGTGGCGATGCTATGGCTATTGCTTACAAGCTCTTTGTTTGTTTTTCCTTTTGCTTAAAAGCGTTTCTCCCGTTTGATGTTTTTATTTGGCCACTTATGCAAAATGCTCGAACCAAGATAGCAATTATGTATATGCGGGAACAATTGATAACACAAGAGATAATATGATGATATATGCACACTATGATAGCATGCGGAACGTGTATCACTAAAGTGCACAAGTAATGATGCCCGACAATACTCAAATGGCTAGTCTCGATAGGAAAGTGACGCTTAATTTGACTCAGGGTTCGCCAATGGCAAGGGAGATGTAGAAGTGATGTTGTCGAGGTTATCGTCCTTGCTTACGGTTGGGGTTGTCTGATACATCCCCAACGTATCTATAATTTTTTATTGTTCCATGCTATTATAGTATCAATCTTGGATGTTTTATATGTAATTATATATCATTTTTTGGGATTAACCTATTAACCCAGTGCCAAGTGCCAGTTGCTGTTTTTGCATGTTTTTGGTTTTCCAGGAAATTAGTACCAAACGAAGTCCAAATGCTACGGAACTTTTTGATGATTTTTTTGGACAAGAGAGACCCTAGAAGCTTTGGGAGGAGATCAAAAGGCAAACGAGGAGACGACAAGGCAACAGGGTGCGCCCAGAGGGGGTAGGTGCGCCCTGATGCCTTGTGGGCCCCTCGTGGCTCTGTCTGACCTAATTCCACCTCTATAAATTCTCTAAAATCGGAAAACCAACAGAGAGCCACCCAAAATACTTTTTCCACTGCCTCAAGTTTCTGTTCCTTCGCAATCCCATCTAGAGGCCTTTTCCAATACTCCGCAGGAGGGGGAATCGATCACGGAGGGCTTCTACATCATCCTTGCTGCCTTTCAATGATGTGTCAGTAGTTTACCACAGACCTACGGGTCCATAGCTAGTATCTAGATGGCTTCTTCTCTCTCTTTGATCTTCAACACAATGCTTTCCTCGATGTTCTTGGAGTTCTATTCGATGTAATCTTCTTTTGTGGTGTGTTTGTTGGGATCCGATGAATTGTGGGTTTATGATCAGATTATTCATGAATATTAATTGAGTCTTCTCTAAATTCTTTTATGCATGATTATTATAGATTTCTATTTCTCTCCGATCTATCCGTTTGGTTTGGCCAATTATAGTGATTTATCTTGCAATGGGAGAGGTGCTTTGTAATGGGTTCAATCTTGTGGTGCTCTATATCCCAGTGACAAAGTAGGGGACACGACACATATTTGTATTGTTTCCATTAAGGGGAAAATGACAAGGTTTATTCATATTGGTTGGATTTACTTTGTCTACATCATGTCATCTTGCTTAAGGCGTTACTCCATTTTTATTAACTTAATACTCTAGATGCATGCTGGATAGCGGTCGATGGGTGGAATACTAGTAGTAGATGCAGGAAGGAGTAGGTCTACTTGTCTCGGACATGATGCCTATATACATGATCACTGCCTTTAATATCATCATAACTATGCGTTTTTCTATCAATTGCCCAACAGTAATTTGTTTACCCACCGTATGCTTTTTGTTCAAGAGAGAAGCCTCTAGTGAAAACTATGACCCCCAGGTCTACTTTTATCATATATAAAATCAAAAAATACCTTGCTGCAATTTTATCACCATTATTTTATTTTGTATTTTAATTTATCTATCTACCACTATGAGATTTGATCCTTGCAAATAACCGCCGAGAGCATTGACAACCCCCTTGTTCGCGTTGGGTGCAAGTATTTGCTTTTGTGTGTGCAGGTGCTTTTAATGAGGTTTCGCGTGGTTCTCCTACTGGATTGATAACCTTGGTTCTTAACTAAGGGAAATACTTATCTCTATTGTACTGCATCATCCTCTCCTATTCTAAGAAATCCCAACACAACTTACAAGTAGCAGGAAGAATTGCTCGCGCTATTGCCGAAGAGACATCACCAAACCTATCAAGTACCTTTGCATAAACTATCATCTACTTGCTCTTACTTTCATTTGCCATTCGCCTCTCATTTTCATCTCTCCCACTTCTAAAACAATTTAGCAAAAACACAAAAAATATTTTTGTTTGCTTGTTTGCTTTGTTACCATGTCTTATGATAAATTTTGCGATAGCTCTTACCATAAAAGTTTGGCCGAGATCAAGAAAAATATTAAGGACTTCATGTTTACACAATTTGAGCACAATAAATTCTTTAATGAAGAGCTTAAAGAACACTCTACCCTACTAGACGCTATTGGTAAACAACTTGATGATGTCAATAGAGAAGTTGCCGACCTTCAATCTCAACTTGCTCTCACTGAAAATCTGATACGGAAAATTTTGGATAAACAAACTACCTTAGTAAACAAGATGGCCGCTAAATCAGAGTCACTTCCGCTCAGTAATCATGATGAAGATATTAAAATGATTGGTGTCTTACCCATTGAATCTTTATTTAGTAATATAAAACTTGATGAGAAAGGTACTGAATATGAGTCAACTTTATCTAGAAGGTGTCCCAATTGTTCGGAGGGTGATGATCTTAATATTTTTTGATAAAAGTGGGTTTGGAGAGGTCAAAACTTTAGCTAGTGATGTGCTCACTACTTTGGATTTCACGGATTTTAATTATGGTAGTTTTTCTTTAATTGAATGTATTTCCTTCTTGCAATCCATGATAAATTCACCCAATGCTTATGAACAAAATAAATCTTTTACTAAACATATCGTAGAAGCTATGATGAAAGCTTTAGAACAAAAGCTAGAGTTGGAGGTTTCAATACCTAGGAAATCATGTGATGAATGGGAACCTACTATTAAAATAAAGATTAAAAATTATGAGTGCAATGCTTTATGTGATTTAGGTGCTAGCGTTTTCACTATACCAAAATCTTTATGTGATGTGCTAGGCCTTCATGATTTGTATGAATGTTCCCTTAATTTGCACTTAGCCGATTCCACTATTAGGAAACCTTTGGGTAGAATAAATGATGTGCTTATTCTTGCAAATAGAAATTATGTGCCCGTTTATTTCATTGTTCTTGATATTGATTGCAATCCGTCTTGTCCTATAATACTTGGTAGGCCTTTCCTACGTACCATTGGTGTTATTGTTGATATGAAAGAAGGTAATATAAGATTCCAATTTCCATAAAATAAAGGAATGGAACACTTCCCTAGAAATATAATTAAGCCACCATATGAATCTATTATGAGGGCCACCTATGGAATTAATTTGAAATACGGCAACATTTGAAACTATGCATTACGCCTAGCTAGGGGCGTAAAACAATAGCGCTTGTTGGGAGGCAACCCAATAGTTATCTTAATTTTTACTTTTTCTTTTCTGTTTTTGAGTGTTCACACAATTATGCTACTGTTATGATTATGTTTTTGTGTTTAAATTAGTGTTTGTGCCAGGTACACATGATTGATATATTGCACTAATTTTTCAGAATTTTTTGACTTACATTAGTATTGCTTTTGTTCAGATCATTACAGATTGTTCCGTTTTTGAAAGATTCTGTTTTTGTTACATAGTTTGCTTGTTTTAATGAATCTATGGATTGTACCGGGGGGTATAAGTCATGGATAAGTTAGAATACAATAGGTATTATGCAATAATAAAATATGAACGTGTTTACAACAGTACCTAAAGTTTAAGATTTGCTTGTTATACTAACGGATCTCACGAGTTTTCAGTTGAGTTTTGTGTGCTGAAGTTTTCAAGTTTTAAGTGAGATCACGATGAATGAAGGAATAAGGAGTGGCAAGACCCTAAGCTTGGTGATGCCCAAGGCACCCCAAGGTAATATTCAAGGAGACCCAAGCATCTAAGCCTGGGGATGCCCTGGATGGCATCCCCTCTTCCGTCTACAATCCATCGGTAAATTACTTGGAGCTATATTTTTATTCATCACATGATATGAGTTTTTCTTGGAGCGTCGTGCATTATAGTGCTCTTTTCTTTGTTTGATTTTTAGTTTGCCACAATCATCTTTGCTGCACACACCTTTTGAGAGGCACACACATTTATTCATGATTTGTTAGAATACTCTTTGTGCTTCACTTATATCTTTTGAGCTAGGCAGTTGTTCTAGTGCTTCACTTATATCTTTTAGAGCACGACGGTGGTTATATTTTAAAGAAATAGTTGCACTCTCATGCTTCACTTATATCATTTTGAGAGTTTGATAATAGTAATGGCAATATGCACGGGTTATGAAATTGGTCCTAATATGATAGGTATTCAAGAGGGATATAATAAAAACTTTCATGTAGATCACTGAATATGATAAGTTTGATTCCTTGCAATAGTTTTGCGATATTAAGATGGTAATATGTGGGAGGTGATAGTGAATTATTGTGGTTTAGAAACAATATTGGTGTCAAGGTTTGTGATTCCCGAAGCATGCACATATAGTCTCCCATTATGCTAAGAAGTTGGAGCATGATTTATTATTGATTGTCTTCCTTATGAGTGGTGGCCGGGGACGAGCGATAGTCTTTTCCTACCAATATATCCCTAGGGGCATGAGTAGTAGTACTTTGCATCGAGGGCTAATAAACTTTCGCAATAAGTATGTGAGTTCTTTATGACTAATGTGAGTCCATGGATTATACGCACTCTCACCTTTCCGCAATTTGCTAGCCTCTTCGGTACTATGCATTTCCCTTTCTCACCTCAAGAGTTGGTGCAAACTTCGCCGGTGCATCCAAATCCCGTGATATGATATGCTCTATCACACATAAGCCTCCTTATATCTTCCTCAAAATAGCCATCATACCTACCTATTATGGCATTTCCATAGCCATTCCGAGATATATTGCCATGCAACTTCCACCATTCCGATTATATGACACACATCATCGTTGTCATATTGATTTACATGATCATATAGCTAACATAGTATTTGTGGCTCAGCCACCGTTCATCATTTTTTATACATGTTACGCTAGATCATTGCACATCATGGTACACTGCGAGAGGCATTCATATAGAGTCATATTTTGTTCTAGTATCGAGTTGTAATTTTGAGTTGTAAGTAAATAGAAGTGTGATGATCATCATTATTAATTATTAAAGCATTGTCCCAGTGAGGAAAAAAATAAAAAAGAGGCCAAACAGAGCCCATAAAAAAGAGGCCAAAATGAGCCCACCAAAAAAATGAGAGAAAAAGAGAGAAGGGGCAATGTTACTATAGTTTTCCACAGTTGTGCTTCAAAGTAGCACCATGTTTTTCATAAAGAGAGTCTCCTATGTAGTCACTTTCATATACTATTGGGATTTTTTCATTATAAAACTTGGCTTGTATATTCCGATGATGGACTTCCTCAAATGCCCGAGGTCTTCTAGAGCAAGCTAGTTGGATGCACACCCACTTAGTTTTCAGTTTGAGCTTTCATACACTTATAGCTCTTAGTGCATCCGTTGCATCACAATCCCTACTCCTAGCATTGACATCAATTGATGGGCATCTCCATAGCCCGTTGATTAGCCACGTCGATGTGCGACTTTCTTCCTTTTTTATCTTCTCCATATTAATCTCTACCACCGTATTCTGTTCCACCCATAGTGCTATATCCATGGCTTGCGCTCATGTATTGTGTGGGGGTTGAAAAAGCTGAAGCGCATTAAAAAGTATGAACCAATTGCTCGGTTTGTCATCGGGGTTGTGCATGATAAATACTTTGTGTTAAGAAGATGGAGCATGACAAGGCTATATGATTTTGTAGGGATAGCGTTCTTTAGCATTTTTTTATTTTGAAAGACATGATTGTTTGTTAGTATGCCTGAGTATTGATGTCTTTATGTCGAATTATAGACTATTGATTTGAATCATTCGGATCTTAATATTCATACTTAAAAGAAAGATTACATGATATACATGTTAGGTAGCATTCCACATAAAAAATTATGTTTCTATCATTTACCTACTCGAGGACGAGCAGGAATTAAGCTTGGGGATGCTTGATACGTCTCTGATGACCCACAAGTATAGGGGATCAATCGTAGTCCTTTCGATAAGTAAGAGTGTCGAACCCAATGAGGAGCAGCAGGAAATGACAAGCGGTTTTCAGCAAGGTATTGTCTGCGGGCACTGAAATTGTCGGTAACAGATAGTTTGATGGCAACATAATTTGTAACGAGCAATAAAAAGTAACGGTAACAAAAGTGCAGCAAGGTTTCCCAATGATTTTTATAGCAAAGGACAGGCCAAAACTTTCTCTTATAGCAAGTAAAACGTTCTTGAGGACACACGGGAATTTCATCTAGTCACTTTCATCATGTTTGTTTGATTTACGTCACCACTTTGATAATTTGATATGTTGGTGGACTGGTGCTTGGGTGTTGTTCTTACTTGAACAAGCCTCCCACTTATGATTACCCCCTCTCGCAAGCATCCGCAACTATGAAAGAAGAATTAAGATAAATCTAACGACAACATGAAACATGCATATGGATCCAAATCAGCCCCTTACGAAATAGCACATAAACTAGGGTTTAAGCTTCTGTCACTCTAGCAACCCATCATGTAATAACTACTCCACAATGCATTTCCTTAGGCCCAAAGATGGTGAAGTGTCATGTAGTCGACGTTCAAATAACACCACTAAGGGAATCACAACATACACATCATCAAAATATCAAACGAATACCAAATTCACATGATTACTTATGACAAGACTTCTCCCATGTCCTCAAGAACAAAAGCAACTACTCACAAATAATATTCGTGTTCAAGATCAGAGGGGTATTGAATAGCATAATGGATCTGAACATATAATCTTCCACCAAATAAACCAACTAGCATCAACTACAAGGTGTAATCAACACTACTAGCAACCCATAGGTACCAATCTGAGGTTTTGATACAAAGATTGAATACAAGATGTGAACTAGGGTTTGAGATGAGATGGTGCTGGTGAAGATGTTGATGAATATTGGTCCTCCCGTGATGAGAGGGTTGTTGGTGATGACGATGACTTCGATTTCCCCCTCTCGGAGGGAAGTTTCCACGGCGGAATCACTCCGCCGGAGAGCAAAAGTGCTCCAGCCCAGGTTCCGCCCCGAGATGGCGGGACTAACCTATTAACCCAGTGCCAAGCGCCAATTGCTATTTTTTTGCCTGTTTTTAGTTTTCCAGGAAATTAGTACCAAATGAAGTCCAAACGCTACTAAACTTTTTGACAATTTTTTTTTTGCACAGTGCTACTTGTGAGATGCGTTGGGATTTCCTTGAAGAGGAGGGGATGATGGAGTATAGTAGAGATAAGTTTTTCCCTCGGTTAAGAACCAAGGTTATCAATCTAGTAGGAGAATCACGTAATACCTCATTAGCAGCACCTGCACACAAAATAAAAAATCCTTGCACCCAACATGAACAAGGGGTTGTCAATGCCTCAACGGTTATTTGCAAGATTAAATTGTGTAGTGATTGATAGATAGATAGAACAAAAATAAAAATAAAATAAATAAAGTAAAATTGCAGCAAGGTATTTTTGGATTTTAATATATGATGAAAGTAGACCCTTGGCCATAGTTTTCACTAGAGGCTTCTCTCTTGAAAATAGCATAGGGTGGGTAAACAAATTACTGTAGGGCAATTGATAGAAAAGCAAATAATCATGACGATATCCTAGGCAATGATCATGTATATAGGCATCACGTCTGAGACAAATAGATCGAAACGATTCTACATCTACTACTATTACTCCACACATCGACTGCTATCCAGCATGCATCTAGAGTATTAAGTTCATAAAGAACGGAGTAATGCCTTAAGCAAGATGACATGATGTAGACAAAGTAAAAACATGCATGAATAAACCCCATATTTTTATCCTTAATGGCAATGATACAAATACGTGTCATGTCCCCTTTTGTCATTGGGATTGAGCACCGTAAGATCGAACCCATCACAAAGCACCTCTCCCATTGCAAGAAAAATCAATCTAGTTGGCCATACCAAATAAATAGATCGGAGAGAAATACGAAGCTATAATAATCATGCATAAAAGAGTTCAGAGAAGATTCAAATAATATTCATGGATAATCTGATCATAAACTCATAATTTATCGGATCCCAACAAACACACCGCAAAAAGTGATTACGTCGAATAGAACTCCAAGAACATTGAGGAGAACATTGTATTGAAGATCACAGAGAGAGAGAGAGAGATAGCCATCTAGATACTAACTATGGACCCCGAAGGTCTGTGGTAAACTACTCACACATCATTGGAAGGGCAGCAAGGTTGATGTAGAGCCCCTCCGTGATTTATTCTCCCTCCGGAGAGTGCCGGAAAAGGCCTCCAGATGGGATCTCAAGAGAATAGGAACTTGCAGCGGCGGAAAAAGTATTTTGGGTGGCTCTCCGTTGGTTTCCCGATTTTAGAGAATTTATAGAGGCGGAGTTAGGTCAAACTGAGCCTCATGGGCCCCACGAGCCCCCTGGGCGTGCCCTAGTGCCTCGTGGGCCAACGCTTCATCTTCTTTCCCTCTCCCGAAGCTTCAAGTGTCTCTTTTGTCCACAAAAAATCTCCAAAAAAATTCGTGGCATTTGGACTTTGTTTGGTACTGATATTCTAAAAAAACAAAAACAGGCAAAAATAGCAACTGGCACTAGCACTAAGTTAATCGGTTAGTCCCAAAAATGATATATAATTGCTTGTAGTTGCATATAAAACATCCAAAATTGATACTATAATAGCATGGAACAATAAAAAATTATAGATACTTTGGAGACGTATCACACAAGAGAGACCCTAGAAGTTCCAGGAGGAGACCAGAAGGCAGACGAGGACACGATAAGGCAACAGGGCGCGCTTAGGGGCGTAGGCACGCCCTGATGGCTTATGGGCCACTCGTTGCTCCATCTGACCTAATTCCACATCTATAAATTCTCTATAATCGGGAAACCAATAGAGAGCCACCCAAAATACTTTTTCCACCGCCGCAAGTTTCTGCTCTTCCGCGATCCCATCTGGAGGCCTTTTCCGGTACTCTACCGGAGGGGGAATCGATCACGGAGGGCTTCTACATCATCCTTGCTGCCTTCCGATGATGTGTGAGTAGTTTACCACCGACCTACGGGTCCATAGCTAGTAGCTGGATGGCTTCTTCTCTCTCTTTGATCTTTAGTACAATGTTTTCCTCGATGTTCTTGGGGTTCTATTCGATGTAGTCTTATTTTGCGGTGTGTTTGTTGGGATCTGATGAATTGTGGGTTTATGATCAGATTATACATGAATATTATTTGAGTCTTTTCTGAATTATTTTAAGCATGATTATTATAGCTTTGTATTTCTCTTCGATATATCCGTTTGGTTTGGCCAACTAGATTGATTTATCTTGCAATTGGAGAGGTGCTTTGTAATGGGTTCAATCTTGCGGTGCTCTATATCCCAGTGATAAAGCAGGGGACAATACACGTATTTGTATTGTTGCCATTAAGGGGAAAATGAGGGGGTTTATTCATATTGGTTGGATTTACTTTGTCTACATCATGTCATCTTGCTTAAGGTGTTGCTCTGTTTTTATTAACTTAATACTCTAGATGCATGCTGGATAGTGGTCAATGGGTGGAGTAATAGTAGTACATGCAGGCAGGAGTTGGTCTAGTTGTCTCAGACGTGATGCCTATATACATGATCATTGCCTTGAATATCGTCATAACTATGCACTTTTCTATCAATTGCCCAACAGTAATTTGTTTACCCACTATATGCTATGTTCAAAAGAGAAGCCTCTAGTGAAAACTACGGCCCCCGGGTAATCATATATAAAATCCAAAAATACCTTGCTGAAATTTTATCTATCTACCACTACGAGATTTGCTCCTTGCAAATAAACATCAAGGGGATTGACAACCCCCTTGTTCGTGTTGGGTGCAAGTATTTGCTTTTGTGTGTGCAGGTGCTGTTAACGACGTCTCACGTGGTTCTCCTACTGGATTGATAACCTTGGTTCTTAACTAAGGGAAGTATTTATCTCTACTGTACTGCATCATCCTCCCCTCTTCGAGGAAACCCCAACGCAGCTCACAAGTAGCACTGTCAAAATGAGGAAGTAGTCGTTGTCGATGTCGAGTCCGTGGCGAATTTGAGCGGCAATGATATTGATGTTGAACCGTTCCTAAGTAGCTAAAACACGTTAGGAAGCAGAAAGCCGCAACTCAAAATCTCAATAGAAAATGTCAAATGGTGGTAGCGGAAAGCGGTGGTATGGCTATGGTTGTCAAAGGGGTTGTGCCAATGCTATGGTGGTGCTCGGAGTTGGCGATGCGAAAGTGGTGGTGGTGGCTGAAATTTTCTGTTGAAAATTCAGTTTTGACAGGCGAAGCCGGATGATTTGGGTTGGGGTTCGGATGATCAGCAGGTCGTCTACGCGGCGATGCGGTCCGGAAGAACTCCAAATCGTGGATAAAAAGGAAAATTGTGGCGATTTCAGGGTGGATTTTCTGGTGGAGATGGTGCAAAATGCTAGATCCACTTGCAACACAACAAATGCACAGATCAAAATCAACAAAACATCATCAAACCAACAAATCATAATTTTTTTTGGTATGGCTCTTTTTGTGGGGGTTTTCAAAATTGCGGAAAACACACCAAATCAGGCTAGAAAACGATGGGGGAGACTCCAAATTCGTGATCAACGTGGCTCATGATACCAAGATGATGTAGGGTGGAACCCTAATGGTCGATCTTTCACGAATTGGAGGGGATCCCGCGAAGAGCACAAAGAACACGAGAAGGAAATCACTCAATCAACAAGATCCAATTCACACATGTGCTGAATGCACATGCACAAAGAGGATATACACTACAAAAAAAACCACTTCCATGATAATACGTGTTTATCACAGTAGGTCATGTTTTCTGTCATGCATGTACATCCATGACGATTTTATGACAGAATCAAGATAGTCATACCTGTGCGTCGTAGAAGTGTTCCATGACAATACCAAAATTATCATCACGGAAGTGTCCACTTCCATCAAGATAAATGACGCGCCATGGAAGTGCTTTCGTAAAGGGTAACCGACACGTGGTATCCACTGTAACGGGTCGCCATTAAGCTATCTGATTCCAGTTTGGATCCGATAACCCGTTAACAGCCAGGACCAATGGGGATTTTCCACGTGTAAAATCATCATTTGCCGAAGGAAACACGTGTTGGCTCCTCGGTGGGCCAGATGGCGTCCATCCAATGGAGGAGACGTGCCTGTGATACGTCGACATGTGGCAAGGCCCAACAGAGGCCCATATAGGTTAAAAAGGCCGGCGCAGTCAAAGGCCCGTAGTATTTACTCAGGTACTAGTGGGCCAGCCCACTAACGGCCTACTTAAACATGGCCCATTTACGGCCCAAAGCCAGATCTGGCTCGTTAATTGTTCGCCGAGTATTTGGGCCCAATTACGGCCCAGTGACATTTCAGCCTGTTAGAGGCCCGATGTAGACATGGGCCCATTTCAGCCTGGTGTGTCTTTCAGCTTGGGAATGGCCCGTGCTGCCCATGGGCCATATATGGTCCGACGCGACATCTGGCCCACTAACGGCCCGTGATCAAGGTGGCAACAGTTCAGCCCAACGTGACTTTGGGCATGTTAAAGGCCTGTCGTATAATTTGGCTCGTTGATGCCTCTACTAAGCTTTCGGCCTCTTAAAGGTGCATGATATCAGTGGGCCAACTAAGGACCGAGATATGTTTCGGCCTGGTAATGGCCCGTCATATAACTAGGACAATAACGGCCCGGTCTACATTTCAGCCTGCTAAAGGCCCGTGGACGACTATTGAAAATTGAGGCCCAACATGCATTTCGGCCTGCTAAAGGCCCATGGTATCTTCTGGGCCGTAACAGGCCAGAAGAATATTTAGCCTGTTGATGGCCCGAAGCTACATGAGCCCAACTAAACGCTGGGTCCACTAAAGGCCCAACTAAACTTTGGGCCAAATGTAGGCCCGTGTAAGTTGTGGGCCTGACGCAAAGTGTGAAGGCCCCAATGGCCTTTCAGGCCCAAGAAAGTTGCAGGCCGGCCCAATTGTGGCCCGCTAAAATGCAGGACCGTTAGAGGCGAATGTTTCGTCCCGGTCGCTGATGTCTACTACGCAACCTTCTTCTTGTAGACTCATGTTGGGCCTCCAAGTGCAGAGTTTTGTAGGACAGTAGCAAATTTCCCTCAAGTGGATGACCTAAGGTTTATCAATCCATGGGAGGCGTAGGATGAAGATGGCCTCTCTCAAACAACCCTGCAACCAAATAACAAAGAGTCTCTTGTGTCCCCAACACACCCACTACAATGGTAAATTGTATATGTGCACTAGTTCGGTGAAGAGATGGTGATACAAGTGTAATATGGATGGTAGATATAGGTTTTTGTAATCTGAAAATATAAAAACAGCAAGATAACTAGCAAGAAAAGTGAGCAAAAACAGTATTGCAATGCTTGGAAACAAGGCCTAGGGTTCATACTTTCACTAGTGCAAGTTCTCCCAACAATGATAACATAATTAGATCATATAACAATCCCTCAACATGCAACAAAGAGTCAATCCAAAGTCACTAATAGCGGAGAACAAACGAAGAGATTATTGTAGGGTACGAAACCACCTCAAAGTTATTCGTTCTGATTGATCTATTGGGCTATTCCTATAAGTGTCACAAACAGCCCTAGAGTTCGTACTAAAATAACACCTTAAGATACACATCAACCAAAGCCCTAATGTCACCTAGATACTCCAATGTCACCACAAGTATCCGCGGGTTTGATTATACGATATGCATCACACAATCTTAGATTCATCTATTCAAACCAACACAAAGAACTTCAATGAGTGCCCCAAAGTTTCTACCGGAGAGTCAAGACGAAAATGAGTGCCAACCCCTACGCATAAGTTCACAAGGTCACAGAACCCGCATGTTGATCACCAAAACATACATCAAGTGGATCATGTGAATATCCCATTGTCACCACAGATAAGCACATGCAAGACATACATCAAGTGTTCTCAAATCCTTAAAGACTCAATCCGTTAAGATAACTTCAAAGGGAAAACTCAATCCATTACAAGAAGGTAGAGGGGGAGAAACATCATAAGATCCAACTATAATAGCAAAGCTCGCGGTACATCAAGATGGTGCCAAATCAAGAACACGAGAGAGAGATCAAACACATAGCTACTGGTACATACCCTCAGCCACGAGGGTGAACAACTCCCTCCTCGTCATGGAGAGCGCCGGGATGATGAAGATGGCCACCGGTGATGGTTTCCACCTCCGGCAGGGTGCCGGAATGGGCTCCCGATTGGTTTTTCGTGGCTACAGAGGCTTGCGGCGGCGGAACTCCCGATCTAGGTTTCTTTCTGGGGGTTTCTGGATATATAGGAATTTTTGGCGTCAGTTTCACGTCAGGGGGGGTCCACGAGTCAGCGACATGGTAGGGGGGCGCGCCCTAGGGGGGTGGGGGCGCCCTCCACCCTTGTCGTTGACTCGGGACTTTTCTGGCCCAACTCTTTTGCTTCGGGGGCTTCTTCTGGTCCATAAAAAAATCACCGTAAATTTTCAGCTCGTTTGGACTCCGTTTGATATTCCTTTTCTGCAAAACTCAAAAACAAGGAAAAAACAGAAACTGGCACTGGGCTCTAGGTTAATAGGTTAGTCCCAAAAATAACATAAAATAGCATATAAATGCATATAAAACATCCAAGATGGATAGTATAATAGCATGGAACAATAAAAAATTATAGATACGTTGGAGACGTATCAAGCATCCCCAAGCTTAATTCCTGCTCGTCCTCGAGTAGGTAAATGATAAAAACAGAATTTTTGATGTGGAATGCTACCTAACATATTTATCAATGTAATCTTCTCTATTGTGGCATGAATGTTCAGATCCATAAGATTAAAAAAAAGTTTAATATTGACATAAAAACAATAATACTTCATGCATACTAACAAGGCAATTATGTCTTCTCAAAATAACATGGCCAAAGAAAGCTTATCCCTACAAAATCATATAGTCTGTCTATGCTCCATCTTCATCACACAAAATATTCAAATCATGCACAACCCCGATGACAAGCCAAGCAATTGTTTCATACTTTTGATGTTCTCAAACTTTTTCAACTTTCACGCAATACATGAGCGTGAGCCATGGATATAGCACTATAGGTGGAATAGAATATGGTGGTTGTGGAGAAGACAAAAAGAAGGAGATAGTCTCACATCAACTAGGCGTATCAACGGGCTATGGAGATGCCCATCAATAGATATCAATGTGAGTGAGTAGGGATTGCCATGCAACGGATGCACTAGAGCTATAAGTGTATGAAAGCTCAAAAAGAAACTAAGTGGGTGTGCATCCAACTCGCTTGCTCACGAAGACCTGGGGCAATTTGAGGAAGCCCACCATTGGAATATACAAGACAAGTTCTATAATGAAAAATTCCCACTAGTATATAAAAGTGACAAAATAGGAGACTCTCCATCATGAAGATCATGGTGCTAGTTTGAAGCACAAGTGTGGTAAAAGGATAGTAGCATTGCCCCTTCTCTCTTTTTCTCTCATTCATTTTGTTTTTTTTTCGCTCTCTCGTTTTTTTGCCACTTTTGTTTCTTCTTCTTTTTTTTCGTCCGGAGTCTCATCCCGACTTGTGGGGGAATCATAGTCTCCATCATCATTTCCTCACTGGGACAATGCTCTAATAATGATGATCATCACACTTTTATTTACTTTACAACTCAAGAATTACAACTCGATACTAGAACAAAATATGACTCTATATGAATGCCTCCAACGGTGTATCGGGATGTGCAATGATCAAGAGTGACATGTATAAAAAATTATGAATGGTGGCTTTGCCACAAATACTATGTCAACTACATGATCATGCAAGGCAATATGACAATGATGAAGCGTGTCATAATGAATGGAATGGTGGAAGTTGCATGGCAATATATCTCAGAATGGCTATGGAAATGCCATAATAGGTAGGTATGGTGGCTGTTTTGAGGAAGGGCATATGGTGGGTTTAATGCACCGGCGAAAGTTGCGCGGTACTAGAGAGGCTAGCAATGGTGGAAGGGTGAGAGTGCATATAATCCATGGACTCAACATTAGTCATAAAGAACTTACATACTTATTGCAAAAGTCTATTAGCTATCGAAACAAAGTACTACACGCATGCTCCTAGGGGGATAGATTGGTAGGAAAAGACCATCGCTCGTCCCCGACCGCCACTCATAAGGAAGACAATCAATAAATAAATCATGCTCCGACTTCATCACATAACGGTTCACCATACGTGCATGCTACAGGAATCACAAACTTTAACACAAGTATTTCTACCAATCCACAATTACTCACTAGCATGACTCTAATATCACCATCTTTATATCTCAAAACAATCATAAGGAATCAAACTTCACATAGTATTCAATGCACTTTATATGAAAGTTTTTATTATATCCCTCTTGGATGCCCATCATATTAGGACTAAATTCATAACCTAAGCAAATTACCCTGCTGTTTAAAGACTCTCAAAATAATATAAGTTAAGCATGAGAGTTCATCAATTTCTTCAAAATAAAACCACCGCCGTTCTCTAAAAAGATATAAGTGAAGCACTAAAGCAACTGACAAACTACTCCAAAAAGATATAAGTGAAGATCAATGAGTAGTCAAATAATTATGTTGCTATGTGAGGACTCTCTATCATAAAAGAATTTCAGATCTTAAGTACTTTATTCAAACAGCAATAAAAACAAAATAAAATGACATTCCAAGGATAGCACATATCATGTGAAGAAGCAGAAACTTAGGCTCAACCAAAACTGACCGATCATTGTTGAAGAAGAAAGGTGGAATGCCAACCGGGGCATCCCCAAGCTTAGATGCTTGAGACTTCTTGAAATATTAACTAGGGATGCCTTGGGCATCCCCAATCTTGAGCTTTTGTGTCTCCTTAATTCCTTTTGTATCATGGTTTCCCTAATTCTTAAAAACTTCATCCACACAAAACTCAACAAGAACTCGTGAGATAAGTTAGTATAAATCAATGCACAAGCTTATCATTCTCTACTGTAGAAAATCACTAAAATTATAATTTGACATTGCATACTAAATGCCTCTGCATATTTAATACTCCTATCCTCAAATAGAATCATTAAACAAGCAAACATATGCAAACATAACAGCAATCTTTCTAAACAGGACAGTCTGTAAAGAGTGCAATTGTAATCATACTTACCTAACTCCAAAACTTCTGAAAAATTACCACACTGTAGAAAATTTGTTTTTACTTATTGTGTAAAAATTTCAAGATTTTACCATGTTCTGACTTCCCAGATGAATTCAGACAACGATAGAAAACTTTCTGTTTTCAAAACAGCAACATATAGACTTGCAAAATAAGCATGGTAAAGGCTAAACTTGACACTTTTTATTGAAATAAAAGATGAAAAACATTGATCTAAATAACATAAAGCAAATACTAATAAAATAAAATGACGCTCCAAGCAAAACACATATCATGTGACGAATAAAAATATAGCTCCAAGTGAGGTTACCGATAATGTTGAAGACGAAATAGGGGATGCCTTCCGGGGCATCCCCAAGCTTAGTTGCTTGGATCTTCCTTGGATATTACCTTGGGGTTCCTTGGGCATCCCCAATATTAGGGTCTTGTCGCTCCTTATTCTCCTCATATCGATATCTCACCCAAAACTTGAAAACTTCAATCACACAAAACTTAACGGAACTTCGTGAGATGGGTTAGTATGATAAAACAAATCATTCACTTTGGTACTGTCAAGACAAGATTCAATTTTTTTTCTCACATGATGCCTACTATAACCTATCATTTCTACAATTTATATTGAGCAATATAAGCAATAGAAACTAGAAAACAAGCAAACTATGCATCAAAAACAGAATCTGTCAAAAACAGAACACTCTGTAAAAATCTGAATTGAGCTCATACTTATGTTACTCCAAAAATTCTTAAAAATTAGGAAAACTTATAAAATTCGTATATAAATCCTCTGTAAAAAATTCAGAGTTTTTCCACGTTCCAGTAAAATATAGGAATTTCTGTACTGGACGCAAAAATTTCTGTTTTTGCAAAGAATCAAGTTAACTATCATCCACGCTATCCCAAAGGCTTTACTTGGCACTTTATTGAAACAAAACCTATTAAACATGATTAATACAGTAGCCTAATCATGTTAACACACAGAAACAGTAGGGGTAAATATTGGGTTGTCTCCCAACAAGCGCTTTTCTTTAATGCCTTTTTAGCTAGGCTTGATGATGTCAATGATGCTTACATAAAAGATAAGAGTTGAAACATAACGGAAGCATCATGAAGCATATAACTAGCACATTTAAGTCTAACCCACTTCATATGCATAGGGATTTTGTGAGAAAACAACTTATGGGAACAAGAATCATCTAGCATAGGAAGGTAAAGCAAGCATAACTTCAAAATTTTCAACACATAGAGAGGAAATTTGATATTATTGCAATATGTAAAAGCATATGTTCCTCTCTCATAATAATTTTTAGTAGCATCATGAATGAATTCAACAATATAACTATCACATAAAGCATTCTTTTCATGATCCACAAGCATATAAATTTTACTACTCACCACATAAGCAAATTTATTCTCATGAATAGTAGTGGGAGCAAACTCAACAAAATAACTATCATGTGAGGCATAATCCAATTGAAAATTAAAATCATGATGACAAGTTTTATGGTTATCATTATTCTTTATAGCATACATTTCATCACAATAATCATCATAGATAGCAACTTTGTTCTCATAATCAATTGAAACATCTTCCAAAATAGTGGATTCATCACTAAATAAAGTCATGACCTCTCCAAATCCACTTTTATCAATATAATAAGATTCAACACCCTCCAAAATAGTGGGATCATTAGTACCTAGAGTTGACACTCTTCCAAACCCACTTTCATCAATATAATCATCATAAATAGGAGGCATGCTATCATCATAATAAATATTCTCGTCAAAACTTGGGGGACTAAAAATGTCATCTTCATCAAACATAGCATCCCCAAGCTTATGGCTTTGCATATCATTAGCATCGTGGATATTCAAAGAATTCATACTAACAACATTGCAATCATGCTCATCATTCAAAAATTTAGTGCTAAACATTTTATAGACTTCTTCTTCTAACACTTGAGCACAATTTTCCTTTCCATCATTTTCACGAAAGACATTAAAAAGATGAAGCACATGAGGCAACCTCAATTCCATTTTTTTGTAGTTTTCTTTTATAAACTAAACTAGTGATATAACAAGAAACTAAAAGATTCAATTGCAAGATCTAAAGATATACCTTCAAGCACTAACCTCCCCAGCAACGGCGCCAGAAAAGAGCTGGATGTCTACTACGCAACCTTCTTCTTGTAGACTCGTGTTGGGCATCCAAGCGTAGAGTTTTGTAGGACAGTAGCAAATTTCCTTCAAGTGGATGACCTAAGGTTTATCAATCTGTGGGAGGCATAGGATGAAGATGGTCTCTCTCAAACAACCCTGCAACCAAATAACAAAGAGTCTCTTGTGTCCCCAACACACCCAATACAATGGTAAATTGTATAGGTGCACTAGTTCGGCGAAGAGATGGTGATACAGGTGTAATATGGATGGTAGATATAGGTTTTTTTAATCTGAAAATATAAAAACAGCAAGGTAACTAGTAACAAAAGTTAGCAAAAACGGTATTGCAATGCTTGGAAACAAGGCCTAGGGTTCATACTTTCACTAGTGCAAGTTCTCTCGACAATGATAACATAATTAGATCATATAACAATCCCTCAACGTGCAACAAAGAGTCACTCCAAAGTCACTAATAGCGGAGAACAAACGAAGAGATTATTGTAGGGTACGAAACCACCTCAAAGTTATTCTTTCTGATCGATCTATTGGGCTATTCCTATAAGTTTCACAAACAGCCCTAGAGTTCGTACTAAAATAACACCTTAAGATACACATCAACCAAAACCCTAATGTCACCTAGATACTCCAATGTCACCACAAGTATCCGCGGGTTTGATTATACGATATGCATCACACAATCTCAGATTCATCTATTCAAACCAACACAAAGAACTTCAAAGAGTGCCCCAAAGTTTCTACCGGAGAGTCAAGACGAAAACGTGTGCCAACCCCCATGCATAAGTTCACAAGGTCACAGAACCCGCAAGTTGATCACCAAAACATACATGAAGTGGATCACGTGAATTTCCCATTGTCACCACAGATAAGCACATGCAAGACATACATCAAGTGTTCTCTAATCCTTAAAGACTCAATCCGATAAGATAACTTCAAAGGGAAAACTCAATCCATTACAAGAAGGTAGAGGGGGAGAAACATCATAAGATCCAACTATAATAGCAAAGCTCGCGGTACATCAAGATCGTGCCAAATCAAGAACACGAGAGAGAGATCAAACACATAGCTACTGGTACATACCCTCAGCCCCGAGGGTGAACTACTCCCTCCTCGTCATGGAGAGCGTCGGGATGATGAAGATGGCCACCGGTGATGGTTTCCCCCTCCGGCAGGGTGCCGGAACGGGCTCCCGATTGGTTTTTCATGGCTACAGAGGCTTGCGGCAGCGGAACTCCCGATCAAGGTTTCTTTCTGGGGGTTTCTCGATTTATAGGAATTTTTGGCATCGGTTTCACGTCAGGGGGATCCACGAGTCAGCGACAAGCAGGGGGCGCGCCCTAGGGGGGTGGGGGCGCCCTCCACCCTTGTCGTTGACTCGGGACTCTTCTGGACCAACTCTTTTGCTTCGAGGGATTCTTTTGGTCCATAAAAAATCACCGTAAATTTTCAGCTCGTTTGGACTCCGTTTGATATTCCTTTTCTGCAAAACTCAAAAACAAGGAAAAAACAGAAACTGGCACTGGGCTCTAGGTTAATTGGTTAGTCCCAAAAATAATATAAAATAGCATATAAATGCATATAAAACATCCAAGATGGATAATATAATAGCATGGAACAATCAAAAATTATAGATACGTTTGAGACGTATCAGTCGCCTACATCAGATTTTCGCCGTTTTCTTCAGATAGCGAATGATGGCATATACGGTAACTAGTAGGAATTAAGAACAAACCTACTCTATACAATAATGAAATTACGGCATAGTAACTTAGAATAAACCTACACTATACAATAAATGATTTATGGTATATTACATCCACTGGGCATCGAAGTTCGCCACCAATGATCATAAAGCGCAACGAAGAAGCAGGTTGCAAAAATTGGGTGCCATTGCAGCGTAACAAAATAATACTGAACCAAGACCACTTCCAGGACAGTTCAAGAAAGGTTAGCCATGCACGGGAGCTGCTGTGCAAGCTGCTGAGCAAGGCTGTGAGACTAACCTAGCATGTCGGTCATAGCTTCCAGCTGTAGCTGTTTAGCAATGAGGTTCTCATTGGTGTTCTCCGCGATCTTCCTTAGAGATAGGACTCAAGTCGAAGTTGAGTTGCAGAATGCCTTTCTGCTTGAACTTGGGACTAAAGAAGTCGAACTGATTCACACAGCGAATTCTGTGAGCTTGTCTGACTTCTAGTCTCAGGTAACTTGAACACTGCATCAAGTCATGACTTTGGGGTTGTCTCGCTAAAGATGTTTTGCCTTCTTTGCTGCAATATATGTTGGGTTTGTCTCACAGCCTTCAGCAGACTTATGCATGCCATCGGGCATATCACCCTGAAACAAGCAGAGAGATGACAGGTTTTGCACGTGTATAAAAAAAGATGGTAACTGTGCTGTCAATTCCATCCAATTTCAAATTAGAAAATAAAGAGTCAGTTCAAAATATCAATAGCATAATTTGGCATTGTTCATAATGCGGGGAGTTCACCACACTACTGGATTACCATGTCAACAAAACAAGCATAGATGAAGGGCAAAGACAATCATTGTATCTATTTTGGTTAATGTGCATGGCATGTTGTTCATATCATCAGCCACATCAGTAAGATAAAAGAGGAGATGACAAGGTGCAAACGTGGGCTGCTTCACCACACACTGGATTATAGATCCACAAAAACAAGCATACATATAGGGAGTATTGAGTAATGTGCATGGTATGAATAAGGAATTTGGTTTTACAACTAAAACTTGGAACTTACAGTTGTTGCGAACATGCATTTTGATAGAAACAACAAACTAAATAGTAGTTGACGATATATAGGGAGTATGAGCAAATTAAACAGCAGTTGAGGATAAAGGCTTTAGAAAGACTGACTTACATTAACAGTTAACACCAGCTCTATAATGCCCTTCTCCATGTCAAGGGAAGGATAACTCAAAAATTTCAGCACAGAAACTTCTTCATAAGCATTGCCTGTACTCTGCATTTTGTAGAGAGTAATTATAGATATGATAATACTGGAAGGGATAGAGGATAATGAAGATAAGATGCAGATTGATGCTACATAATCAACTACCAATCCCTGTAAGTACAAGCGTTACAGGACAAAATGTACTGACAAGAGCAATGGGCTACACTTCTGCACTAGCATTGTCTGTGTATTCAACTTTTTGGTAAGATTAAATATATATCTGATATTTTTTAGTAAATGGTGGGCGAGGAAGATAAGATGCAGAATGCTACACAATGAACCAATCCCTCCTTCCCATAATATAAGAGTGTTTTGTACACTGGTGTACTGTATAAAACGCTCTTATATTATGGGACGGAGGGAGTAGCTGTTAATGTAAGTACAGTGATAGACGACGTTCAGTCCTTACAAGAGGACTGCAGAGCTAAACCTATTCAAAAGCATTGGGTTGATTCTAAATTTATTTAAGAGTCGATACGAATCTTATAATGTCCACCAAATGGAGGATAACGAGGCTAACATGTGCAGTGATGCTACATAATCAACCAGCTATGAAAGTAAGTATGGTCATACAGGGCAAGAGGTACTCACAAGAGCAATGCAGTGTGCAGTATAGTTGCGAGATTCTGTGGTCCCTTGAGAATGAATGTTCTTCTGCAAACAATTTTCGTACAAGTGAGATGGTAAGGCACATGCAGAAATGTAGTTCAAATTATGATGTGATATCATAGACAATACCTTACACTGTAGACGAGACCAATATGTAACAAGATTATTCCAGTCACTGTCTGATAAATGTAGCACCGGAGACTTTACAGAAATTTCATTTAGAGGCTTGCCATCAAAGTGCGCTTGCCTCAGGTAGGAACGATACTTCATCAATGAGTGCTTGAAAAGCGCAACCAACCCTTGCTCATCTTGACTATCCAGTTTGGTCCTCGCCTATTTAAAAGAATGAAATCTTGTGTCTTCTGACAGCAGAAACATATGCACTAATTACCATGAATAACATTAGTACATTACTTACACGTAAGTTGCGGAGGAAGATTGGAAATTGTTCTTTGCCTGTGGTATAATCTTTCCATGAAGGAAAGATGCGCACAAAGTTCCTGACAACAATATAAGCTTCATCTTCTAAACTGGGAAGAAGTGGAACAGGGGTCCTATTTGCTGCAATTGGGGCTCTCTCTCGTTCGAAAAGGGATTTGGCAACTGGATTTGGTGTACTCTTTGCTGGAATGGGGGTTTTGCGTCGTAGAGCTGGTGCTATGTCAACTGGCATCATCATACTGTTTGCTGCAGTTGGGGTCTGCTGAGTTGGGGCATCAGAGATGACAAGTGTAGTAGGGCTAGAGTCTGCAACTACACCTAATGGGCTGTTTGATTTATCAGGTGTCACTACCTTTTCCAAACTAGGTGATACCCCGCGCATTACTGCAGAGATTTTGTATTGGAGACTGGATCCAATGATCAATATGAAAAATGATGGAAGGAATTTATTTACTGGAACCATGTATGGACTGATGCATATTCGTTTAATTATTTCAGGTAGAGCTGCATATTAGTTTGCAAGGAATCTGACCAATTTTTTTGACATGGCATACTCTTAATTTTATAGTAATATTTAGAGAAGCCTAATTATGGAGACCAATTGGAAGCACAATCGACATAAATCAGCCGAACAAACTTTGAAGGAATTTGACTAAAAAATTTGACATGACCTTTCCTTAATTTTCTAGCATTTGAACATGTCACAGGAAGATAGTATATATTGAGAACAAAACGTCACAGGAAGATAGTATATATTTGAAACAATTTTAAGGAAAAGTATTGACACCAGTTGGAAGATAAACTGACATAATCAGCTCAATAAAAGTGCATACGAATCCATAGATTTCACAATTCAGACTTATTACATAAACTTAGTCGATATCTGACGACATGCTTAGGCTGTTGATGAAGTAGTTCTAATGATAGTTTGGAGGTAATTTTAAATAGAAGGTGTTGCAATCCGTAGGGGCTTTTCGTGCGTCTTGAAGATGCCCTGGTCCTTGCATGGTTGTTCACGGTGCCCTACATGTTAAGAGAACAACATTATTGGTAAGGTTATTGTTGTAGCAAAGGGCGGCAAAACTTTGTATAATTTTGTTTGGATATGAGAACTGTACCTATCTATTTTTATTTACTGTTATCCTCTTGTGCTTCATAGTTGTTCATTTTCACATTGTTATCTGCAATGTTGTTTGATTAATGATAGAAAGTTAGATTGTGGATCTCATATTTCTATGTGATATGAGAAGAAGCACGTACTCTTGCTTATGCTTTTTGACAACCTGAAGATGCACTTGTGTACCATGAAGATGTTCCTGTTGTTGACTGACATGTAAACAGGAAATATTACTCTGTTTGTTGATTGGCATGTAAACAGGAAGATGTACTTTTCAGAGAATTTCAATGATAAACAGGAAATATTGTTATCAATTAGTACCTCTCTTTGTTGGTGGCTCCATCTTCTGTAAATTCAATGCTTCTTTTCGCTGAAGAGTACCTGCAACCAAAAATCGCCATTTGAATTCCATATTGAATGTAAGCTGAATGTTCTTTAGTAGAACTTTAAAAGTATTACCTATTTATGTTTTTGTCGGTGTCCATAGTTGCAGATTGGCAAGGGGGAGGCATAGTATTACCCAAGTGGACTTGTGTTAGGCTCATCGAACTGCGAATAGGAAAATTTTGGTAAACATTGTGTAGACAGAGGTTGTAACTTCTATTTTGTGATGGATGGCAAACCTCTGGATGCTCTTTGATGAAGATGGACTGGTCACCAGTTCTTTGCTTGGAGTTGACTGGAAGTATTTAATGGTTCAAATTAAATATTGTAGGTAATACAATTGTAATTAGGAAGGAGACACTTTCTTAATTAATGAAAATTGTCTAACCTTTGTAGAGGGCACCATTTGTGCATTGTCAACTGGGAAGCTTTTCTTTATGACATAACTTATGGGGAATCTGGATAATAAATCAACCTTCATTCCTATATTGAACAATCTGGTTTTACCAATGGCATTATCTAGGGCGGTCACATGTTCTGCGGTATCAACTTCCATGTTTTGAGAAGCTTGGATGGCATCTCGCTCAACCAGTGCTTCAGCAATTTTAGAGAAAGCAATGGCATCTAAATCTCCCGAGTCATCTATAAGTGTAATTGCCAGCTTGTGCCTAGAGAATTTGATAGTTGTTTATATGGAACATAATATGTAAATGAAGGCAAATGTCCTATAAAAACAAAGATCGTACAATGGCTTTGGAGATGAATTTGTGCAAAGGCATGTTGGAGTATCTGAATTGTTGTTGTATCCTCTGTCACAATGTTTGCATCCTTTGTAGTACCATTTAGTTAAAGGTACAATAGATTTAACTTTTGCAATGGTGCTGTAGGTAGCTCCTTCCTAAGAGTTTGCAAAAAGGGTGCACTGAGAATCTGATGTAGAAGTTCACTGATATAGAAATAATAGGGTAGATAAGATGATGTTGACCTAAAAATTTGAGGTGGGCATATCTGATATTTGTTGAAGTGTGTACATTTTCCCTACTGCTTGAATTGGAGATAAATGCATAACCTGAGGTAGTTGTTGTCGTAGAGTTGGAGATTCCCATTTATAGCTTCAAAAAGAATCAATGAGAAAAATGTCAGCATGTTAGATTTTGGGAAAAGAAGGTAGCCATAAGTAGTTGTCGGTAGAAAGGAGAATGGCTGACCTAGTTTGGTAGTTTTTAACTTCAGATGTATCCAAGTCGATGTAAACTTTTGTTGCAAAGGTTGAGGATGCATGCAGGGAACCTATATGTATATATGGTTGTATGCCGTATTAGTTTTGGCTCTTATAGTCATTTTAAGAGAGAATATTTGAGCAGTTACCTAGAAAGCTCCCTGCTGTGAGACCCGCAAAAATGCCAACTACAATGCCTTCTTGTGATTTTTTGAGTACTGCTTCTTCATCAAATGTTTCACCATTGTGGCCCCAAAGATGTATTTCTTGTGTCTGTTCACTGCACATGTGAAACAAACATTTGTTGACACAAAGTGTATAGGCATGGAAAAGTTTTTACACACTATAGTAGTAGGATAAACATACTCTAGGTTTCGAATTTTGATTTTCCTGAGTTTATTTGTAGATGTCTGACTTGCATAATCAAATGGCCCAACGTGGCTAATGACTGCTATTATATCTGGAGAGAGAAACCACATACAAAATTAATTTATGTTTTAATATTAGTATGAAAGAAAGAAAAAAGGAAATGCAAGTGTTACCTTGAAGTGGTTTTGCAAAAGTATCTTTTTCTGGTAGATTATCAAATGGACAAAAATTGAAGGAAAACTTTGGTATATTTGTTCCTCTGGTTTCAAGTCGATGAACCTTAGTGCTGTTCTTGAATTGCAACATATAGTTTTGGTGGTGATATATATGGGTTTTGTTTTTTATATCAACAGCTGCAATATCATTGAAGATGTAAACATGTCCTTCTGTGAGTAAGGGGCGGAATTGTCTTTGAAATTTTTTGGGTACACTGATCTGCGCCATATTGCCCTGCCATAATATTTGATGAGGATGTGAAAATTAGTAGTACATTTGTACAATAATATTATTATTATGTTTGAAATAGAAATAATAATAACAGACTTACATCTTCATCTAAAAGGACACCATCAATGCTGATGAGAGGATCCGCAAACTTGGATTTCATGTTTATTGCATCCCATAGGCGCAAGAATCGTCCAAATACCTTACAGCTCTGTTGACCAAGAGTGTTGGTTTTAAGGGCTGTAGTGGATTCCATTGATGTAATATTCCTGAAAGGGAAGCAAGTAATTGCATAATAATGATGTATGAGAAATGGAGAGATAATGATGTAGGGTAAACAACTTGAATGTAGGAAATTCCTTTATTCAGTTTCATAGTCTATTAATTTGACTAAAAAATTCATCATAGACTACATTATGGGTGCAATTCTCATAAGAAATTGGACTATTTTCGATTAGAACTCTCAACCCCTTTGGTGAAGTAACTCTCGAAAATGCTACATATAGTTGACCATGAGAGAACACTGGAGATGGCAAATAG
The DNA here is from genome assembly GCA_011799875.1 of Thinopyrum elongatum. NCBI lineage: Eukaryota > Viridiplantae > Streptophyta > Magnoliopsida > Poales > Poaceae > Thinopyrum > Thinopyrum elongatum. The sequence goes on along the minus strand of CM022303.1, from coordinate 297,397,579 downwards.
ACTCCAACTCTATTTACGGTTTGCCCTTGACTCTTGTTTATTGTCATTGCATACGAAAGGCGCACGGGAAACTGGAGTCGTCTCAATTTGAAGGGCCACCTCGAGTGAGCTGATGTTGTGACAATATGTGCGATATATACTTTTGAACCTGTAGCCTTTCCTGTTATGATTTCACCTTCAATCACACGATTTGTCAATTGGGTGACAATCAGCCTAGTACCATTACAAAGTCCCCTTGATGGATCAAGATTGCACAAAAGCATAATTGGAACACCAATCTTCAAGTGCAACTTATGGTCAGGAAGTCCGGGCATCGGAATTGTGTTTAGAAACTCAGTTGGGTATAATGCTTCAAGAGTGGAATGATTAGCAGTGCTATCGTCTATTGAATCAGAACTATAGTAAGATATTTCAGACGTTGTTAGCTGAGCAATCATTCTGGTATTTATATCTGAAACCACCTCATTTGTAGGTGCTAAAATTGCACGTTGACACAAATATGATGAAATATTTGCTGGCTCAGAACCTAAGTCATAGACAAATGATATCAATCCATCAAGGTTCCTACAATCTGACGATAGAAGCAAAGACTCTGGAATCTCTATAAATGAGTTGCTGGAATCATTTGGGACAGAAACAATAGGTTTTGTTCCATTGCCCACCCTAAGAAGCCAATCAACAAAATTACTTAGCTCCTCTCTGTCTGAGGTGGAGAGATTTCCTAACTTCAGCCTTATATTTTCAGTTAACTGGAGAAGCTTACATTGTCTCCATAAATAAGAATTAACAATGCAGGACCTCAGAATTTGGGGTTTTGTTGCATTTTGTATCACTGGAAGTGTTTGTCGAAAATCTCCACCAAGGACAACAGTCATACCACCAAATTGCTTATTTTCTGCATTTTGCCTTGTTTCTGATAATATATCTCTAAGTGTACGGTCCAATGCTTCAAAACAATATCTATGATTAACAGGGGCCTCATCCCAAACAATAAGAGAAGTTTTTTGGATAAGTTCTGCCAAGTGTGTATTTTTCTTTATACTACACATGGAACTCTGAGAAATGTCTAATGGAATTTTAAAACGGGAATGGGGGGGTTCGACCCCCTGGTAGCAGTAGGGAAGCAATTCCCGATGACGCAACTGCTAATGCAATTTTCCCTTTGCTTCTTACAGAAGTAAGCAAAGTAGTCCATAAGAAAGTTTTCCAGTTCCTCCATATCCATAAACAAAAAATGTTTGACCTTCGCCATTCATCATAGAATTGTAAATAGTATCAAAAACATCTTTCTGGTTGTTGTTCAGCATTGAAAGATTGTCATTTAAAGTGGCAGTCATAGCAGGCACATCATAATTGAGCTCAACTAGTAGTAGCCTATTTTGTCGAGAAATATTTGCAATGTCATCAGGTAGTGGCAAATTAAAATGGGATAAACAATATCCTGTATCTCTTAGCAATTTATCCAATTCATTCAAAAGATAGGATGAAATATATATATCTGCTAAGGGATTGCTAGCTTGACCACGGTTGTGATTCAATTGATGGGCTGCATCTTCAGACATTTTTACCGCGTGGTCATCAAAAAGTTTTCTAGGATTTGTTACCTCACAAAAGAGCAAAACTGTGACAAACAGCTGGCGTAACTGGTAAGGCATGTCCCATTGAGTGGCATCTTTTAAAGCATTGGACCATTCTTCATCATCACCAAGGAGACCTAAAGCCTCACATGCAGCACGAAATGTAGGATATTCATGGCCATTTATCGTTCTGATTTGAGCGAAGGAGGTTGGACCTTTGATAATCTTGAGCAACAAACGTAGATAGTGAAGGTCCCCTTGGGAAGGGTTGACATAAGCAATTCTGCAAATTCTTCTAGAACCACGACGATAATCCCAGTATTTGCCATTTGAGTTGGAGTGCCATGTAAAATATTCAGGAAATTCTATGTAGGTATACTGTTTAGCCAGAGGGTGTTGCATATTAGCTTCTAACCATGCAGTCAACTTAGTTGTCATATTCCTTGGATTTTCAATCACTTCTTCAAGGTCATCATCTTCTGAGTAAATTACATTATTCTCAAATGGAAGATGAACTGGAAGTCTTTCTACGGAAGGGTCTGCATAGTGAATATCATACTCTAGCAAGTGCCAAGCAGCCTCATTTGGTGTGATACAACGACATTCTAGATAATTTTCTATTTCATTGACTGTTTCACTTGATGAATCGGATGATCCAGAATTAGAAAGAATTTTAGTTCTGGCACAATCAAATCCTTTTGTGACATACTTGAAAAGATATTTGTGCATGCCATCATGAGTAACCTTCTCTACATTTATGTGAGCTTAATATTTAACTACCAAGTCGACATTGTGAGGAATAACAAATCTGTTATCAATGTCAACTCCATTTTTGTTGACAGTTATTCCATTGTTTGGACAAGCATATTGTGTGAAACCATTCTCCAATATAGTTGTTTGCTCACAGAAATCTTTATGATAGAATTTTATGCATTTTCCTTCAGACACACAGGGAGATTTAGTATTTAGATTTCCACAAGGCCCATGTATCATGAATGAAGATATAGCATCATAACCTGTTGGATCATTTTTAGGATCTGGCAACTGAGCCGAAATAAGAAACTCTATCTTTTTCGCATCTAGGGGTGCATCTTTGGATAACCATATGATGATATGGACATGAGGAAGTCCACGTTTCTGAAATTCAATGGTGTAGATAACTACAAAAGATAGGCATGTTATTTACGTAAAGGAAATGTTGAATTCAGGCAACATTAAATCAATTAATGATTTCGAGAAGACAAATTACCTGCATTCGTTGGTCCGAAGAATTGTTTCTTTTTAATATCATCCATTAGCATATTTAGCTTCATTTTGAATACCCTATTGACAATATCTAGACGGCCAGAAGGTTGTTGCCCTGGAATGGATGATAGAGCCTCTACTATTTTAGGCCAAGCTGCATTTGAAGTGAATGTGACAAAGAGATCTGGGCAGCCATATTTCCGACATATAGCGATGGAGTCTTGATAGTTTTGGTACATATATCGCGGGCCTCCGGTGAATGAAGATGGTAATATAATCCTTTGACCAACTGAAGAACTGGATGTATTACCTCTTGAGACGGAATTGGCCAAATCATTATATGGTGATGATCTATATTTTTTTCTGAAATCTAGGCTTGCGATAGAATGCAATACGATATTCTTCAACACAACAATAACCATCCACTTCATAAGCTTGTGTCAATCTTTTACCTCTCAATGGCGTGTTGAAATCACCTGGTCTATCATGTAATCTATATGCATAGTACTCTAGCATAGTTACTTCCTGACGGCTTATAGCTTGACTTTGTGGCAAGGTGCGGTGCATGAGGTCATCATGGTAACCATCCTCTCCATATGGAAATAATAGAGGATACTGCATAGCCATGAACTTGCAATGTTTTTCATTGATTTGTTGTAATCCTGATGAACGGTTATCTTTTATAATGTCCCGCCCAACATCAGTTGACCCAATATCACCAACAACCAACCCTACAACCTCAGATGCGACCGGAGCACTATATATGTCTCCATGTGCGTCAGCTTTGCCATATAATCAGATAAAGAACTGATCAGGAGCATCTGCAGTCAATCTTTCCCGTGCTGTTCTAAATAGTTTCACTATGGGATTATGGGTGTTAAGCATCGATATAAGGGATTGGACAATATCTTGATTAGCATTGAAAGAAGGGTGGGCAAAGTAAGACCGAGATGACGAAGGGCCAGAAGATGCAGTAATATTTATTCGGTTTCTAACCTCATGCTTTGTATCATAGATGTACAATTGTGCATATTCTGGCCGACGATTCTCAGGTCGCATTAGAGAACCGATACGATGGCAGACTTGACCACTAATCTTGAAAACATATGGTGCTCGGCCATTATTTATGGATTCAATAACTTTAGCACCCATTGAAGTCATCGCAAACATGGTATTATACTGCCGAATATGATCAAAAAAGTGGTTTGAAATTGCAGTGTTCTGTGAGGTCAATAAATCCAATAGAGGCTGGGGAGGAGGATCATATGGTTTCAGCAAGATTTTCCCTCGTTTACAACACAAATTATATGTTGGATCAGAAGTATGTATCTCTCTGCGGATATGCTCTTCATACCAAAACAAAGAACCACAATGTTTGCATGAATGTGTGGGCCCTCCAAGGTTTAAGGGTTGAAAGATAGTTCCTGAAAGATAGGCCGTGTATATTTCTCTTAATTTGTACAAAAAGGAGACTTCAATCTGCAATACACTAATTGGTAAATAATAAGAGCTTACGATTATAACAATTCATCTGTACAAGAGACATATAAATCCCACTGGGATGCACTCATTTTAATATACAACAAGCAATAAAATCTAAATTGCGCAACAGTGTGTTAGAAAAGCAAAACCTCAGTATACCATGTAGCTTCTTAATCACTCCTCCAATATTTACTAAACTCTTAGCAACAATTACATCTCCAAGTAGTAATGATCCTGAAGATTAAACGCCTCACGGAACTTAGATAGAAATCAACAATGTATCTGCATCCATTGAAGTGAAATACAATGGCAGCTTGATGGGAAATTCGTATTTTCCTTTCCTCATATGCTTTCCTTATCTCCACATGGTAGAGGGAATGTATCCTATCATAACTGAAATTAGTAAATGCAAGAAGTTTTTGTCAGCTGCAATGTCACTTCTAAGAATGTGAACCTGACAAATGAACAAACGGCGACTAAACCAACTATCACGACTGCAAACTGCTCCTTTAGGAGTAGAGATGAAATGCAATTTACCACATTTTCAAAAGTAGAGAAATTATTACACTCAGAGAGATGTATCCTAGCAGACTAACCCCGACCCCGATCCTCTCATTCTCAGTCCTAAAATACACTAACTCGTATTCTAAGTGAGCCAGTGATCGACGCCAACTTGGCAGGCCAGCGGCAAGGGATAAGGGAGGCAACCACGTTCAGATGTTATTCACTATAGTCCCACCTTGGAAGCACATGTCGGCCGCGTTCTAGATTTCAATTTCCACAACCTGTGCATTCTTGTTCCCTTATGTGACAGTCTCTATCAATTAGCACTTAGGGCTGTGTTGTACAAGTGTTGCCTTGTATTGGCCATTTGCCCCTGGGATTGGTTCTACGGGATTGGATCTGAATGGAACTTCCCGAGCTAATTTATTGAATGCTAGTAGAAACAACTATTGTACAACTAATCTACCGAATGGTACTCAAAAGAACTATTGTCAACAAATATCCCCCCCCCCCATCTCACTCACTCACTCAGACGACGGACATGGATGTGAGTTAGAACAAGTCCAGTAGCCTAAAATCTCTCCCCAAAATCTCAACCGCTAGTTTAGTCTCATATACTCCCTCCGTTCCGAAATAAAAGTCTTTCTAGAGATTCCACTACGGACTACATGCAGATGTATATAGACATGTTTTAGAATGTAGATTCACTCATTTAACTCCGTATGTAGCCCACAGTAGAATATCTAGAAAGACTTATATTTAGGAACTGAGGGAGTATTTTACTAATGTTGGGGAACCAAGGAATTCATATGTTCATTATAGTAATAGTAATGCCCTGCATCTAAATTAAGTGATTAGATTATTGCTACTGTACCAAAATAACACATGAAACAAACAACCAAATGAATCTTTTTTCTCTATATTTTCTATAACACAAAAACAAACAACAACAACAACAACAACAACAAAAAGCACAATGGTAGCAGTAGCATACACATCTAGCAGCATGAAAAAATTGCAGACAGTCCACACACATCTATCTCTCTAGCAAAAATCTCTCGGATCACAAAATTGCAAAATCTGCCATCCTTCACATCTATACTAATATTACAATCAGCCCCGCGATGTCAGCGGTAAACCGTCTTCAGTACTCCCTCTCTCCATCACATATTGGATGTAATAACATCTTACATCATGGGACGGAGGGAGTAACATTCACCTGAGTGAAGATATATTACTACGAGTAATCGATGAATGCATAATAACAAGGCCCGTATACTGAGTTTGTAATCTCCGGTACATAAAAGTAAGCATAAATTATTTTCATACAAGCAAAATGCTTTACATACCTCAACAATTATCCCTCTTGTAGCTAAACATCCAAACATGGTGCGCTAAAAGTTAAGAAAATCCAAGATAGCTGAGATCCAATAGAATCCATGATAGCTGGGATCCATGATAGCTAAACTTCCAGCAATGGTGCCAAAACAATTTCCGGATATGTAACAACACTGAAGAACATATGGAACCATGACAGTGTTGTCCGAGCATTGTCCCCAAAATTTATGCCTTCCCCTTCCATCAACATATTAATTCTGGTAAGTAAAAAACAATTGGGCTGAGAAATCAGCAAGTAATTTTCAAACCATTCATGTGAGTGTAGTAACAATGATTATAGCCGAGTATTTTGAATATGAGATTCATTGGCAAAGTACAGAACCACAAATTTATTTAAAATGACAGAAGAAAGGGGATAATGTTGCATATTTTTCAACTTTTAAGAGTGCCACTTCATTACAGATATGAACTTTACATGAATTAAAAGGGACAGGGGTTTCAATGCTTCAGTTCATCTACTAATAAATCTAATGGTTCCAATAAATTGATATTTTTTAGTTGACAACATAGGAAAATTGTGTCTGAACTACATCTATAAGGAAGTTAACTAAAAGGTGAGTAATCACCAACAAAAACAAGCATCTATACAACACAGGAGCAACTGAATGTGTTGCATCTCCATCCAACCTAACTATCATGCTGAAATTATCTGCATGTATACAGTAAAATATATGAAACAGAGACAACAGAACCTTAATTCCTGCAGTATGTAGACATTTGAAGCAAGCACGCAGCTAATACAAAAACTGAATATGAAGCTCCGCAGGTCATTTGTTGGTCCTAACCACTTAAGATCCTTCATCACATGTATGCAGCTTTGCCCATGGAACACAAACCAGAATACATATTGATTCCATCGGAGACAAATGATATATTGTCTTTCAATCCAAATCCAAGAAAGGAAGAGTTATAGTAATCAAAAGTTCAAAACTGATATGTCGTGATTACCAGTTGACATAATTTATGGGTGCTGGGCGGCTTGACAATTGCAAGTAATTTTTGGTCAGGTTGATAGTTGGACCGGTATTTGTCCGCCACCGCCGCTGAAACCTGCAGTCCAAAACCTGCATGTAATTTTTGGGCGGCTTGTTAGTTAAAGACGACCTCACCTGTAGTGCGGCCAAAACCTGCAGTCCGTCATGTGCCTCAAGTCGCCACCACATTGAAGCCCCGTCGCCCTTGCTCCCCAGCATCTTATCACATCCCCCAAGACCTAGATGCCCCTCATCGGTGCCAGGGAACGCAAGGAGCAGTGGACGCGGCACAGGTGGAGAGGATCTGCGGGGATGGCGACTGCGGCGTAGGGGAATGACCGGGTGAGCCCGGTAGTGATTCTGGACAAGGTGGGGGCTTGGTCTTCGGCGGCGGTGGCGGCCATCTCGAGCCCCTTCCGTCACGGCCGTGTGAGCGAAGATTCTGGAGCCGCTTCGTTGATGAGCACACGCGCGTCGCGGACGTGGAGCTCCGCCGCCTAACCTTGGCGATCTGCAAGCGGATACGGCGACGGGGAGAAGCGTGGGGGTGGTGGAGGTGGCTGAGCGGGAGATAGGGGAAGGCGGGGGGCGGCGGCTTCTCCTCGAGGGGATTGATAGGAGAGATGTCTGTGCGGGGTGGTTTTTTTGGGGTGCGTGCATGGGGTGGGGAGACGAAAAAAAACCAGACGAAAATGGTGGGACGAAAAAAAGCCGTGGACGCAATCCTACCAACTCAGACATTAGGAGTAGAGATGATAGTAGTCATTAAAGACATACCAATCCATGCACAGAATTATATTCAAACGGATAGTACGCGCTCGGGAACGCTCGCAGCTAGACAAACTAGGCGGTGCGCAGGCACGCGGTAAGGAAGTACACAACGAGACATAACAAAGGCTACATCCACGTCGGAGAAAACTGCTGGAGCGAGGAATCTGCAAGTGACAACACAGGGTGCCCTCGATAAAAGGATCCTGTAAGCAGTACCAGACCCACAATCTTGAAGAAAGGGGGGTAATTTTCAGCACACCGGGTGGATGTGATCACGAGAACCTAATGTTGGAGTTAGTAAAATTTTAACCCGAAAGGAAGAGAGATCAGATCCCAGAGTATAGACGAGGAATAAAAGATCCTAATACCACCCATTCGGTGACGTGGGACCGTAAGCCACACAGCCATGTTAGTAAAAGTTTTTCAATGACTAGACTCAACTTCGTCCAAAGAGTTGGAAAGGGGATTCCTACAGGCAGTCGGCTCTGATACCAACCTGTGACGCCCCCGGCTTAATCGTGCACTAACCATACACGCAAATGCACACGATCAAGCCTAAGGACTCACTTGAAGATATCACAACACAACTCTAAAACATAAATAAAGTCATACAAGCCTTATATTACAAGCCAGGGGCCTCGAGGGCTCGAATACATAAGCTTGCATACAAGCGTCAGCGGAAGCATCAGATATCTGAGTACAGATATGAAACAGAAACAGATAAGCCTTTAGAAAGGCGGGGCAAAACAAAAGCTACGATCGAAAGGCGCAGGCCTCCTGCCTGGGACCCTCCGAACCTACTCCTGGTCGTCAGCCAACTCGTAGTAGTAGCCACCCTCGGGGTGGTAGTAGAAATCATCGGCGGGGGCAACTGTCTCCTGGGCTCCATCATCTGGTTGCGCCAAAAGGATATGGGGAAAAAAGAAAGCAAAGCAACCGTGAGTACTCATCCGAAGTACTCAGCAAGCAAGGATCTACACTACATATGCAACATTATCAGAGGAAGGCTGTATATGTGGACTGGGCTGCAGAAATGCCAGAACAGAGAGAAGGCCTAGTCCTATCGAAGACTAGCATCTTTAGGGTCTTGCAGCATTAGAAGAGTGTAGATTAGTACAATATAAAGTAGTAGTGTTATCAACCTCACCCAGAGATCCTTTCTCGACTCCCTGCGAGAAAGCAATCCCAGAGCCATACTTTCCATATCTCATCACAAGTATCCAGTTCTAGTTGTATCAATCGGGATACAACTCCGAGCGTCCGTTACTGAGGATCCGGCTATGCATAGATTAGTTCTTCCCTGCAGGGGTGCATCAACTTACCCACCACGCTCGCTTAACTCCTGCCGGACACACTTTTCTGGGTCATGACCGGCCTCGGCCAAACGACACACCGCAGCCCTACCTAGAGCTCAGCAGAGAGGTCCCCGCCGGTCTACATCCTAATGTGACGACCCCGGCTTAATCGTGCACTAATCATACACGCAAATGCGCACGATCAAGCCTAAGGACTCACTTGAAGATATCACAACACAACTCTAAAACATAAAAATAAAGTCATACAAGCTTAATATTACAAGCCAGGGCCTCGAGGGCTCGAATACAAGCTCGATGGCATACAAGCGTCAGCGGAAGCATTAGATATCTGAGTACAGATATATTACAGAGAGAGAGATAAGCCTTCACAGAGGCGGGGTAAAAATAAAAACTACGATCGAAAGGCGTAGGCCTCCTGCCCTGGACCCTCCGATCCTACTCCTGGTCGTCGAACGGCTCTTCGTAGTAGTAGTACTCGCCAGGCGGATAGTAGTACTGGTCGTCGGCTGGGGCTTCTGGCTCAGGGGCTCCGTCGTCTGGTGGCATTAAATGGAAAATGGGGGAAAAAGAAAATAAAGCAAACGTGAGTACTCATCCGAAGTACTCAGCAAGCAAGGATCTACACTACATATGCATCATTGTCAAAGGAATGGCTGTATATGTGGACTGGGCTGCAGAAATGCCAGAGTAGAGGGGGAAAGCCTAGTCCTATCGAAGACTAGCATCTTCAACAATCTTCGACAGTCTTGCAGCATCAGGAGAGAGCAGATGAACATAATGTAAAGTAGTAGTAGTGATATCATCAACCTCGACCTGAGATCCTTTCTCGACTCCCTGCGAGAAAGCAATCCCAGAGCCGTACTATCCAATTCTCATCACATGTTCTAGTTGTACCGATCGGGATACAACTCCGAGTGTCCGTTACCGTAGGACAGGCTATCGATAGAAGTTTCTTCCCTGCAGGGGTGCACCAACTTACCCACCACGCTCGCTTAACTCCGGCCGGACACACTTTTCTAGGTCATGCCCGGCCTCGGCTAAGCAACACGCCGCAACCCGACCAAATACTTAACAGAGAGGTCAGCACGCCGGACTAACCTATGCCCCCAGGGGTCTTGGGCCATCGCCCCGGGAACTCCTGCACGTTACGTGCACCGCCGGTGAGCAGACCTAGCAACCCCTTATACAAGCGCGGTTGCGTTCCCAGTCCAACCCAGCGTGTGCCGCATCAGTCGCTGACGTCCATTAAGCTCCGGCTGAAGTATACGACGCAGAACGCCCATACTATGCCCACGTGATGGTTAGTGCTATCGGGCCAGAGGCCCCTCGGATCAAATATCCAAACCGTAGTGGATTAGGAGCGCGCGGAAACGAGCAGAGACTCACGATCGATGTGACCCCGTCGCCCCGTCTCGAGGACTTGCGGCAAGGGCTAAGAATGCCCGGCCACGCCTCGTAGTTATCTCGCGGGCACCATCCAGGTCAACCCGACTCCACATCCCTTCGCGTTAAGCTCGCGCGGGTACCCCTCAGGGCCGACCCGTCTTTAGTATCGTGGTTCATAGTCAAGTCATAATATCCAAGGTAACTGTGTGTCTGACACCGAAGGGAACCATGAGGAATCACCCTCGATGGAGTTCCCGCTCGATGTTATCATCAAGGTGAACGAAGGAGGAATCACCCTCGAGGTCCACACTTGAGAGGTTGCGCGACGATGTCGTTATCGGGGGTGGTGTAGGAGGAATCACCCTCGCTTACCACGACCGAGTAACTAACCTACAAGGTTAACATCAGAAGTGCTAACGAGGTATCACCCTCGGCACTCGACGGTAACCCAGCAGTGTCGGCAACTAAGGGGTAGTGATGTGCGGTGCCAGGGTCTGGTCTTCAATCCCGATGATCGGGTCTTCTGATATCCAGCAGGGCAGTCGGGATCAAGTGGAGGTCTCTGTCGTGTCTCTACCCACCCTATACTAAGCAGTCTAAGATAACCAGTAAGGTAACAAAGCAGGGTACAATAATCAGGCTATGCAGCAGATATAGGAAAACAGTAGCAGTAGCAGTTCTAATGCAAGCATAAGAGAGAAGAGAATAGGCGATATAGGCATGCTCAAAATGGGGGTGCTTGCCTGTTTGCTCGGGGGCAAGGGCAAGGTCTTCAGTAGTATCGTCGGGGACGTAGTCGTACTCCTGTGCGGCGTCTGCCTCGGGAGCTACGTCAACGTCGGGGTCTACCGAGAGAGAAGAGGGGGAAGAAACAGGTAAACATAATGCAAACAAATGCAATACGGTGCGTGTGATGCTATGATGCAGTGCAGGGTTGCCTAATTATGCATCTAAGTCATTTTAGTTATTTTTAGAATTATTCTGGGATTTAATATCCGACGTGTGTGCACTATTCATCTGCCGGATTCGGGTCTGGAGTTACGAGTTCTTCTACGTAGGAGGTTCCGATGGAGAAACAGACGGCACGATCAGACTCGTCTCGTCGTTCTGAGCAACTTTCATGTTTTAACTTTTTCGATCCGAGCTACGGTTTAAAAGTTATTAATTTTTAAAGATTATTTGAATTTCTGGAATTATTTTATTTAACAGAAAATGAATTATGACGTCAGCATGACGCGCTGCTGACGTCAGCAAGTCAACAGTCGGCTGACTAAGTCAAATATGACATGTGGGTCCAGTGGGACCCACATGTCAGCCTCTGTGACTTAACAGGGTTAGATTATACTAACAGTGGGTTAATTAACTGGGTGGGGCCCTGATGTCAGTGAGTGTTTAGTATAACTAATTAGTTTTATTTTCAAAATCGTTTATTTAGGCTAATTAACAGGAGGGGGCCCACACGTCAGTGACTCATGGTGAACAGTAATTGAAGTTGACCAAAGTCAACGAGGTCAAACCGGCGCTGGGGCCCACAGTCAGTGACTCAGAGGGGGTCCCACGTGGCGCCAGCTCAGCTCGGCGGCCGGAGACGCGCCGGCGACCTCTCCAGCGGCGGTGCTTCGCCGGAGCGGCTCGGAAATCACCTGCGGGGCACCAAATCGAGCGCCGTTTCTTGCTCTTGAACGAGTGCATCAAGCCGCGTCGATCTACGCAAACGGGGAGAGCTCCGGTGGTCGGAATCGACGGCTACAGCGAGCGCGGCGGCGGCCGGAATCGGTCCAACGCGGGCGTGCGGCTACGGCTCGCTTTCGAGCGGGCCAAGCGGCTAAGCGGCAGTAGCAGATCTCCAGGAACGCGCTACGGTGACTAGACGGAGCGGGGAAGACTAGAGAGCTCGCGCGCGGCAGCAATGGCGGACGGCGGCGCGTGGCTTCGGTGACGGCTAGCTACGGGGCAGCAACGCGCTAGCGGAGGGGAAGGAGAGGGAGAGTAGCTCACGTAGCGGCTCACGGAGGCCGTCGAGGGCTTAGGAGCTGCAGAGGACGTCGGGGTCGCCGTAATTCGTCGCGGTGGCCGGAGAGGGGAACGACGGCGTCAGACGGCAACAGGGCTCCCCGGCTTGTGCGCGACGTCGGAGAGGATGGAGGAGACGTTGGCGAAGCGATCGAGCCGGTCGGGGAGGCACGGAAGGCGTCGAGGCCGTGGATCGACGCCGGGCGCGGCGACGGCTCCGTTCGGGCGTCGACGAAATCGAGAGGAAGGAGGAGTGAGAGGAGGGGATCTGTGGGGGCTAGGGTTAGAGAGGTCGAGAGGGAGCCGGGGCTGCTCTTAACCTAACCGGAGACGGCGCGGATGGCCGACGCGCGGCGACTGCCGCCGTGTCGGCGCGCGCGCGCGACAGCGCACGATGAAGACGACGGCCGCGCTGGGCTGGGCCGTTTGGACCTCTAATCGGGGCACTGTGCACTAAGGCCCAGTGCACAGTGTCCCGCTTTTGATTTTCTGTTTTAGCTTCTCCATTTTCTTTTATCCTTTTCTGTTTCAAAATGTTTAGGGCACTTGTGCACTTTCGAAAAATGTGGGAGTTGGCCCAATTATTGCAATGCAATATTATCTCTCACCAAAAAGTGGTTTGGACAAATTTGGATTCCATGTGAGTTTGATATTAATTTAATAGATGTAAATAGTCTGTTTTGAGTGCTGTTTCAGGTTGTTTCACTCACTTAGCTAACTCCAAAAATAATGATTATGATTTTGCCATGACCACTGGATTATTTGCTAATTAAATAACATTTCTCCAGCAGAGTTTGATCAACTTCAATTTGCACTTTGGAATTTAATTTGATTTTCAGATTTTGAATTTGAATTGGATTATTGACCCAAATGATTTGGCACTGCAAATGATCATGACTTGGCAGTTTTAACAGAGTGTCATAGAGCTTATTACTAGGGGGTGTTACAAGTTCTCCTCCTCTAAAAGAAATTCTCGTCCCGAGAATTTAGGAGGTAGAAGGAAAGAGTCCGGGATATTCTTCCCGAAGATGATCCTCGCGTTCCCAAGTGGCTTCATCTTCTGTATGATTCGACCATTGCACTTTTAGGAACTTGGTCGTCTTCTGACGAGTACGACGCTCAGCTTCGTCGAGGATGCGGATCGGATGCTCCTTATAGGAAAGATCATCTTGTAGCTCGAGCATCTCATGATCCACTGCACGACGCGGGGATTCCTTGAAGCACTTACGGAGTTGCGACACGTGGAAGACATCATGAATATGGGAGAATTGCGGTGGCAACTCCAATTTATATGCCACCTGTCCCCGTCTAGCCACGATGCGGAAAGGACCAATATAGCGAGGAGCTAGCTTGCCCTTGATTCCGAAATGACGGGTGCCCTTCATTGGAGTGACACGAAGATAAGCTTGATCACCAGGTTGATAGATCACACCCCATCGCTTGCGATCATAATTACTCTTCTGACGGTCTTGAGCTGCTTTGAGATTCTCCCGTACAATTCGGACTTGTTCTTCGGCATGCTGAATAATGTCCGGTCCAACAAGAGGTCGTTCCCCAGTTTCTGACCAATTCAGAGGGGTTCGACATTTACGTCCATAAAGAACCTCAAATGGGGCCATTTTTAAGCTGGCTTGATAACTGTTGTTATAAGAGAACTCGGCATACGGGAGAGATTCCTCCCATTTCTTATCGAAGGATATAACACAGGCTCGAAGCATGTCTTCAAGCACTTGATTAACACGCTCAACTTGGCCTTGGGACTGAGGATGATATGCGGAACTCCAGGTAATATGAGTTCCCACGGCTTCTTGGAAACTTTCCCAGAACTTGGAAGTGAAAAGAACACCACGGTCTGAACTAATCTCCTTCGGAATACCATGGAGTGAAACAATTCTGGCAATGTACAGTTCTGCTAGCTGGCTAGCGGTGATAGTCTCCTTAACAGGTAGGAAATGGGCAACCTTGGAGAGTTGGTCGACGACGACAAGAATGGCATCGTGACCCTTCTAAGACTTGGGAAGACCAGTGATGAAGTCCATTTGCACTTTATCCCACTTCCATAGAGGAATAGGGAGCGGTTGCAGAATTCCAGCAGGTTTCTGATGTTCTGGCTTCACGCGACGACAAACGTCACACTCGGCAACATAACGAGCAATATCCTGCTTCATCCTAGACCACCAGTACCTTTGACGAAGATCTCGATACATTTTGGTACTACCCGGATGGATAGACAGCGGTGTATCATGGGCCTCCTTCATGACTTTGTCAGTCATCAGCTCGAAGCGAGGTACTACGATGCGGTCTCTGAAATATAATGTACCATCTTCAGCAACTGAGAAATCCCGATACTTAGCAAGGTGAAGCTCCTTCTTCATCAAGTCAATTTCAGCATCTTTGGCTTGCGCTTCTTTAACAGCCTTCAGAAGGTCTGGCTGTACCACAAGGTTATTAAGAGAACCCTGGGGAAGAATTCACAGATTCAGCTGAGTCAGTTCTGCGTGAAGACGAGGTTGAGCTTGCCTAACCATGAGGTTGTTGCAATATGACTTGCGACTCAGGGCATCGGCCATTACATTAGCTTTGCCCGGGGTATAAGAAATACCGCAGTCATAATCCGCAATAGCTTCTAACCATCGTTGTTGTCGGAGATTAAGATCCGGTTGAGTGAATAAGTATTTCAGACTTTGGTGATCGGTATAAATTTCACACCGATTACCCAGAAGGTAGTGTCGCCATAACTTCAATGCATACATCACTGCTGCAAGTTCAAGATCATGCACTGGATAATTCTCTTCATGTGGACGCAATTGACGTGAAGCATATGCAATTACTCTCCGCTCTTGCATTAGGACGCAGCCTAATCCCTGACGAGAGGCGTCGCAATATATGACAAAGTTCTTGCGAGAATCAGGAGGAGCAAGCACTGGAGCAGAAGTGAGCTTGTCCTTGAGGGTTTGGAAACTTTCCTGACACTTGTCTGTCCACTCAAACTTAACGCCTTTGTGGAGCAGATTAGTCAGGGGCTTGGCGATCTTGGAGAAGTTCTCGACGAATCGGCGACAATAGCTGGCTAGACCGAGAAAGCTTCGGACCTGCTTGGCATTCTTCGGAGGAGTCCAGTCAAGGATAGCCTGAACACGCTCCGGGTTAACGGCAATACCGTCCTTGGAAATCACATGTCCAAGGTAGGTCACTTCAGGAAGCCAGAATTCGCATTTAGAGAACTTGGCATATAATTGGTGCTCTTGAAGTCTCTCCAGAACTAGTCGAAGGTGCTCAGCATGTTCTTCTTTGTTCTTCGAATAAACCAGAATATCATCCAGATATACCACGACGAATTTGTGGAGGTAGTCCATGAATATATAATTCATTAAGCGGGAGAAGGTAGCGGGAGCATTCGTCAGACCAAATGACATGACGGTGTACTCGTATGAGCCATAACGAGTAACGAATGCAGTCTTGGGAATATCCTCTTCGCGAACACGGATCTGGTGATAACCCAACCTCAAGTCGAGTTTAAAAAACACCGAAGATCCAGCGAGTTGGTCATATAAATCGTTGATCCGGGGAAGTGGATATTTATTCTGAATGGTTGCCTGGTTGATAGGACGATAATCTTGAACCAGACGGTTAGTTCCATCCTTCTTCTTAACAAAGAGAGAAGGTGCTCCCCAAGCAGAGGAACTAGGGCGGATGAAACCCTTCCTTAAAGATTTATCAATTTCCTCCTTAAGCTCGATGAGGTGGTGCGGAGGCATCTTGTAAGGACGCTTCGCAATAGGAGTGGTGCCAGGCTTCAAGTCGATGACGAACTCGACAGCTCTAGCAGGGGGTATTCCTGGAAGTTCTTCTGGGAAAACATCCGGGAAGTCACAGACAACTGGGATAGTCTCAATCCCATCAAGCGGAGAAGCATTCAACGCATTCAAGGCATAAATTTGAGCCTCGGCGTTCTGAGTGATATGAGCATGGTAATTCACCATCTCATTCGAGGGGTGCAAGAGGTGAACAACTTTGGTGGCACAATTGATTGAGGCATAGTGGGCCTTCAACCAATCCATTCCCAGAATAAGGTCAATCTTGGACGATTTCAGAATAATGGGAGACGCACTGAACTCCAACTCTTCGATTTCAACGGGAACATTATAGCTAACTGCAAAGGTTCGGCAACCACCCGCGGGGGTGTGTACCAATAAGGGTGTGTTCATGTATTCGCATTTAATGTCATGCATGCGTGCAAAAGGTTCTGACATGAAGGAATGCGATGCTCCTGAATCAAATAAAACAGATGCTGGTACTGAATTAACGAGAAGTGTACCCATCACAGTATCTGGTTGATCTGGAGCTTCAGACATGTTGACGTGGTAGTACTGCCCACGACCGTAAGAAGGTCTGGCATTATTGTTGCGCTGCTGAGGAATACCACGGCCAATTCCACGTCCAGCAGAAGGAAGAGCTAGTTGATTCTGATTTTGAGAACAGTCTCTAGCACGGTGACCTGGCTTGCCACACTTGAAGCATAGCCCGCTGTCAGGACGAGGTGTTGGAGCTCGAGGTGCTGGAGCTGGCAGGGGCTGTCTCGGTGGTGGAGGTGGCAGACGTGGTGCAGCATAAGAAGGTCTGTTCGCAGGAGCTGCTGAACGGAACATGCCTTTGGGGAACCAGATGCGTCGCTTCTGGGAAGATGAGCCCGAAGAGGAGCCCGACTCACGGGTGCGTCTGGACGCTTCCTTGTGCTTCTTAAGTCCAGTTTCAACCATGATGGCCTTATTCACCAAGGTGGCGAAATCAGGATAATCCTGGACAAGCAGTGCCAACTGTATGTCATGATGCAGTCCTTCACGGAACTTCTCCTGTCTTCGCTCATCAGTAGGAATGTCTTCTTCAGCATAGCGAGATAAGTCAAGAAACTCGCGCTGATATACTTCCACGGTCTTGTTGCCCTGAACAAGGCTACGGAACTCGGCCTTCTTCCGAGCTATGACAGCTTGAGGAATGTAGCGGGCACGGAATGCAATCTTGAATTCTGCCCAAGTGACGACAGTACCAGGCGGCAGAGTCTGTCGGTGAGTGGCCCACCATTGGGCTGCGGGACCCTTAAGAAGATATGTCGCAAAAGTGACATAGTTAATTTTGGCGACACTAGCAGACTCCATCTCATGGGAGATGTCACGCAGCCAGTCATCGGCATCCAATGGGTTGACTGTGTTGCGGAAGAAGGATGGGCTGAGCCGCAAAAATTCTGGCAAAGTGATGGAGAAAGGCTGCTGATTAGCATCAGGACGAGGAAACTGCTGCATAATTCCCGTCATAAACTGGCGGTTGATTTCAAACTGTTGCATCATCGCTGCCATATAATCAGGTGGTGGCGGCGGTGGTGGATTGTTGTCAGCCATCCTGCTAATTCAACAGGGGTATTTCAGCAATAGCTTATGCAAGTGTTTAGCAATAAACATGATGTAACTCGACATTTATTGAAGTAGGGCACAGATGCTGAAAGTAGTCATTAAGACATACAGATCCATACATAGTCGGTTACATTCGGGCAGCATAACGGCGCAAATGAAAAGCTAGACATGCTAGGCGGCGCGCAGGCACGCGGTAAGAAAGTACACAACGGGACATAGCAAAGGCTACATCAGCGTCGGAGAAAACCACTGAAACGGGGTAACTGCAAGTGCGGACGATGGACGTTCGTCGCAGAAGGATCCTGCGCTCCATGGGCACTCTGATGCAGAACCCGGTCTCGAGAAGAAAGAAGAGGTCCACGTGCAGGCGTGTGACCTCCCACAGCAGGCCAGACGATCCCTGATGGCATCTCAGTCCTGCTCGGGTAAAGAATGTACTCCGGATGCATCCCTGCACGAACAGCTGGTAGCAACTGTGTCATAGCCTCGTAGTAGCGTGCTCGAGTGGCAAACAACTCAACAGCAAGTGCTCGAACAGTGCGATCCAGAGCCTGAGCATAGTGGATCAGAACTCGCTGATCATAGCGACGAGGCTCGTACGGGGCACAGATAGCTGTGTAAAATCCAGTAGCATCTCCAACAGGTGCATACGGAATGTACCGAAACACAGTATCATCCAAGTTAGCACTGTGCTCTCCTCGGAGACGTGCGACAGCAGAGTAGGTGGCATCATGGACTGCCATCTCAATCGTCACGCCGATACCGTGAAAACGGTGAAGCTCAGTGTCTGAGTTGTTCTGCTGATCATAAATCCGAACTTCAGCATAGTACTGTTCCTGGTTGAACTCACGATAAACCTCATAGACCATGTACTCGGGATACCAGCGGTAACCCAGTCTACTCAGGAGGGCGATCAGAACAGCTGGAAATCCAGGGGCATCACGAGCCCAAGTGCGAAGCACAAGCTGGGTCGTAGGCCGCGGTGGAAATAGCCGATCCATCTGAAACAGAAAGGTTCAGGGTTGTCATAAGACAATGAGAAATATAACCAATCTCGGAAGGAAAGGTTAAACAAAACAATGGAAAGGAAAATGATTATCAGACTAATCAGATCAAAGACAGGGAAATCGCACTGAATCCAGCTCTCCGGGTGGATAGAATTAACGAGAACCTAAATGTCGGCGTTTAGTAATTTTGCAAAACCCGAATAGAAGAGAGGATAGAATCCCAGAGTAAAGACGGGGAATAAAAGATCCTAATACCACCCAGTTGGCGACGTGGGCCCGTAAGCCACACAGCCAAGTTAGTAAAACAATTTTTGACCACTAGACTCAACTTCGGCCAAGGAATTGGAAAGGGGGAACTCCTAGAGGCAGTCGGCTCTGATACCAACCTGTGACGACCTCGGCTTAATCGTGCACTAATCATACACGCAAATGCGCACGATCAAGCCTAAGGACTCACTTGAAGATATCACAACACAACTCTAAAACATAAAATAAAGTCATACAAGCTTAATATTACAAGCCAGGGCCTCGAGGGCTCGAATACAAGCTCGATGGCATACAAGCGTCAGCGGAAGCATTAGATATCTGAGTACAGATATATTACAGAGAGAGAGATAAGCCTTCACAGAGGCGGGGTAAAAATAAAAACTACGATCGAAAGGCGTAGGCCTCCTGCCCTGGACCCTCCGATCCTACTCCTGGTCGTCGAACGGCTCCTCGTAGTAGTAGTACTCGCCAGGCGGATAGTAGTACTGTTCGTCGGCTGGGGCTTCTGGCTCAGGGGCTCCGTCGTCTGGTGGCATCAAATGGAAAATGGGGGAAAAAGAAAATAAAGCAAACGTGAGTACTCATCCGAAGTACTCAGCAAGCAAGGATCTACACTACATATGCATCATTGTCAAAGGAATGGCTGTATATGTGGACTGGGCTGCAGAAATGCCAGAGTAGAGGGGGAAAGCCTAGTCCTATCGAAGACTAGCATCTTCAACAATCTTCGACAGTCTTGCAGCATCAGGAGAGAGCAGATGAACATAATGTAAAGTAGTAGTAGTAATATCATCAACCTCGACCTGAGATCCTTTCTCGCCTCCCTGCGAGAAAGCAATCCCAGAGCCGTACTATCCAGTTCTCACCACATGTTCTAGTTGTACCGATCGGGATACAACTCCGAGTGTCCGTTACCGTAGGACAGGCTATCGATAGAAGTTTCTTCCCTGCAGGGGTGCACCAACTTACCCACCACGCTCACTTAACTCTGGCCGGACACACTTTTCTGGGTCATGCCCGGCCTCGGCTAAGCAACACGCCGCAACCCGACCTAGACTTATAAGAGAGGTCAGCACGCCGGACTAAACCTATGCCCCCAGGGGTCTTGGGCCATCGCCCCGGGAACTCCTGCACGTTACGGGGCCACCGAGAGCAGACCTAGCAACCCCTTATACAAGCGCGGTTGCGTTACCAGTCCAACTCGGCGTGCGCCGCTCCTTACTGACGTCAAACAAGCTTCGGCTGATGTGTATGACGCAGAACGCCCATACTATGCCCACGTGATGGTTAGTGCTATCGGGCCAGAGGCCCCTCGGATCAAATATCCAAACCGTAGTGGATTAGGAGCGCGCGGAAACGAGTAGAGACTCACGATCGATGTGACCCCGTCGCCCCGTCTCGAGGACTTGCGGCAAGGGCTAAGAATGCCCGGCCACGCCTCGTAGTTATCTCGCGGGCACCATCCAGGTCAACCCGACTCCACATCACTTCGCGTTAAGCTCGCGCGGGTACCCCTTAGGGCCGACCCGTCTTTAGTATCATAGTTTAGTGCAAGTCATAATATCCAAGGTAACTGTGTGTCTGACACCGAAGGGAACCCTGAGGAATCACCCTCGATGGAATTCCCGCTCGATGTTATCATCAAGGTGAACGAAGGAGGAATCACCCTCGAGGTCCACCTTGAGGAGTTGCGCGACGACGTTGTTATCGGGGGTGGTGTAGGAGGATTCACCCTCGCTTACCACGACCGAGTAACTAACCTACAAGGTTAACATCAGAAGTGCTGATGAGGTATCACCCTCGGCACTCGATGGTAACCCAGCAGTGTCGGCAACTAAGGGGAAGTGAGGTGCGGTGCCAGGGTCTAGTCTTCAATCCCGATGGTCGGGTCTTCTGATGTCCAGCAGGGCAGTCGGGATCAAGGGGGGCTCTCTGTCGTGTCTCTACCCAGCCTATACTAAGCAGTCTAGGATAACCAGTAAGGTAGCAAGGCAGGTTACAATAAACAGGCTATGCAACAGATATAGGAAACAGTAGCAACAGCAGTTCTAGTGCAAGCATAAGAGAGAAGAGAGTAGGCGATATAGGCATGCTCAAAATGGGGGTGCTTGCCTGTTTGCTCGGGGGCAAGGGCAAGGTCTTCAGTAGTATCGTCGGGGACGTAGTCGTACTCCTGTGCGGCGTCTGCCTCGGGAGCTACGTCAACGTCGGGGTCTACCGAGAGAGAAGAGGGGGAAGAAACAGGTAAACATAATGCAAACAGATGCAATACGGTGCGTGTGATGCTATGATGCAGTGCAGGGTTGCCTAATTATGCATCTAAGTCATTTTAGTTATTTTTAGAATTATTCTGGGATTTAATATCCGACGTGTGTGCACTATTCATCTACCGGATTCGGGTCCGGAGTTACGAGTTCTTCTACGTAGGAGGTTCCGATGGAGAAACAGACGGCACGATCAGACTCGTCTCGTCGTTCTGAGCAACTTTCATGTTTTAACTTTTTCGATCCGAGCTACGGTTTAAAAGTTATTAATTTTTAAAGATTATTTGAATTTCTGGAATTATTTTATTTAACAGAAAATGAATTATGACGTCAGCATGGCGTGCTGCTGACGTCAGCAAGTCAACAGGACGGTTGACCAGTCAAACCTGACATGTGGGTCCAGTGGGACCCACATGTCAGCCTCTGTGACTTAACAGGGTTAGATTATACTAACAGTGGGTTAATTAACTGGGTGGGGCCCTGATGTCAGTGAGTGTTTAGTATAACTAATTAGTTTTATTTTCAAAATCGTTTATTTAGGCTAATTAACAGGAGGGGGCCCACACGTCAGTGACTCATGGTGAACAGTAATTGAAGTTGACCAAAGTCAACGAGGTCAAACCGGCGCTGGGGCCCACAGTCAGTGACTCAGAGGGGGTCCCACGTGGCGCCAGCTCAGCTCGGCGGCCGGAGACGCGCCGGCGACCTCTCCAGCGGCGGTGCTTCGCCGGAGCGGCTCGGAAATCACCTGCGGGGCACCAAATCGAGCGCCGTTTCTTGCTCTTGAACGAGTGCATCAAGCCGCGTCGATCTACGCAAACGGGGAGAGCTCCGGTGGTCGGAATCGACGGCTACAGCGAGCGCGGCGGCGGCCGGAATCGGTCCAACGCGGGCGTGCGGCTACGGCTCGCTTTCGAGCGGGCCAAGCGGCTAAGCGGCAGTAGCAGATCTCCAGGAACGCGCTACGGTGACTAGACGGAGCGGGGAAGACTAGAGAGCTCGCGCGCGGCAGCAATGGCGGACGGCGGCGCGTGGCTTCGGTGACGGCTAGCTACGGGGCAGCAACGCGCTAGCGGAGGGGAAGGAGAGGGAGAGTAGCTCACGTAGCGGCTCACGGAGGCCGTCGAGGGCTTAGGAGCTGCAGAGGACGTCGGGGTCGCCGTAATTCGTCGCGGTGGCCGGAGAGGGGAACGACGGCGTCAGACGGCAACAGGGCTCCCCGGCTTGTGCGCGACGTCGGAGAGGATGGAGGAGACGTTGGCGAAGCGATCGAGCCGGTCGGGGAGGCACGGAAGGCGTCGAGGCCGTGGATCGACGCCGGGCGCGGCGACGGCTCCGTTCGGGCGTCGACGAAATCGAGAGGAAGGAGGAGTGAGAGGAGGGGATCTGTGGGGGCTAGGGTTAGAGAGGTCGAGAGGGAGCCGGGGCTGCTCTTAACCTAACCGGAGACGGCGCGGATGGCCGACGCGCGGCGACTGCCGCCGTGTCGGCGCGCGCGCGCGACAGCGCACGATGAAGACGACGGCCGCGCTGGGCTGGGCCGTTTGGACCTCTAATCGGGGCACTGTGCACTAAGGCCCAGTGCACAGTGTCCCGCTTTTGATTTTCTGTTTTAGCTTCTCCATTTTCTTTTATCCTTTTCTGTTTCAAAATGTTTAGGGCACTTGTGCACTTTCGAAAAATGTGGGAGTTGGCCCAATTATTGCAATGCAATATTATCTCTCACCAAAAAGTGGTTTGGACAAATTTGGATTCCATGTGAGTTTGATATTAATTTAATAGATGTAAATAGTCTGTTTTGAGTGCTGTTTCAGGTTGTTTCACTCACTTAGCTAACTCCAAAAATAATGATTATGATTTTGCCATGACCACTGGATTATTTGCTAATTAAATAACATTTCTCCAGCAGAGTTTGATCAACTTCAATTTGCACTTTGGAATTTAATTTGATTTTCAGATTTTGAATTTGAATTGGATTATTGACCCAAATGATTTGGCACTGCAAATGATCATGACTTGGCAGTTTTAACAGAGTGTCATAGAGCTTATTACTAGGGGGTGTTACACCTAAGCACTCCGGGGTCTTGGGCCCATCGCCCGTTGCACTCCGGGTCGTTGTGTGCAGGGTGGATACCAGCACCGCCTCGGATGGTCGGCATAATCCGACCGTGCCACAATGCTGAACTGGACGTCTGACAGAGCTTTCGGCTGATGCCACGATGCAGAGCACCCATATTTATTCCCGCATGATGGTTAGTGCTATCAGGCCAGAGGCCCACTCGAATCAAATATCCAAATCATAGTGTGTTGGTAGTGCGGTAATGAGCAGAGACTCACGATCGATGTGACCCCGTCGCCCCGTCTCGAGGACTTGCGGCAAGGGCCAAGAATGCCCGGCCACACCTCGTATTCATCACTCGGGCACCGTCCAGGTCAACCCATCTCGCAAAAGACTGTCGGGAACTCAGGTCCACCTCTACTGGGTGGTACCGCCTGTCCCTCCAGTCCTACAGTAAAAGTAACTCCCTCGGGTCCCCCTCAGGGCCGACCCATTTCTAACAAGGTTCAGGGGTAAAGTCAAAGTAACCGTGTGTCCATAACATCAGGGGAATCCGAGGTATCACCCTCGACGGATGCCCACTAGATGTAACCATCAAGGTGAACTTAGGAGGAATCACCCTCGAGGTTCACACTTGAAGTGTTGCGCGACAGGGTCGTATCGGAAGTGGAGAAGGAGGAATCACCCTCGATGACCACGACCAATTATCTACCCTACAGAGTTAACATCAGGAGTGCTATACGAGGTATCACCCTCGGCATTCGATGGTAACGCTACAGTGGCGTACAACTAAGGGGGGGGGGTGTTGTGCAGTGCCGGGGTCTGGCTGTCGATCCCGTTGATCGAGTCATCTGATAATCCAGTGGGGCAACTGGGGACAAAGTGGGGTCTCTGGTAGGTCTCTACCCAGCCTATACTAAATAGTTTAGGATAAGCAGGTAAGGTTTCAATAGCAGGTTACAATAAACAGGCTATGCATCAGAATAGGTAAAGCAGTAGCAGCATCAATTCTAATGCAAGCACAAGAGAGAAGAGAATCGGCGATATAGGCATGCTCAAAAGGGGGGTGCTTTCCTGGTTGCTCTGCGGCAAAGGCCTGGTCTTCAATGGTGTAGTCAACCTCCGGAGCTGTGTCGGCCTCGGGGACGACGTCGGTGTCGTGGTCTACCGAGAGAGAAGAGGGGGAGGAAACAAATAAATACACGGCAAACATATGCAACACAGAGCAGGCTATGCTAACGTGCAGTGCAGGGTTGCCTAAAGACATGTCTAAATCATTTTAGTTATTTTAGGATTAAAGTTGGATTTATTAACCGGTGTATATGCACTATTCACCTAATGGAAATGGGCAGAAAGTTACGGGTTCACCTACATAGAGGATCCTGACATGGAAACAGATGGCACGATCGAATTCGTCTCGTCGTTCTGAGCAACTTTCATGTATAAAGTTTTTCAATCCGAGCTACGTTTTAATTTCTATGATTTTACAAAGTTTTATTGATTTTTTTGATTTATTTAATCATTTTAAATCAACATTATCCAAAATAGAATTGATGACATCATCATGACATCATGCTAACGTCAGCAGGTCAACTGACCTATTGATAGGTCAATCCTGACATGTGGGGCCCTACTGTCATAGACACAGAACTAATTCAGTGTTTAATTTAAACTAAACTAATTAGTTAGGGGTGTGGACCCACCTGTCAGTGAGTGATTAACTAATTAATCTAATTAACAATTTAATTATCAGTTTAATTATTTATAAAATCATTTTAAATTGGCGGGGGCCATATGTTAGTGGCTGGGCCAGCCCAGTCAGCACAGTTGACTAGGTCAACTGGTCAACAGGGGGCCCCGGGCCCACCAGTCAGCGGCCCAGGCGGTGGGGTCCACGTCGCCACGTCGAACCGGCCACCGGAGAGCGCTTCGCCGAGCCCGAGCGCGGCAGCAACTCCGGCGAGCTCGAAAATCACCCACGATGGTCCGTTTGCGGCGGGGTCTGGCCCATTCGATCGGGCGGACAAAGCTGCACCCAACCGTGGCGGTGGTTGGTCCGGGAGAGGTCGGGAGCGTCGGCGGCGTCGAGGTCCGCGGCGGCGAGGTTTCGGGCTCCGATGAAAACGGCGGAACGGCACGGGAACGAGCGAACTAGCTAACTGGGGAGGCCCTACGCGGCACGTCGAGCACGTTGGTCACGCGCGCGTGACCAAATGGTCACCGGAGAAGCCCCAGCGACCGGCGGCGGCGAGTTCGGCCAGCACGGCCGCGCGCGCAAAAGCACAAAACGAACCACGAGAGAGAGAGGGGGTCGAAGAGGAGCTCACATCGGAGCCGTAGGGAGAGGCAGTGGGCTCGGGGAAGCTCGGAGTGGACGGCACGATGACGAACGGCGGCGGGGATCTGAGGAGGAAGAAGGCAGCATGGAGGCGATGCGGTGGCTCCCAGCCCGTTCCAGTCGGCGTGGTCGAAATAGGTGACGACGGCGAGTCCGGTGGACAGGTCAGCGCGGCGGGGCGGTGATGGTGGCCGCGCAGCTCAGCCGCGGCCGTCCATGGCGGCGTCAGGTGAGGAAGAAGAAGACGAGGGGAGGGGAGTTGTGACGCTAGGGTTTGCCAGAGGTGTGCGAGGAGATGCTCTTATCCACCCCGGCAAGCGCGGCGCGCTGTCGACCGCAAGGAGGGGGGCCTGGCTGCGCGCGCGTCAGGTGCTCGACAGCGAGCGGGATGAGCAGTGCGGGAGGAGGGAGGAGGTGCGGGGTGGGCTGGGCCGGCACTGTGGCCACTTAGGCCCAGTAGCACGGGCCTCTTTCTTTTCTTTCTTTCCTTTCCTGATTTTCTTTCGTTTTTCTGTTTTGCAAAACGTTTAGCAACCAATTAAGTTTTGCAAAATATGTGATTTAGCCAAATATTTACAGTGCAATATTAGTCACTGCTAGAAAATGGTTTGATGTCCATATCTTTTCATTTGGATTTTAATAAATTATAAATGGATTAAATACTTCTGTTTTAGGCTGTTAGAGTCAATTAACTAATTAAGTATATGTTGATTATAATTTTAGAATTGCCTCTGGATTATTTACAATATTATGAACATTTTAGTTCCTGGATTTGAACAATTTTTATTTTCACTTTAAATTAATTTGAAGTTTGAATTATGAGTTTGAAATGCATTATCATGCAAATGATGAATAGGCACTGTTAAACTTGCTGACATGGCATTACTAAGGGTGATCATTGTGGCTAATTACATGGGGTGTTACATCGTTCGTTGGTCATCTTTGTATTTTATGCCAAAATTTAACCATACTCGGTGGCGTGCGTGCAGCTGTTTGATTAGACAGGACAAGCGCGAGAAGTCCGCCGTGCAGGCTTGACGGAACGCGTGCGAGTAGTCCGCCATGCAGGCTCGACGGGACGCGTGCGACCTGTCCACCACGCTGGCTCGACGGGACACGTGCGAGCAGCCAAGGCCGTCCATGCTCACTGGGAAGCGAGCTCTCTGACCTCCATCCACCAGCCGCCCGCCTCGCTCACAACTTCTCCATTAATGGTGGCTGAGCCGTTGTTTAACACGCGGTTAATTAAAAGCACCTGGACGGAGGGTGTTTGCTTGTGATCCCATGGCCCCGCTCAACGTTAGCATTTGCTGCTTTGTTCGTGTTTTCAACTCGTATTCCGGATAATTTAAAATGCCGCATGCATACGGAAACGGATAATACGACGACAAACAAAATGGCAACGGATAATACGATGACAAATTTACAATGGCGCGGATAATAATTGTCTTACATATTCCGGATAATTTAAAATGCCACATGCGACAACGCCCGGAAGACACGGGGGCAACAGAAGAAGGAAATGGCAGACAATGATCTGGGTCGCTGCTGTCTCTACTCCTCGCTGGATCGCCTGGCGACGAGATCCTCTAGCTCCTTCTTTAATTCCTCACGACTTTGCATGACAGCAGCCATGGATTCCTCCACCTCCTGCTCGCGCTCGATCCGGAGCTTCCTCAAGTCACCCATTAGTTCCTCGATGACCGCTTTCAGCGTCATCCCCAAGGCACTGCTCTGCTCATGCAACTTCTTCCAGCCGGCGGCCTCCTCCTCCATCTCGGCGAGTGCCTTGAGGAGCTTTGCATTGTCACCCATGAGTTGCTCGACGAGGCCGGTCGCCTTCTCAACCGAGGCATCGCTAATCTCGAGCAGCTTCATCAAGCCGTCGACCAGCTCCTGCTGCTTAATTAGGCCAGTGAGAATGTCGTCATCGCTGGCCAAGGACTTAAGCACTGCCAGCTCGTCGCGATCGCCGATGCGGCGAGTGCGCTTGTGAGAGCCCTCGCGTGCCGGTGAGAGCTCGTCCGAGGGCTCCGCGGATCACTACTGCGGCTGTCGCATAGCGGCGGGACCTCTCTAGTGCTTCTGCGGCCTTGGTCTTTGCTCCCTGGTTAGATGTCGACCCGAAACTCCTACTACTGGCCATGGCAAAGACCTATTTTTTGGGTGATGAGGAGAGGAATTGTGAAATAATTTTCGAGTGGGTAGTTTTTATAGCCCAATGCTAAGTGGGAACACGTTTAGGTTTGATCTGTTTGAACGGATTTGCAATTACTTATTGCGTGGTAATATGGAATGTGACGAGAAACAAGCTCAAAATTTATTGATGGTTCCGGGCTCGAAGCCCGAAACGGTTCCCGAATGGCGTACGTGGGCCCTTGTTCTCGGATGTGTACATATCTGCCCACTATCACACATGGTCCAGAGATCACCGTCGTGTCCGATGGATGAGTCGTCGCGCCTCCCACGCGGTGCCAGAAGGTTGACCATAATTGTAATATGCAGTTGTGGTTGCTCGCTGTTCAGGCGGCCGCGGCATGCTCTGCTCGTCTTTGAGGCGGCCGTGGCACGCTCTGCTCGCGTCCGTCAGCGCGTTTTGCTCGCCATTGAGGCGGCCGCGGCGCGCTTCGCTCCGGCGTCCCTGCACGCGCTCTGCTCGCCGTTGAGACAAATTTACAATTGCAACAGTTAATAATTGTCTTACATATTCAGGATAATTTAAAATGCCACATGCGCCAATGCCCAAAACACACATGAGCTACATATGCTTAGTGACATAAAATGTCGATATGCGACATTTCCATACAATTATAATAAAATATAGGCTGAAAGTCTGAGCTGGCGGCCTTCCGACGACGGTCTTCTCGGACTCCACCATGATCAGCATAGCACCCTTGCGGCCGTTCATTCCGAGTGTCCTGACCTGCGACCACGTTACCCGTCTCCGCCTATGGAGCTACTGGCGCTGGGAGGCTCTTGGGGCTGCTGCCTCTTCCAGAAGAGCTTGACAGCGTGCAATCGCGCGCATGAAATCTCCGCGGAACCGCTCCATTTCCATGTCTCTGCCCTGGTAGCAAATTCCGTCCATCACCTGCATCCTCAAGATACCACGTTGGCGATGTTCTACTTCATCGGGGACGTCAACTCCGCCAAGGATGCGCTCGAGCCTGGCCACCACATCGTCGGGATCGAGGTTGACACGGCCGCTGCCGGCAATGATGAAGCCGCAGGCTGGCTGTCTCATAACTGAATCGCAAAGGTCCTCTGCCCATTCCTTGCGGGGCATCAGGCTCTCGATGAGCACCGGTGACGGCGGCTCTTCGGGTGGGTCGTCGATCATACCGCCAAGCAGCTCTAGATCTTTTGCATGGTGGATGGCAAACTGCTCATCACACTTCCTCTGCAATATGTCCATTGCGCCCTCAAGGACTGGCACGGCGATATCGCTGCCGATGGGCCATGGCGCCTGCACCGGCCGATGAAGCTCTTGCTCCCCGACCTGCTCCGGCTCGTTCTCCTCGCCGAAGATGTAACACAGGAAGGGGTCGACGTCGAAGCTTTCGTCGGCGCCTGGCATACTTGGAATAACTAATGGTACATGGGTGTGGACTAGATCTGCGCACAGTGTCGCTACGGTGCGTTGCCGCCTGGGTCATATGGAGCAAGCCACTTGCTGGTGGAGGGAAACCGATGAGGGAAGAGGCGGGAAGCATTGGCGTGGATTGCGGGACACGTGTATAACGTCATTTATTTCTGCACTGGGTGTCTGTGTTCGTATAGGTACTACCTCCGTCGTGATTTATTGGCCCCCTTCGTATTTTGTAGTACCAAACTTTGAGCTTAGATTTAACTAAGAATATATATTAATACATGTTATCGAAAATAATATTGTTGGATGGCTATTCCCGGCTATGTTCATGTGCTATATGCAATAATTATGCATGTTCTTGCTCGTCGTTTAGGCAGCCGCGGTGCGCTCTGCTCGCCGTTTAGGCGCCAAGGCTCTCTCGGGTCGCGTCCCTCCGCGCGCGCTCTGCTAGTTTTTTCTACACACAGAATCGCACACGAATTGACTGTATTTACCGTCTGTGTTATATTTTCTCATCACAAACAGTTCATTTGAGTGGGCTATTTGTCGCATGAAACACACATCTTGTTTACACGAATTGTTTGTGTTCTTTTGGCTCATCGCAAACAGTTCATCTATGTAAACTGTATGCCGCCTATCACACACATCTTGTTAAACTGAACCGTTTCTGTTGTGTTCCCTAATCGAAATCAGTTCGTCCGAGTGAACCGTATGCCGTATATCGCACACACCCTGATCTGGCTGACCGTTTCTGATGCATTCCCTAATAGCAAACAGGTCATCTGATCGAACTGTATGCCGTGTATCGCACACACCTTGATATAGCTGCCCGGTTCTGTTGTTCTGTCTCAACACAAACAGTTCTTATGGATTAACCATATGCCACGCATCGCACACGTATTTAGAATATGAACTGTGTTTGATGTATCCGCCATCGCAAAAGTTTTGCATCTTTTTTGACATTTTTTTTACATCACCATTTGCGATTAATGCATTGCACACAGTTTCGTCGAAGGGTCTTTGATTGTAGTGTCGCGTTAGCAGCATCCTGCAGTAGTGCTTAATGCTTACAACCACATATTTGTGTTGGGACCAGATATGATTTTAATTTGTGCGCTGGAAGTCACCCATCGAGATGTGCTTGTTACAAACCGAAGTGGGGGATGTGTCCAAATAACATCTTGACCGGCATGAGGCTTGGATCAAGAATCAGTTGTCCTACCGCAGGCCCTATCCGTTGCGCGGGGTTGCCTTGATAATTAAGATTAAAATAATCAGATAAGAGCTTTGGGTGTTTAATGACTACACCTCATGAATCTCCAAGGATTGGATCCGTGTCACCGTACTAAACCCTTCTATCACTGGTGTTCAGAATGACACTTCACGTTCTCCCTGCCCTTAACCTCTCCGTGGCTTGATCTCCATGATGCTGGATACCTACAGGGATGAAGATCACGGACAAGACAAGAGACATCTACGGAACAATTTTATTTCACACATACGGTATGTTAATTCAAAGCCCTTCCATTGATCTCTACAACAAATACAGAGGGTTGCAAGGCCTATGCCTCAACCCATACCTTACCGAACTTCTCACATGAAGATCAGATTGCAAGAAGAAAGCATTGAAGAATACATCCTGAAGATTGATTGATTGCAAATATGCCTTATAATGGCTTCCTTGTGCGATGGACGATTACAGGCATGAACTAGAGGGAGTTATACTATGGTGGTGATGGCGGTTATGGAGATGGAAATGTCGGCGGCTAGGGGTTTGTGAAGGGAGGTGACGATATTTCTGTTCTGGCTTCGCTCGATGCTCCTTTGTTGACATTTCGATGGGGTCCTCTTTGTAAAAGTTATTCAGGTGGACGAGATGCCTCGGAATCCACGACATACGACCGTTCATACGAGCGCGTGCGGTTGTATGGAACCCGTCTTTCATGTTGTTTCTTCTGGCACGCCTCTTGTTGATTCATTCTTTCTTCATTTCCATTCCTTTCCATATTCGCACGTGATTTCTTTCCTTTTTAGGCCATTTCCTGTGGAAACTAAGGGCGAATGAGTGCAAAAGTATCACTCATCAGCTATTTAGTTATACAACAAATAAATCTCAAGAGATTCAAATAGATTCAGTGAACATTCTGATCACAAACTTACAATTCATCATGTCCGACCAAACACACCGCAAAATTACATCGATTGATCCCAATCAAAGAAGGAAGAAGAGGAACATGGTATTAAGGATCCAAACAAGAGAGAGAACTATCTAGCTACTACCATGGACCTGTAGGTTCTGAAGAAACTAGTCACACATGGTCAGGGAGGCAACAAGATTGATGGAGGGCCTCCCGTCAATGGCTTTCCATTCCGGTAGAACTCCAGAACATCGCTCCAGATAAGATCGCTTTGGAAGAGAGGCTTGGGACGGTGATAAAAGCCTTCTAGAGGTACGATACATGGTTTTTGTATTTATAGGGAAATATGGCGGTGGAATTGGACTAAGGCGATATCCAAAGGCACCACAAGGACAAGTACGCAGCCTATTCTCGCTGCGCCATGTGTCCATGTGGGAGCCTCGTGGCCCCTCTTGCTGCTTCCCAAAGCTTTCAGTGTTTCTTATTGCCCCAAAAAATGTAAAATTGGCAACGTATTTTGATCTTCGTAGATATTGATTTCATGCGAAACCAAAGTCAAGCGGAAACAGGAACTCACACTGGGAACTGATTAATACGTTCTCCAGAAAATAATATAAATTAAAATAAACATAAATAAAAATGATAATATAATAACATTTAACAATAAAAAATTATAGTTACGTTCGAGACGTATCAACATTTTACCAGTAATTTTGAACTTTCATAAATAAAGCCTAGCAGATGTTAGTAAAAACATAGAGCTATTTTTCCTCCAAAAGAATAATGTAAACTTTTTCCTCCTCTGCTTTTTCTGTTCACAAAATAAACTGTTCGCAATATTTTTTAAACAATCATGAATTCCAAGATGTTCACAAATTCAAAAAATGGTCATGGATTCAAAACTTATTCATGAATTTGAAAAATGTTTGTGAATTCAAAAAATATTCATGAATTTATTTGTTTTGTGAATTTAAAAAATGTTTGTGAATCCAAAAAATGTTCACAAATTAAAAAATATTTTTGAATTAAAAAATGTTCATGAATACGAAAACAAATTTATGAATTCAAAAAATATTCACGAACTTGTAAAGGTTGTTCATGAATTTAAAAATGTTCACAGATTCAGAAAATGCCCTTGAATTTGAAAAAAGGTTGATTTTGTTTTTATAGATCCAATTTTTTTAAGAAACGAACTAGTTATGAAAAATGAAATGAAAAAGAAAAATAGGAAAACCAGGAAAGGAAAATAACCAAAGAAAAAGGAAAATAGAAAAACCAGGAAAGAAAAACCCCAATTTGGGAATCTTCTAGATGTTTCCCAAAACTAGTCAGGAACCTTACGGAAGGCTCTGCGCCTGGACTAGGAATCAAACTTTGTACCTTTCTTGGGTGAAGGAGAGCAACTAACCAGTGGAGATGACAAGCATAAGTGAATAGCAATAGCACGCAAGATTAGGACTAACTACAACGTAGAATGCGGACACTTTCTGAATTTGTTTGAGATTCTTGAAAATTGTGAACAATTTTTGAAATATTGACTAATGTTTGAAACTTTTATAATTTTTTGAACAATTCGAACAAAAATTGAATTTTTTAAAGCTTGAACACTTTCAAATTTGTGAACATTTTTTGACAGAAACAACTTTGGAAAATAAAGATTTTTTTTTAAATTCGACCATTTTCTGAATTTTGATCAAAATTTGAATATTTTTAGAATTCTGAACAAATTTTCCAAAGCCTGATAATATCTGAAATTCCTGAACCTTTTTTTGAAAATGTGAATATATTTTGGGTTTGCGAGAATATTTTTAACAGTCTACACATTTTTTGAAAACACACAAATATTATGTTTAGTTCCCAAATATTTTCGGAACTTATGGAGAACAATGAAGAAAGAAAATTTTCTAAAATTTTGAACAATTGTTTATAAACACACAATTTTTTTTGGTAGTTTCGAATATATTTTGAAAAAACAAAAAACAATAACAAAAAATGAATAAGAAATAAAAAGGAAAAGGAAACAGAAATAAGAAAAAAAAAAAGAAACAAAAAAACCGATAAAAGAAGCGAAAAAACCCGGTTTAGGGAACCTTCTAGAAGGTTCCCAAAACCAGCTAACTCCCTGTAGTAAAGTGGGCTGGCCCAATTCTTGTGGTGGGTGGTTCACGTGTAATTTGACGCGGAGAGCGTGAAATAGCGAAATCACTAATTAAGGGTTACCCCTTGCAAAGGTCACTCCCATCTTCTCAGGTGCTGGCAAGTGGCGCACTGCATGCGTTGCTTGTCACAACCTAAGTTTTTCCTTTTTCCTTCTTCTTAGATTCGTTTATTCAAAATATTTTATCTGTTGGACCGTGCGTCCAAATAATGAACATTTTTCATCGTTGGATTTATGGTGTCGAGATCTTCGAAACTAGATTCCATGTGAATTTGCTTCGATTTCCTGACAAAACCGAAAACCGGAAGATAAAAACAGGAACAAAAAAAAGAATACCTAAAAAGACAAAATCCAAAAAACGAAACGGAAAAAGGCTGGCAATCGAGAAAAAATAGAGCCCGAAAGCACAGTCTCAGGTTTCACATTTTGTTTTGGAAGCAAAAGCTATACTTTTTCCTTTTTTTCAGGTAAGGTTGTGCTTCTCGCGGAAGCACAACTTTCCTTCTCGTAGGACCACATGTTGTGCCTTTTACTTTCCGATAAGCACAGCAAATGTCATGCTTCTCATGAAAACACATGTTGTGCTTCTCGCGGAAGCAAATCTATGTTTTTACATGAAACAATTGTGCTTCTTGTAGCAGCATAGATTTGGTTTTTCTTTTTAAAACGTAGAGAAAACCAAGCTAAAACCGAAAAGCCAAGAAAAGCCATGTAAAACCCCAAAACGCGTGTAGGTAAATAAAACAAACCGAAATCCAGAGGAAGCGCCCAGCACGCAACACATGGCAGCAGCTGGACGCACCACTTGGCGTCCTCCCAGACAAAAAAGTGCGTCGTCCGAGAGTCCCAAATGAGAAAGCGTTAGTTAGTTGCCCCTGTCAAATAGGACTTTTTGTGAGCTATCTATATTATTTGTGAAGTTGACTAGACCTCCCAGACTTGAATCGAGTTGCGAGGAGCTTACATTTAGCCACTAACCATAAACCCTAAGCCACCGAATCGTGTTTGAGTGGCCACAACCCGTAAGGCGACTATCAACCATCTAAGAGATAAATTCCTTCCATGTTCAATAAAAAGCAGATGGGGAGGTGGTGAGGGGGGATTTTTTTTTCAAAACTATCACGTTTTTATATAGCAAATTCGGAAACTATAGCACCTAATGCAAAAAAAAGCAAAACTATGACCCCATCGGCCTCGTGTGGGCCGAAGAGGGTGTTTTCGGTCGGCAGTTGGCCGAAAAGGACTCTTCGGTCACGCATTGGCCGAAGAGATCCGTAGCTGGGCCGAAAAGGCCTTTTTGGTCAGCAGTAGGCCGAAGAGTACTTTTTGGTCAACAGTAGGCCGAAAAGTCCCTGGGGCCCACCTTTTCGCGTGAACGGGAGGCCGAAGCTGCATGGCTGCGCTCTTCGGCTTATGTTAGACCAATTTTTTTTTTTGAATTTTGACTTACGAATGCTGTGCGACTAGGGCAAGAGGGCAAGAATACTTGTATCTTA
This sequence comes from Thinopyrum elongatum, assembly GCA_011799875.1. NCBI lineage: Eukaryota > Viridiplantae > Streptophyta > Magnoliopsida > Poales > Poaceae > Thinopyrum > Thinopyrum elongatum. Next base: position 297,362,189 of record CM022303.1, on the reverse strand, counting down.
ATTATCGGTTACAGTCTCTTTGAAAATGTAACTCGAATAACAATGCGGATTAATAGTAATATTGCTCTCGCATACATAAAACGATATATGTCTCCTGATCAGATAGAAGCAAAGTGCGATAGTAACACATACATGAAGCATGTCTCATACATAGATACTGACTCACACATGCGAGAAGTCATAAGTGTTTGCAGCTTGGTCATCATCGTCGCCGTCGCCCTCTAAGAGCGAAGCAGCAGCACCACTAAGCATCGGTGACTGCACTGAATGCATGAATGGTTGCGACGGGCTGCCGACTGCGGTAAAGTAAAACATGTAAAATTGATTTGCGAAAGTACAATGTCGAAAAGAATGTACAAAGTATGTTACCTAGATCCATCTGCTCACGCTAGTAGCTCCCTGGTTGTGAAGGAGGTGGCTGATGCCAGGAAGAGCTCCCTGGGTGTGAAGGACCAGGTTCTAAACGATGCACATAGGGTCGTGGTTCTGAATGGTGCACAGAGGGTCGTGGTTCTGAATGCTGTAGTGAGGGACGTGGCGGACGATGTGCTGGACGAGGAACTACAACATCCGAAGATATTGAGGGAAAGGGTTGCGTGAAAATATTTTTTTAAATGTCTAAGATGGGTAATGGTTGCACAACATTCATAAGTTAAAAAAAAACAATTTCGGCCTAACATAAGCCAAAGAGCGCAGACATGCAGCTTCGGCCTCCCGTTCATGCGAAAAGGTGGGCCCTAGGGATTTTTCGGCCTACTGATGACCAAAAAGTATTCTTCGGCCTACTGTTGACCAAAAAGGCCTTTTCGGCCCAACTACGGATCTCTTCGGCCAATGCGTGACCGAAGAGTCCTTTTCTGCCAACTGCCGACCGAAAACACCCTCTTCGGCCCACCCGAGGCCGACGGGGGCCATAGTTTTGCTTTTTTTGCATTGGATGCTATAGTTTCCGAATTTGCTATAAAAAACATGATAGTTTTGAAAAAAAATTGTGAGGGGGGGGGGGGGGGTAGAAATTCCTTGGACCATCAGCGATGAGCATCGTGGAGGTCAACATAAAGTTACAGGTACTTCCTGATTTGGAGATTTTGCGTGAAGGCCGGGAATCTAATTTCGAAGCACATAGTTTAGCTAAAGCTTTGACTACTTTGTTGATCGTCATGTTTGGTTTTTAAACACCCAAGATGATGTTCTTACTGGCTGTGGGCGGAGGCTGTGCCGAATGATGTAACTGTTCTTATGGCCAGCGATGTTGCTGTGCCAGTTGAGTAATGGAATCCAGTGGTTCCAAGTCAAAAAAAGATGATGTTCTTCCTCGGGACATTATTTCTATTGATGACATTGTTGAGTTATTCTTTTTTGATAAAGAGGCTCTCCCTTCGATTTTATTTATCGGAAACCATAGTGTCTTGTTACAAACTACTAAGGGCATGGACAATGCATTTCCCCAGGGTGATGCCCCGCATGCCATGTAGAATCGGATGTAGATTCAGATGGTGTAGCGGGATCCTCAGCAGGAGGCGGGTGCATGGGGAGAAAAAGTGTGCACCGATGCAAAAAGCTAAAAAGTTGGAGTGAAAAGTAGAGATGCATGTGTACTGGAGTCTCTATTTTTTTTTTCTTTATGAGGCTCACTAGTGATAGTTTGCATTGGAGAGAAAAAATTAAGGTAGATATCTCAACCTACTTTTTCTCATGAGGTATCTGTATCCATATGACACCATTGTACATGTCCTAATGAGCAGAAAAAGAAAATACATCACTTGTATTGATGACCTTGTTGAGTTTTCAACAAAGGTTATGCTAAAAAAACAGCGACATACGACAGAAGCAGGCAAAGCGCAAAGCAGCACGCCACAAGCTGAGTGCTTCGATCAGCGATCCAGTTCCTCAAATAGGAAAAGAAAAACGGAAGGAACAGTACTGTACTATATTATACAAATTCATGGGAATAGAATCATTCGGACGACGTCAAAAGGAGCAACGAAGCGATGCTTCCGCGGCACAGAGAACCTACCCTTTTCTTGATTTCTTCTTCCACGGGCATGTCTTGCTTCAGAAGAGAAGCACCGGTGCCTTGGCCCCATCGTCGGCGTCCATTCATGCATGGCGTACGAGAAGTCAACAGAGCATATCATTCTTTTCATTTCCACGCCGGTTCTTGACCGTTATAAGCTGGGACTGATGTCGACGCCAGAGTGATTGAGTGTGACACCACGTAACCTCGCAGGAGAATCAGACGCATTACATGCACCGGTCTGCTGCCTGGCAGTTCTACAGGTATTGATAGAGATAGACGAGGACGAGGAACGATCCTGTCTGTATGGTTGGAGAGACGGTCCTCCATCCAAAGCCTAATTAAACCGGTGTCCCGTCCACACATGTCCATATGCAAGCCAGAGCCCAGACCCAGACGATTCTTCCAAGTTTCAGTGGGATGAATCGCCCAGCTTGTTTGCTGTTCCGTTTCTCCTTTTTTTTTTGAAACAAGACAAAAGATTTGTCATTTTTATTGATATGCAAGCCAGAGCCCAGACCCAGACGATTCTTCCAAGTTTCAGTGGGATGAATCGCCCAGCTTGTTTGCTGTTCCGTTTCTCCTTTTTTTTTTAAACAAGACAAAAGATTTGTCATTTTTATTGATTAAGAAGATGAGTGTTACCCGGTTAATTAGAGAAAAACCGGGCGAAAATCTAGATTACAAACCCCACAAGGGGGACATGCGGACGACCTGGCCAAAAATGTCAAACAGCCGACCGAAGCATCAAGGACAAGGCAGCTCCGATTTTGCTAACGAGCTTCACAAAAAAAGTTGCCGACCTAGTCCAACGCAACATCCGAAGAGCACTGCGCGCAAAAAATCGCCCTCATGGAGTCATCGTTGCCGCAGTGGCCCCGCCGCCTGCAGCTTCGACGTCTCTGTCACAGCCAGAAATCAGCATAGATGCACCCATTGGCGCACCGGACCATCGGCATCAGAAGGACATGCCGCGACTCGGCTCCGCTCGCCACCATAGTTGTTGCCACACACGTCGCCGCGTCGCAATGCCACACCAACCTCGCACCGCCGGTTGGGCAGTGCCCGACCGCGATGCCATGCTCGTCTAGCCCTTGAGGAAGCGCGTAGGAAACCATGACCTTCAAGGCCGACGCCCTCAAGGGGGAGCGACGTTGAAGCGATGCAGTCGCCCGACTCACACGGAGTCTTGAGCTTTCGCACGAAGGACATGACTCGGGGTGGAGGAGGGGGGAGAGCTCCACAACGACCCTCCAGGGAGGAGAACGACGTCCACGGGCGACGCGTCGTCGGCACCGACAAAGTCGACATTTTTTCTTTCCAGCTTTCTGAGATGTTAGAGACTCTGTAATAACTTGGTACTCGCGCTGTGTGGTTTTTTTCTATATGAAATGGAACCGGGGGGAAACCCCTTTTCGTCGGAAAAAAAATCGCCCAGCTTGGGGAGTTGTAATTTACATTTGGTTTCCGTGGTAGACGCAGAACACAAAGGCTTTTTGTAATCGGCTCCTTCGGTCCTTCCCGCCACTGGTTGTGTGATCGGCGTCGACGTCCTGGTCTTCAGACACAATTCCAAGCGTGTTAAAGATCAGTCGGCTTTTCCGGTGCTGGGGCTACACGAAGACGAACGTAAAATTTGTCGACCAGAAAATATATTTTGTCAACATTAGTGGAACATTAATCATGTCACAAGAGCAAGATAACTACTCCTACCCAAACGCGAACTAAGCATAACTCAAATGGTTAGATTACTTGGACAAATCATCAGGATTCAAGTCCTAGACTTGACATTATTGGTTGCATTTTTCTGAATTAATTTCAGGCATTTCGTATTTTGAAATGTAAAGAAAGAAAATGTTTTACGCGTACATCTCGAGATTCTACGTGCTCACAAAGTCATTTCATAAAAAAACAGATGACTTTTGTGTCCTGTGTGAAAAAACAAAATTTAGTGTTAAATGGGCTTTTCATGAGACAATTCTTTGTCTTTTTTACACAAGACATAAAAAATATCGTCTTTTCGTAAAATTTGGCGTGCACACATAAAATATCAAGACGTATGCGTCAATTTTTTGTTCGGAATTTTTTGACATTTTGAAAAGTTTTTTCTGATGAAGGAGCATATGCTCCAATGTTTCAAAGTGAATTTTCTTATTTCGTCAATCTTAAGATGTGCCGGCTGAGTAACTCGAAGGTCCTCATAGGGATAGGGTATGCATATGTGTGTTCATACTTCATAGGATTGAGTGTATGTGCGCGTGTATGAGTGTCTGTATTATTATGTTAAGAAAAAAAACTACTCCTACAAACAAGTTACAACTAACCAATATACTGCAAGTACACGCACGCGCTGGTCGATCGTAATCAAGTGATGCACCGAAGTAGCAGTGACCAGTAGTGCAGCAACAAATGAACACTGGTGTGAAACACAGCTGGCCACTGAAGCGAACACTCGAGTGGCCAGAGCACTAGCAAATCAAGGCATTCACACATTCTCGTCGTATGTTCACTTCTCCAGGACCAGGAGAATCCATCCGGTTCAACAAGAAAAAGAAAAAGGGCTTCTCCAAGAGACCGACCCGTAAAGCGATAAGGCCCATGCCCATGCTGCATATGCGCTTTCAGTTCAGTTACCGAGAGAGGGCGGGAGTACTCGAAACCTTGTTGCTGGAGCGCGACGCTATCGGGAACAGGAGACCGCTTACTCGGGTCGACGTCCGTTTCTCACCTCCGTTTCCGAGCGATCCGGCCGGCCGGGGAGACCTTCCGGTCGCTGCCGGTGTGGGTCGCGCATGGCCTCAGTCTGAACCCGGGGAAAATATGGAAAGCGTTGCGTGTACGTACGAGCAGCCGTGGTGCTGATTCTAGACGTGCACGAACATGGGAAATATTGTTGGATACTGACAAGCAGTCCAGTCTCTACCACAGTTCAGACCCAAGTCCAAGGAGGGGTTCCATACAACCATAAGTACATCTTTAGCGCATCTCCAATGCGAACTCTCAAACCACTCAAAACTGAATGGACCACAGTCCGAACGTGTTTAGCTATTAAACGCGGACCTGTATCGATACATCGAATGGTTTAGATGTACTTTTTTTTGTAAACCCGAGAGAAATTGAGAGGGAGGGGGCTTTACGGGAATCCGGACAGCAGACACGTAGGACTCCGACACCCCCGGCCCATCCAAAACCCCTCCCGGACCCTGCCCCTCCACCCTCTCATTTTCTCATCTTCAATTTTTCTCTCTTGTCTTCGCCGCAGCTCCACCACCCCGACCACCACACCACACCCCTGCCGGAACTCGACGAGTCCGTCACCTCCAAGGGGACACCCGGCCTCCAAGCCGCTTCTCCTCCGTCGCCGTTCCATACCTCTCCTCCGACTGCCGCGCAGGTACCATGCGCTCCTATGACGCTCGCCATGCCCGGCAATCGTTCGGTGAATTGCCCGAGCTAACTTTTTGTCCCTTCTTCTATGAAGCAATGAAAACGGATATGGAGTACATATACGAGCACTATGTTGAGTCTTCCGACTCATCCAATGAGGAGGACTACACGGATGAGACGACGATGATGCAGGCGGTGCTTGCAGACGTGGTGCGTGCGGAGGAGCACGTTCTCAATTTCAAGGGACCGATCAAGGGTTATCGAGTGCTCAACCGCAACCGAGCACGCGACCACTTGATGCTGATGGACGACTACTTTGCCCACGATGCCCTCTTCTCTGACAATTTCCGCCGGCGCTTTCGGATGCACAAAAATTTCTTGGATCGTCTCTACCATGGCGTCCGGTCCTTTGTACTTCATCTTGAAGAAGGACATTGTAGGAAGGATTGGGTTCTCTGGTTACCAGAAGTGCACGGCCACACTGCATCTGTCACGGCCGCTGATTCATGGGACGAGTACCTACAGATGTGTGAGAGCTCATGCAGAGATGCCACGGTCAGGTTTGCAACTATCGTGGTCGAGGTGTTTGCACCTCAGTACGTGAGAGAACCAACTGTGGCAGACACCGAGAGGATCTTGGCAATCTCGGAAGCAAGAGGGTGACCAGGTTTGTTTCGATCTCTTGACCGCATGCATTGGAAATGGAAGAATTGCCCGAAAGCTTTATAACGGTAATATGATGGTCATGTTAAGAAGCTCATCATCATTCATGAAGCAGTTGCATCACATGATCTTTGGATTTGGCACGCTTTCTTTGGCATACCCGGCACTCACAATGACATCAATGTGCTGTAGAGATCACCACTGTTTGCTAGGCTGACTGAAGGAAAAGCTCTTCCTTGCCACTATATTGTAATGGGCATGAGTACGACATGGGCTACTATCTGGTTGATGGTATCTATCCTCCGTGGGCTACCTCTGTCAACACCATCTCTAGCCCAGTTGGCCAGAAAAAGTCCCACTTTGCCTAAAGACAAGAAGCATCTAGAAAGGATGTTGAGAGGACATTTGGAGTTCTACAGGCATGTTTTGCAGTTGTTCGTGGATCTGCTAAACAATGGGATCCGGAGACCTTGTGGGAGGTGATGACCTGTTGTGTGATCATGCACAACATGATCATGAAGGATGAGGGTGAGGATGCTGCCGCAGCTCTTGAATTTGAATCTAGCCACATTTGAAGAGTTTGTTCAAATGCATTAACAAATTCGGAATCTACCAACTCACGATCAACTGAAGGAAGATCTGATTGAGCATTTGTGGGCGGTTAAGGGGGACAACAATATTGGAGTGTAATATTTGAACTTTTCGAAATTGGAACTACTGCTGCATTTGAACATTTGAACTATATATGCGGCTATTTGAATATGCAGACTTTAAAAAAAATAGGGCCGAATGTACGCGGGTAGCGTTGGATCGCGCCTCTCGCATCCGTGTCCAATGACGCCCCCCCCCCCCCCCCCCCCCCCGGCGCGCGCGCGGTTCACGGACAAATGTCGAAGCAAATTTGCGGGTCAGCGTTAGAGATTCCCTTAGGCCTATGTGTCTCGCCACTCTACTTCTCTTCTATTCTGTAATAGTGCTGGCCTGTGTGTCCATAGACGGAGCACACTTTTATCACATACTTCATCGGACCGGACATGTTTGGCCCTTCATTTGTTATGTTGTTTCAATTGGACTGGACAAATTTGGCCCTCACAACTTCTCAAGGCCCTAATAATTGCCGAACGATAGATTTCAAGTGACCTCGCAGCGAACGATTTGTTCGTGCTGGGAGGATCGATGGATCAAACTATTTTGTTTGCTACACCTACCCCTTCAGTGCAAACCATGCCACGTTAACAAACTTATCGCTAACAGAAAACATAATAAGGTCACCAGAAAGAAAAAAAGGTGGGAAAAAAAAGCCTAGTTTTAACTCCAGAGAAACAGTCCTTGGAAAAAACTTCATATTTGCATCCAACTTAAATTGACAAAAGACACACAAACTTATCATCCTTTTGTAATGAAGCTGCCATATAGATAGCGATCCAAAAAATATGTATCCATATCTTCTACATATTTTTGACATGTTTAGATGATGAAAACTAGCTACACAAGTTGCCATGCTTCTAAAAAAATCTAGTACAGCATAGTCATGAATTCAAAAACACACAAAAGCATGTGTAGATAAAAAAACGAAATAGTTGTCATCTAGTATAGTAGACATGTGCCAAAAAATACAAATTGACATGGATAGGGAAAAATTGCCATGTCAATAAATTTGATAGTATATAGAGGGAGTATTTTACAAGACGATATGTATAAAATTGCTATGAATAGTCCAATAAAAGTTAAAAAGGTTCAAACAAGTAGGAAAAAATTAAGACAATAAAAATTGTCATGGCCTTAACTAACAAAACTGCCATGGTATAGAAATTAAACTTGTCCTGGTCTAATATAATTAAATTGTCATGGTACCTAAAAAACTACAATGGTCCAATTAATTAAATTTCCATGCTCTAACTAATAAAATTTCCAAGGTGCAGATATTGAATTTGCCATGTTCTAAATTAAACAAATTGCCATTGTCTAACAACAAAAATTGCCATGGTCTAAAATAATTAAATTGTCATGCTACCTAAAAATTGTCATGTTCTAATTAATAAAATTGCGATGGTCTAAAAAATAAATATAAATGCCATGGTATCTACAATAAAAATAATAACAAGCAAATTTTGGAAATTTTGTTGTCCAAACTAACATGGCAACTTTTGGGGATTTTGTTATGGGCACATGGCAAAAAGTGAGGAAATTTCAGTATTTGAAAAAAGATGTCAAATTATAGGAATTTGCCAGGGGGGTTGGGATATTTCTTCTCTAATAACATGGGAATTTTTAGGGGGGGTGTAAATTTGCCATCATCAATATAGTGAATTTTCCATGGTCCTTTAAAAAAGAGTAGGAAAATGCTCGTGCATTGCAATGGGATATATATCTAGTACGTTAGCTTGTGATTTATCTTCCCATCTTAATGCGATTGTGTAAATAAATGTTTATCAAATCCTGCCCGTGATTTACCTTATAGTTTGATGAGAAATTTGGTAAGTGAAGTAAAGTGAAATTGGTTAAGAAAGTAAGGAATTAAGGCGATTAATTATCATACGGGGACGGTTGGACGAAGGGATGGTGGGAAGAAAAGTGAAACATGGAATCTTACATTCCTTTTAAGTAGTAGAGAAATTTGTTATTGTCCAGAGAAAAAAGAAAATTACCATGGTCCATTAAGTGAATTTGCCATGGTCTATAAAGGAAATTTGCCATGGACCATTAAAAAATAAGTTTGACACAACCTAAAAAAATGAAATTTTCCATGGGCCATAAAGTGATTTTTTTTTCATGGCCCAATTAATTAAGTTCCATGTTCTAACTAACAAAAATGCTAAGATATAGATATTAAATTTGCCATACTTAAAAATTAAATAAATTGTCATGGTACAAAATAATCAAATTGCCATGCTACCTAAAGAACTGGCATGGTCTAATTAATAAAATCACCATGGTCTAAAAAATAAATATAAATGGCACGGTACCTGAAATATAAATGAAAAATAAACAAATTTAGGAAAAAATTGTCCAAACTAACATGGCAACTTTTGGGGATTTTGTTATGGTCGCTTGGCAAAAAGTGAGGAAATTTTGGTATTTGAAAAAAGATGTCAAATTATAGGAATTTGCCATGGCTTTGGGATATTTCTTCTCATAACACGACAAGTTTTAGAGGAAAAGGCAAATTTGCCATGATCCATATAGTGAATTTGCCATGGTCCTTTAGAAAAGAAATTTACCATTGTCCAAAGAAAAATGAAAATTTCCATGGTCCATTAAGTGAATTTGCCATGGTCTATAAAGTGAATTTTCCATGGACCATAAAAAAGAAGTCTGACATCGTCTAAAAAGAGGAAATTTGCGATGGGCCATAAAGTGAATTTGCCATAAAAATTTTAACAATTGTGCCTTGTAAAAAATGTGTTTGTGGGATGGAAAGAGTTGTATTGGTGAGATGGCAAAAGCTATATTGACAGCATGGCAAAAAAGCTAAAAACACTTACCATGGCAAAAAATTCCATAGATCAATTCTTGGCTAACCTTGTGAATCAAGATTTGCTAAGCATGCGGAAACTTAGGAGTACAAAGAAATGTGCATGTGATATGGCAAATTTTAGTGAAATTTGATCTACGATCATGGCAAAAGCATTAAAAAGGCTTTATCTGCCCATCTTAATGTGATCTGCATAAAAAAGCTGAAAATGCTTAGCTGCAGTATCCAAGTCCAATTGCATACTCCACATTAGCCGCCATCTCTTGCTGTTGCAGCGGTACACAGCACGGGACTGCCAACTATTGATGTGTGTTCTTCCTTTTCGTTTCCTGGCTAACTAGTCAGTAGGATGTAGGTTTTGATCTGCACTACACACCCCGCCTACTGCATATTGTGTACAATATACATGGTGCGGACAACGCCTTCTGAAATCACTTACAACCAGAAGGACAATACTTGCGTCTCTCAACGCTCACAGCCGCACCAATTGTTCACATATGTTCCTGTTGGTTTTGCGACTATGCAACTTGGTATGTGTCAAGTGATTCCCCAAGATTTGTCGCGCATAGGTGAAACTAAACAACTACCAGCCTCAAAGTTGGCTTCGAAAAATACATGTACCCAGAATCCACATTCCCACCAGCACACTTGTGTATTCTTGTTTTTTCTACATTGAATCATGTATCAGACAACTGTTGGAGATTCAACAACTCTAACAGATGGAACACACAATTGCCATGGTAACTTTCGTGAATAATTGTATTTGTAGAAAAATTTGTAACACACATGGACACACAAATTGCCATGGCAATAATTGATGATATAGAAAGTTAGTGGTATGAGAAGAGAATGCAAAAGATTACAAAATTATGTCCATTTAGCAGACAACATTATTCAACTTTTTGGGTATGTATAAAACTGACCATAGACATTGCTCCCATGGACACACACTGAACAATTTCTCAAATTAATTGGCAGCAAGCAACCTAGAAAACACATCAATCCCGCATATCCTCTCGTCGCCTAGAGAAAAGAAACATCAATATGTGACACTGTAGAACAAATATAATACATTTTTTCACATAAGTATGAGTTAATTATTGACAAGAAAGCCCACTGAAACACCACATTATAAAAAAAAGAAAACACACACCATCTTCCTCACACGCTAAATGAAATAACAAACAAAATTTATGAAATCCCAACAACACCAATGATGCAGCGAATCAAGTTCAACCCTTCTAGTAGTAGATAATGCACGCATGCATGTGGGTCCTGTGTGGCACATCTCAACTCCTTCATTTCATGCCACCTCTTCAACTTTATTGATTGATTAGCTATTAATTATTTGTCGTGCTTTGTTTTTTTGAAGTGAATACCACAAGAAACATACCAATGTAACTGGAAGCTAAGGGTGCTACTCAATGCAGCAGGTGTGCCTAAGTTTATGAACAAAAAACAATCCCTTCCTCGACAACACAAAGCGGCACGATGTTAATTCTTATTTTTGTTTCGCTTTATGATACTAAAAAAACATATTTGAAAAATATTTTTCCTTATTGTTCATGCAGCTACAAATTGTAGTACACCAGTGTTTTTACTCCGTGGGGCATTCGTCTAGTTAATATATACAAGACATAACTCTTCCCAAGAAAAATGTAACTATTGAATGCCTACAATTCAAGCTAAAGTTTGGTGGCAGGCGCAGGAGTATAACATTATGATTGTTGTATGTTGTGGCAACAAAAAGAAGGGAATTGCTCCACCATTGTATGTCCCACTAGCTATGTGGTCTCTTTTTGCGCAATATCCTTCTGCTACAACACATACATACATGGACATCCCAAAGCAAGGTTTTTTTCTTTTTTTTTTTCTTGCGCAAACGACATCCCAAAGCAAGCTAGTCAAATTGGTTATTTCCTTGATCCATATTACTATTACTAGGAAACATGCCCGTGCGTTGCTACGGGTTGATTTAATTTATTTATTTCAACCATGGAGAATTTAGTCAAAGTCCAATCTTCATTTTGGTTCAATTAGCACATTTAGAATTTTCGTTTTCCAAACCTCTTCTCACCCCCCTGCGTCGCTCCAGGTGAAAACTTGATCTGGGGATCGGACGGTGGCGGCTATCCGTGGTCGTACCCTTCTGGGTGGCATCGTCTTAGAGCCCTTGCTTCGTCATTGTCCGTCTCACCCCCTCGGTGGCTCCAAGTGATTCTTCGTAGCTCATATTTAATTTGCTTGGTTGTGTCTGAGTGGTGTGATGGTGCTCGGCACCTTTGTATCTAGCCTTGGGTGTGTTCGTTGTGTGTCGTGGTGGCGTGTGTTTATTCGGTTCGCTCAGATGTATGTGGTGTTGGATGCTTTGTAATATAAAGCGGGGGGAAACCCTTTTTCGATAATTTTCATTGTCCAAACCATGGGGCGAAGATGTGAAGAACGATACTCATTTCCTCTGGCGGTGCCTCCTTCAACTCCTCAGTACCCTAGGGTCGAAGATGAGTTATGCGTGGTAGAGGTTTTGAGTGGGAGAATAAAATGGTGGAAGGGTTGTTGTTGGAGAGGAAGGGGCACATGGAGGACTTAAGTCGGATGCCTATTTTTTGACTTTGAAGCATATTCTTTGAGAGTTTAATTACTAATTCAAAGGATTTTCATATATTATTTAAAGTAAGAGCATTGCCATATACATGTTGTTTTTTGTCCGACTTAAGTACGCCGGTGTAGATTGGATCGCCGATGCCTATTGACAAATCATATCATACCGGGACATTAACCATCACTCACAATAAAAATGTTGTACACCTAGGACTTGTATTGAATTATTGACATCAGACAATGAAATGTTGTATACTTTGTTGGGTGTCCATGCATATATGATCGTGCTGTGTGTGCGCTAACCCTGACTGTAGGGGAACGTTGCATGGGAACCAAAAAATTTCCTACGCTCACCAAGATCCAATCTAGGAGATGACCATCTACGAGAGGAGAGATTGGATCTATATACCCTTGTAGATCGCTAAGCGGAAGCGTTAAGAAACGCGGTTGATGTAGTCGAACGTCTTCGCGATCCAATCACGATCCGTCCCGCGAACTCCTGATCCAAGTGCCGAACGGACGGCACCTCCGCGTTCAACACACGTACGACTAGATGATGCCTTCACCTCCTCGATCCAGCAAGCGATGGTGAAGTAGTAGCTCGAGTCCTCCGGCAGCACGATGGCATGGTGGCGGTGGTGGTGGAGAAATCTCGGCAGAGCTTCGCTAAGCACTACGGAGAAGAAGAGGGATGCGAGGGAGAGGAGAGGCAGCGCCGTGGTGTGGAGATGTGCTCAAGGGTTGCGGCTGCCCTCTCTCTACCTCTCTATATATAGGGGAAGGGAGGAGGGGGTGGCGCCCCTAGGGTTTCCCCTAGGGGGGCGGCGGCCAGGGCAGATGGGATCTCCCCTAGGGTGACTTGCCCCCCAAGCCGGGTGGAGGGAAACCGTAGAGGGGGGCGCCCCACCTCTCCTGGTAACGTGGGAAAGGGTGAGGGGGGCGCACAGCCCCTTAGTGGGCTGGTTTGCCCCCTCCCCTTGGCCCATGGGCCCCCCCAACACTTGCCGGGCCCCCCCGAAACCCCTTTCGGTCATGCTGGTCATCACCCGGTACCCCCGGAACACTTCCAGACTCCAATATCCTTCGTCCAATATATCAATCTTCACCTCCGGACCCTTCCGGAGTTCCTCGTCATGTCCTGGATCTCATCCAGGACTCCAAACAACCTTCGGTAACCACCATAACAACTCAACTACACTTATATCGTCACCAAACGTTAAGTGTGTAGACCCTGCGGGTTCAAGAACTATGCAGACATGACCGAGACACCTCTACGGTCAATAACCAATAGCGAGACCTGGATGCCCATATTGGTTCCTACATATTCTACAAAGATCTTATTGGTCGAACCTCGATGTCAAGGATTTAGCTAATCCCGTATACAGTTCCCTTTGTCTATCGGTATTTTGCTTGCCCGAGATTCGATCGTCGGTATCTCCATACCTAGTTCAATCTCGTTACCGGCAAGTCTCTTTACTCGTTCCGTAATACAAGATCCTGTGACTAACTCATTGGTCACATTGCTTGCAAGCTTATTGTCATGTTGTATTACCGAGTGGGCCCTGAGATACCTCTCCGTCATACGGAGTGACAAATCCCAGTCTTGATCCATGCCAACACAACAGACACCCTTGGAGATACCAATAGAGCACCTTTATAGTCACCCAATTACGTTGCCACGTTTGGTACACACAAGGTACTCCTCCGGTGTCAGTGAGTTGCATGATCTCATGGTCATAGGAACATATACTTGACATGCAGAAAACGATAGCAACAAACTTGATACGATCACATGCTACAAATATAGTTTGGGTCTTGTCCATCACACCATTCTCCTAATGATGTGATCCCGTTATCAAATGACAACTCATATCCATGGCTAGGAAACCATAGCCATCTTTGATCAACGAGCTAGTCTGGTAGAGGCTTACTAGGGACATGTTGTTGTCTATGTATCCACACATGTATTTGAGTTTCCGATCAATACAATTCTAGCATGGATAATAAACGATTATCATCAACAGGGAAATATGATAATAACTAATTTATTATTGCCTCTAGGGCATCTTTCCAACAGTCTCCCACTTGCACTAGAGTCAATAATCTAGTTCACATCACCATGTCATTAACACCCTTTTAGTTCTGGGGTTTGATCATGTTTTGCTTGTGAGAGAGGTTTTAGTCAACGGGTCTGCAACATTCAGATCCACGTGTACTTCGCAAATTTTTATGTCATACTGTAGAAACTGCTACCATGCTCCACTTGGAGCTATTCCAAACGGCTGCTCCACTATACGTATCCGGTTTGCTACTCAGAGTCATCTGGATTGGTGTTAAAGCTTGCATCGACGTAACCCTTAAACGGCGAACTCTTTATCACCTCCATAATTGAGAAACTCTACTCAGAGTCATCCGGATTAGTGTTAAAGCTTGCATCGACGTAACCCTTTACGCCGATCTCTTTATCACCTCCATAACCGAGAAACATTTCCTTATTCTTCTAAGGATAATTTTGACCGATGTCCAGTGATCCACTCCTGGATCACTCTTGTACCCCCTTCCCAGGCACGTGGCAAGGCACACATCAGGTTCGGTACACAGCATGGCATATCATATAGAGCCTATGGCTAAGGTATAGGGGACGACCTTTGTCCTTTCTCTTTCTTCTGCCATGGTCGAGCTTTGAGTCTCACTCAACTTCACACCTTACAACTCAGGCAAGAACCCTTCTTGGACTGATCCATTTTGAACTTCTTCAAAATCATGTCAAGGTATGTGCTCTGTGAAAATCTTATCAGGCCTCTTGATCTATCTCTATAGATCTTGATGCCCAACATGTAAGCAGCTTTACCCAGGTCTTCCTTTGAAAAACTCCTTTCAAACAACCCTTTATGCTTTTCAGAAATTCTACATCATTTCCGATCAACAATATGTCAACCACATATACTTATCAGAAATGTTGTTCAGCTCCCACTCACTTTCTTGTAAATACAGGTTTCTTGCAAACTTTGTATAAACCCAAAAACTTTGATCACCTCATCAAAGCGTATGTTCCAACTCCGAGATGCTTGCTCCAGTCCATAGAAGGATCGCTGGAGCTTGCATACCTTTTAGCATCCTTAGGATCGACAAAACATTCTGGTTGTATCACATACAACCTTTCCTCACGGAAACCGTCAAGGAAACTTTGTTTTGACATCCATCTGCCAGATTTCGTAAATGAAAATGCAGCAACTGCTAACATAATTCCAACAAACTTTAGCATCGCTATGAGTGAGAAAGTCTCAACATAGTCAACTCCTTGAACTTGTCGGAAACTTCTTTGCGACAAGTTGAGCTTCATAAATGGTGACATTACCATCAGCGTATGTCTTCTTCTTAAAGATCCATTTATTCTCAATGGCTTGCCGATCATCGGGCAAGTCCACCAAAGTCCATACTTTGTTCTCATACATGGATCCTATCTCGGATTTCATGGCTCCTAGCCATTTGTTGGAATTCAGGCCCACCATCGCTTCTCCATAGCTCGTAGGTTCACCGTTGTCCAACAACATGACCTTTAAGACAGGGTTACCATACCACTCAGAAGTTGTACGCACCCTTGTCGACCTACGAGGTTCGACAGTAACTTGATCTGAAGCTTCATGATCATCATCATTAGCTTCCTCTTCAACTTACGTAGATGCCACAGAAACATCTTTCTGTGCTGCGCTACTCTCTGGTTGATGTAAAGGTTCAACAACCTTATCAAGTTCTATCTTCCTCCCACTCAATTCTTTCGAGAGAAACTCTTTCTCGAGAAAGGACCCATTCTTAGCGACAAACACTTTGCCCTTGGATCTGAGATAGAAGGTATGCCCAATCGTCTCCTTTGGGTATCCTATGAAGATCCATTTGTCCGCTTTGGATTCGAGCTTATCAGGCTGAAGCCTTTTCACATAAGCGTCGCAGCCCCAGACCTTAAGAAACGACAACTTAGGTTTCTTGCCAAACCATAATTCATACGGTGTCATCTCAACGGATTTAGATGGTGCCCTATTTAAAGTGAATGTAGTTGTATCCAATGCATAACCCCAAAACGATAGTGATATATCGGCAAGAGACATCATAGAACGCACCATATCCAATAAGGTACGATTACGACGTTCGGACACACCATTACGATGTGATGTTCCAGGCGGCGTCAGTTGTGAAACAATTCCACATTGTCTTAAGTGATTGCCAAACTCATAACTTAGATACTCTCCCCTTCGATCATATCATAGGAATTTGATCTTCTTGTTACGATGATTCTCAACTTCACTCTGAAATTATTTGAACTTTTCAGACGTTTCAGACTTATGCTTCATCAAGTAAATATACCCATATCTACTCAAATCATCGGTGAAGGTGAGAAAGTAACTGAAAGGATCGACATGGTTGACTAGAGGGGGGTGAATAGGCAACTAACAATTTTTAGCTTTTCTTTACCAATTTAAACTTTGCATCAAAGTAGGTTGTCTAGATATGCAACTAGGTGAGCAACCTATATGATGCAACAACAACAAGCACACAAGCAAGCAAGGAATACAACACAAATTAAGCTTGCACAAGAAAAGGTAAGAGATGACCAAAAGTGGAGCCGGTGGAGACGAGAATGTGTTACCGAAGTTCCTTCCCTTTGAGAGGAAGTACGTCTCCGTTGGAGCGGTGTGGAGGCATAATGCTCCCCAAGAAGCCAGTAGGGCCACCGTATTCTCCTCACGCCCTCACACGATGCGAGATGCCGTGAATCCACTATTGGTGCCCTTGGAGGCGGCGACCGAACCTTTACAAACAAGGTTGGGGCAATCTCCACAACTTAATTAGAGGCTCCCAATGACACCACGAAGCTTCACCACAATGGAATATGGCTCCGCAGTGACCTCAACCGTCTAGGGTGCTCAAACACCCAAGAGAAACAAGATCCGCAAGGGATTAGTGGGGGAAACCAAATTTCTCTTGGAGGAAGTATAGATTGGGGCCTTCTCAACCAATCCCTAGAGAATCAACAAGTTTGATTGGCTAGGGAGAGAGATCGGGAGAAAATGGAGCTTTTAGCAACAATGGAGCTTGGGGAAGGAAGAGGTAGTCAACTTGGGGAAGAAGACCCCCCTTTTATAGTGGGAGGAAAGATCCAACCGTTACCCACTGATTCAGCCCGCGACATGCGGTACTACCGCACAGTGCCGCGGTACTACCGCAAGGTCTCACGGCACTACCGCTCCACCATGCGGTACTACCGCTCCTGCGGTAGAGACCAGACGAGGCCCTGTTGTGTTGAAACAACGAGCGGTAGAACCGCCGGAGCGGTACTACCGCGCGCCCTTGCGGTACTACCGCAAGGCAGGGTTCGACTAGGCTGGGAAGGCACAGACTAATAAAATTACATCCGTGGCTACTTCCGCTGAATCTCGGTCTGTGCAAAAATCCGGCACGGTACTACCGCATGCTAAGAGCGGTACTACCGCGTAGGGCGCGGATATAAAAAATTACTTCCGCTCCTACTTCCGCGCATGCTAGGGTTCTGGGCTAGAGGCCACGGTACTACAGCACCCGAGGAGCGGTACTACCGTGGGCCACTGCGGTACTACTGCTCCATTGAGCAGTACTACCGCACGCCACAGAACTATAGCACTTGGGAGCCTTCATTTTGTAAAGACACGGATAAACGGACGGTGCTCCAAAGAAGCAAAGGAAAGGTGGTGCAAAGGAACAGACGTGTACGTGTTGATTTCACCCAAACCTTTCCGACGCGGACCCCCTCTTAATAGTACAGCTTTCCTACGACTCAAATCCACCAAAAAGAAACGTAGAGAAACACCGTCTTCACTAGGCTCCGAGGGGCACCGAATCGTCTTGTGCCTAGACATGAGATATCTGAAATGCTCAATGCACACGATTAGTCCGCAAATGCATTGTCATCAATCACCAAAACCACATACGGAAGAATATGCCCTTACAATCTCCCCCTTTTTGGTGGATTGATGACAATACAGGATTTGCACATAAGGATATAAAATGAACATAAGCAAACTCAACATCTATAAAATATAGACAGGCTCCCCCTAGATGTGTGCACTCTATAGATGTGCTTTGAACTGCACGGCACACATACTAGGATCAACACTCCCCCTATATTTTATAGACATGGCAATCCTTACAACAATATAAATTACACTAAGCATGGATGCAAGGTAAAGTGCGAGAGCAAGAGGTAAAGGGCACATGAAAGCACAAGCTACTAAACATACTAGACAATAAGATAAGATAAGCTTGAGTGCATATGTCTCACACCATATGAAAGTCTCCTGGACTCACACAAACGACTCACACAAACACAACCACAAACCAAAGCAACGAGAGATCAACGAAAGCAAAACGACACAAGACGAAAGACTCGCAAATCCTACACTCTCTCCCCCTTTGGCATCGAGACACCAAAAAGGCAGAGAGGACACCTACGACACAGGTGGTAGCTCCCTCAGCAGAGATCACCCATCAATCTCCTCATCGGTCTCGGCAGCGGGAGGGGACTCCTCCTCTGACTCAGTCCACTGATAGCCTTGCTTTGCCATCCAGTTAGCCTCAGGAGTGATGTTCATCTCTGAACTGCTCGACACGTGCTCGCCGAACGTCTTCAAGATCCTCTTATCGCGCTGGCGAGCCTCCTTCTGAGAAACATGGGTCCTGTACTGCCCCTTGGCCTGCATGCAGAACAGAGCCTTCATCTTTGCCTTCAGCCTCTTAGCCCAAGCGGGCTCAGAAGAGGGAGGAGCGTACCCCGCAAAACTATCCTCAGCCTCCTCCTCCTCAAACTCGTCCTCATCAACATCCATCCATGCAGCCTCAGCCTCTTCCCATTGGTCATCCACGTCATGGTCCGCTCCTCATCCGTGTGGAAGTGGACGGAAGCAAAGAACCGAGCCACAAGCTCCGTGTCAAAGTCCATGTGGAACGTGATAAAATCTTCAATGCCAAACTGCTCCACTAAATCCAACGCCTCGCCAAAGTATGCCCGGTCCTTCTTCAGATGACCCATATCAATCCACTGAACTGGAACATAGATGTTGTGCTTGGACTTGATCACATCGAGGTATATGAGATTCTGCTGCTTGGTCCAGAACAAATCATTTCCTCTGACATTCTCACGAGGCTTCACATAGGGGTTGAGCCTTCTTCGAGTGATGAACTCGGCTAGAGGCATCTCATCCATGCCCATATTTGGCTCCTTAAACTTGCTAGCTGTGGACTTGATGTTGCATTGGGGGGTGGAGCCCTCGGGAGCATCTTGGTTGCGAAGCCGCTTGGAGCTTGTGTCGCGGCTGGGATTTGAGCGACGGACATTGGAGCCACCACCTATGACACAAAACACAAACACACGAGAAGGACGAGAAGGGTCATTGCAAAGTCCACGGCCAAAACCAAACGAAACACGTAGAATGAGATTGAGTGGACAAAACAAGGCAATTGTTAACTCAACGGTAGTACCGGGCCAGATTACGGATGTAAAATTTTACAGCCGCTCCATCCGCGGTAGTACCGTGTTGGGGTGGCACGGTAGTACCACGTCTGGAGCGGAAGTAAAATTTTACTTCCGTGCCACGTGCGGTAGTACCGCTCCAGCAGAGCGGTAGTACCGCGTGGGGCGGTTCACGGGCGAGCGAGCGGTAGTACCGCTCCAGGAGGAGCGGTAGTACCGCACGGAAACAAATCGCACATGAACAGCCTCTTACGGATCTAAAAACATCCGTAAAAGTAGATCGGTACTACCGTTGATCAAAACTACACTGTTGTATCGCACCAAATATCATATCTACAGCACTAACAATCTCCTCTTGCAAAGATTTAGCCGAAAATCACATGAACAACACATGCATCTCCCCAAGACCTAGAAGCACAAAACGAGGCAAAAAGGAGAGGGACTAGGGGAAATACCGGGGTCCATGGCAAGAGGGAGAGGTGGGGAACGATCCCACCGGTCAGAATGCGAGGAGAGCGGCCGGAGACGGAGATCCGGCGAGGTCCCCCGGCGGCGTTCTTGGGCAGGAGAGAGAGAGACGAGGTGGGGAAAAGAGATGAATGGGTATGAGGGAGTTGGAACTCCCCCTGCCCGCTCTTAACCCCCACGCGCTCGCGACAGCGTGGTAGTACCGTGGGTCATCGCGGTAGTACCGCCCGGGCGGAAGTACCGCACTCAGGGCGGTAGTACCGCTCTTCCAGCGGCAGTAAAAAATTACTGCCGCGATGGAAGCGGTAGTACCGTGCCTGGGATGCCGCTGTGCGCACACAGGGCAGCCCATCTCCTGCAGTAGTACCGTGGCTCACCACGGTAGTACCGTAAACCCAAGAAAGTGCACGAATTGACAAAACCGGAAAAAAACACGGCCTTTGCAATGCAACCTTCAAGCAACCGGACACGTAGAAGAGCACACACACACGACACTCAAGGGAAATCAAGAGAAAATAGAGACCAACCAAACACGAAACACGACCTCTTCAAAGAGAGGGCGGTGGCCGGAGCCACCTATGTTTGAGTCAATTGGTATGGCACCGCGAAGAATTATCCTTGGGCCCATGACCAAAACTCGTCTTTGAAGCACAAGTACCATCAAAAAATGGCTAATGTGAAAGAGTTGATCAATTTATGCATAATGGGGGGAGGGAGAGTTCATTGAGAGAACACCACTCCCCCTATGTCCATGCCTACACCTAAACAAGACATCAAGATGAGTATGGTGGGGTGTGCAAGGGTTCAAGCCACATTGCTCGAATCAATGATATTTAGCTCATGCCTTAACTCGCGAAATCTTGCTTCATCCAAGGGCTTCGTGAAGATATCTGCAAGGTTATCATGAGTGTTGACATAGTTGAGCTCGATCTCCCCTCGCCTAATATGATCCCGGATAAAGTGATACCGAATCTCAATATGCTTCGTCTTGAAGTGTTGCACCGGGTTCAGAGAGATCTTGATGGCACTTTCATTGTCACACCAAAGAGGCACTTTGTCACAAATGACACCGTAATCCTTTAAAGTTTGCCTCATCCAAAGAAGTTGAGCACAACAACTACCGGCGGCCACATACTCTGCTTTGGTGGACAAGAGAGACACACAACTTTGCTTCTTAGAAGACCAACTCACCAAAGAGCAACCAAGAAATTGGCACCCTCCGGAAGTTGACTTCCTATCCACTTTGTCTCCCGCCCAATCCGAGTCCGAAAAGCCCACAAGGTTGAAGTTTGCTCCTCTTGGGTACCATAAGCCAAAGTTTGGGGTATGAGCCAAATATCGAAAGATTCGCTTGACCGCCACATAGTGGCTTTCCTTAGGTGCGGCTTGAAACCGTGCACAAATTCCCACACTCAACATGATATCCGGTCTATATGCACAAAGGTAAAGCAAGGAGCCAATCATGGAGCGATATACCTTTTGATCCACTGCTTTACCATTGGGATCTATGTCAAGTTGGCATTTGACGGGCATTGGAGTGGAGGCCGGCTTGACATCACTTAGCTTGAATCTCTTGAGCATGTCTTGAGTGTATTTGGCTTGGTTGATGAAGGTTCCTTCTCTTCTTTGCTTGATTTCGAACCCGAGAAAGAACTTCAACTCTCCCATCATGGACATCTTGAACTTCGAGGTCATGAGAGCGGCAAACTCCTCATTGAAAGCTTTGTTAGGGGAACCAAAGATAATATCATCAACATATAGTTGGCACACAAACAACTCCCCTTTGACCTTCTTAGTAAAAAGAGTGGGGTCAATTTTCCCAATTTCAAACCCATGATCTTGCAACAACTCGGTAAGGTGGTCATACCACGCACGTGGGGCTTGTTTAAGGCCATAGAGTGCCTTATCGAGTTGGTACACATGATCGGGGAAATAGGGATCCTCGAACCCCGGGGGTTGTTTGACATACACCAACTCATTAATAGGACCATTAAGAAAAGCACTCTTCACATCCATTTGTTGCAACTTGAAGTTATGATGAGAAGCATAAGCAATCAACAAACGAATAGATTCAAGGCGAGCAACGGGAGCAAAGGTTTCACCATAGTCGATACCCTCGACTTGGGAGTAGCCTTGTGCTACCAAACGAGCCTTGTTGCGAACGATAATTCCATGAGCATCTTGCTTGTTCTTGAATATCCACTTGGTTCCAATGACATTATGGTTCCCCGTTGGCCTTGGCACCAATCTCCACACCTTGTTATGCTCGAAGTTGTTGAGTTCTTCATGCATGACATTGAGCCAATCCGGATCCTCGAGCGCCTCATAGACCTTTTGGGGCTCAACACAAGAGACAAACACGTGATGTTCACAATAGTTTGCTAATTGTCTACGAGTGCTTACCCCCTTTCTTAAGCTTCCAAGCACATTCTTCATGAGATGATCTTTGGTAGTGAGCTTGGAGGCAATCTTGGCGGCACGACGCTCCAATTCCTCCTCAAGAGATAGTTGAGGAACGGTAACTTGATCATCTTGAGCGTCGTCTTGAGCTTGTTCTTGATCTTGAGCTTGCTCTTGATCTTGAACTTGCTCGGTGGTGAGAACTTGACCTTGGGCATCACATGGTGGTTCACCACCATCTTGAGGTTGATCTTGCCCTTGATCTTGTTCATTTGATTGAGGGCCTTCACTTTGTTCTTCGGAAGCGTGTGGGTCTTGCGTTGGTGATGGTTCCACTTGAGTGGAACATTGTCCTTCTCCTTCGGCCACAAGGGGTTCCTCAATGGGTAGGATATGACCAACACCCATTCTTCTTATGGCTTGGGGAGGAATTTCATCACCTACATCACAAGTACCACTTTGCTCCACTTGGGAGCCGTTATTCTCGTCAAACTCCATGTTACACGTCTCCTCAATGAGTCCGTTAGACTTGTTGAGGACACGGTAAGCATGAGAGTTTGTAGCATAACCAACAAATATGCCCTCATGAGCTCTAGCCTCAAATTTAGACAAACGAACACCTTTCTTGAGAATGAAACACCTACACCCGAACACCCGGAAGTACTTGAGGTTAGGCTTGTTACCGGTGAGTATCTCATATGGAGTCTTGTTCAAGCCTTTGCGGAGATAGAGCCGATTGGAAGCATGACAAGCGGTGTTGATGGCTTCGGCCCAAAAGTTGTACGGCGACTTGAACTCCGCCATCATGGTCCTTGCCACATCCATCAATGTCCGGTTCTTCCTCTCCGCTACACCATTTTGTTGAGGGGTCTAAGGAGTAGAATATTGATGCTTGATCCCCTCATCACTAAGAAACTCATCCAAGGTGTAGTTCTTGAACTCGGTGCCGTTGTCACTTCTTATTGTCAAGATCTTTGCATTGTGTTGGCGTTGAGCTTCATTTGCAAAGTCGATGACGGTTTGTTGGGTCTCGCTCTTCCTTTTGAAGAAATATACCCAAGTGTATCTTGAATAATCATCCACAATCACCAAGCAATACTTTCTACCCCCAAGACTATCAAAGGATGGAGGTCCAAAGAGATCCAAGTGAAGGAGCTCCAAGGGCCTCTTCGAGTAGATGATAGTCGTGGGAGGGTGAGCCTACTCATGTAGCTTTCCTTCGATACAAGCACTGCAAGCACGATCTTTGGCAAAACTAACATTTGTTAGTCCACGAACATGGTCCCCCTTGAGAAGACTTTGCAAAGATCTCATATTGACATGGGCTAAACGGCGATGCCAAAGCCAACCCACATCAACTTTAGCCATTAGGCATGTCGCGATCTTAGTGGGTCTCTCCGAAAAGTTAATCACATAAAGACCGTTCTCGACATGCCCAACAAAGGCTACTTTAAGAGTCTTGCTCCACAAGAGGGCCACGGTATCAATATCAAAGAAAGTGGCAAAGCCCATGGGTGCAAGTTGACGAACGGAAAGTAAATTGTATGCAAGGGACTCAACAAGCATGACTTTCTCGATCGTGAGATCATGAGAAATGACAACCTTGCCAAGACCCAATACCTTAGAAGACGAGGCATCACCCCACTCGACATTGGTGGGCATAGATGAAATCTTGTGCACGTCCACCACCAAGTCCTTGCTTCCGGTCATATGATTTGTGGCTCCACTATTGAGCAACCATGATCCCCCACAGGAAGCAAACACCTACAAGAGATCAATGCTTGGTTTTAGGTACCCATTTTGTAATGGGTCCTTTGATGTTAGCAACAAGTGTCTTAGGAACCCAAATAGACCATTCAATGTACTCATAAGGAGAACCAACAAATTTAGCATAAACATGCCCATCACTAGCACGGCATACCACATAGGAAGGGTTAAAGTCGCCGGCTATGTTGGAAGGGGTGGCATTGCCCTTCTTGACACCACCACCCTTCACATTGTTCTTCTTCTCCTTAGGAGCACCCTCTCCCTTCTTCACAAAAGTTTGCTTGAGAGGAGGAGGTTGTTTGGCCTTGTCATTTTTCTTATTGTTCTTGGACTTGGGTGCAAACCCAATTCCCTTCTTGCCCACCACTTCCTTTTGATTGCTCAAAAGTTTGTTGAGGTTCTTCTCACCTTGTATGCAAGACACAAGGCCTTTCTCAAGTTGCTCCTTTAACTTCGCATTCTCCTCCACAAGGTGCACATGCTCACAACATGGGTTAGTAGCATTTGCATTATCAATTAGAACCATATGAGGAAAGGTGGCTTTCTCCTTGGTTAGCTTCACTTGGAGTTGATCATGAGACTCTTTGAGGCTAGCATGAGCACCCTTCAAGGCCTTGTGAGCCTTGTCAAGTACATCAAACTCCTCCTTGAGTCTAGCATGGTCAACCCCAAGTTTAGCCTTCTCGGAATTGAGCACACGAGATACAACAAGAGCATGATCAAGATCTTTCTTTAATTTAGCATGATCATCGTTGTATGACTCCTCAAGAGCCAAACAATGATCACGCTCTTCCTCAAGCGCATTAGAGAGATCTGATATCTCATCGGCATAGTCATGACTATGCCCTTCCATCTTAGAGATGGTTTCTTCGTGAGCCTCGATCATGTCATTGGCTTCACCAAGTTGTTCCAAGAGAGCAACAAAGTGCTTCTTGGATTTACCCTTGAGCTTACTCATAAAAGACTCAAATTCATTTTTCTCCTCATTCGACCCCTCACTTTCATCAATGCAATCCATCAAGGAAGGATTAGTAGTGATGGTAGTTTTGATGTTGGGGGTTACCTTGTTGGTGGCTTTAGCCATGAGGCACTTGGCGGTGATGTTCTCGTTGGGTGACTCGAAGAGGGACACCCTTGGAGTTGTTGCAATGGCAACGGAGGCCATGGCAACCGTCTCACCATCTTCATCATCATCATCATCATCCTCATTGTACTCTTCTTGTGCCACCAACCCCTTAGGAGGAGTCTTCTTGGCGAAGTTGTTCTTGTTGGGGAAGGACTTGGCCTTGTCTTTTCGGATAAGCTTGCCACCATTGTCTTCCCTCTTCTCGTATGGGCACTCCGCAACAAAGTGGCTCACATTGCCACAATTATAGCATGTCCTCACGCGTTGCTTGCCCTTGATGCCACTTGAGTTGTTCTTGTTGAAGTTGGGCCTTGAATTCTTCTTGCTCCAAAATTGCCGTGAAGCGAGAGCCATGTGCTCATGATATGCGTACTTGGTATCTTCGGGGCAACACTCCTCTTCTTCCTCTTCACCCTCTTCTTCCATGCTAGCCTTGGCCTTCAAAGCAAGGTTGGGCTTCTTTGCTCGTTGAGAACGCAACACCGCATTGTCGGCGGTCTTGTCCAAGATCCTCCTTGCAACAAACTCATCCAACACTTCACTTGAGGACAAGGAGTGAAAGTCCGGCCTTTGACGGATGACGGAGGACATTGCCTTATGGTAAGGCATCATGGCTTTGAGAAACTTGCGCTTGATCCAATTGTCATCCGTATCCTTACTCCCATGATCTCGGAGTGAGACCGCGAGAGTGGTTAGTCTCCGGTAAAGTTCTCGAGGTTCTTCATCTTCAATCATTGCAAACTCATCTGCTTCATCTTGCACCACTTCAAAGTTTGAGCGTTGAATACTTGCGCTTCCCTTGTAAATGGAAACAACATGTTGCCATGCTTCCTTGGCCACGGTGAATGGTCGGAGGTGCGCAATATCTTCGGGTGGAATTGCTTCTTGGAGAATGAAGAGAGCGGACTCGTTGAATTGATGATCCGTGGCTTCTCTAGGAGTGAAGTTGCTTGGGTCGTGCGGGTAGAAACCTTGCTCAATAATTCTCCAAAGATTAGTAGAACTATGATTTAAATGACGCTTAAAGCGATAAACCCAAGAGGCAAAATCCTCATTTTTCGCAAGCTTAGGAGGAGGACCAACATGATTTATATGCGTGGAGGGAACCGGTCCTCCATAAACGGGTGGAAGTTCAACATGGGCAAAGATGCCGCTTCCACTTCTACCACTAGGCAAAGGAGCTAGATCACTAGTAGCTTCCCCCTTTTTGGAGTTAGCATCCGTCACCTTGGTAGTGGGATCGACCACTTCCAACAGTGCGGTGGATAATTTAAGACCATCAAGAAACTTCTCAAGCATGCCTTTGACCTCGGCCGTCATGGAGGTTTTCAATGTGTCCAAGGCCACATTGAACTCCTCACGAGATACCGAGGAACCCCCATCGGCCGCGGACAAGATGGGACTAGCACCGGAGTGCTCCTCCGCACCGTCTATGGTGTCAACCATACTCTTCGGACGGCAAAGTCCTTAATAAAGAGACGAGGCTCTGATACCAATTGAAAGGATCGATATGGTTGACTAGAGGGGGGGTGAATAGGCAACTAACAATTTTTAGCTTTTCTTTACCAATTTAAACTTTGCATCAAAGTAGGTTGTCTAGATATGCAACTAGGTGAGCAACCTATATGATGCAACAACAACAAGCACACAAGCAAGCAAGGAATACAACACAAATTAAGCTTGCACAAGTAAAGGTAAGAGATGACCAAAAGTGGAGCCGGTGGAGACGAGGATGTGTTACCGAAGTTCCTTCCCTTTGAGAGGAAGTACGTCTCCGTTGGAGCGGTGTGGAGGCACAATGCTCCCCAAGAAGCCACTAGGGCCACTGTATTCTCCTCACGCCCTCACACGATGCGAGATGCCGTGAATCCACTATTGGTGCCCTTGGAGGCGGCGACCGAACCTTTACAAACAAGGTTGGGGCAATCTCCACAACTTAATTGGAGGCTCCCAACGACACCACGAAGCTTCACCACAATGGAATATGGCTCCGCGGCGACCTCAACCGTCTAGGGTGCTCAAACACCCAAGAGAAACAAGATCCGCAAGGGATTAGTGGGGGAAATCAAATTTCTCTTGGAGGAAGTATAGACCGGGGCCTTCTCAACCAATCCCTAGAGAATCAACAAGTTTGATTGGCTAGGGAGAGAGATCGGGAGAAAATGGAGCTTTTAGCAACAATGGAGCTTGGGGAAGAAAGAGGTAGTCAACTTGGGGAAGAAGACCCCCCTTTTATAGTGGGAGGAAAGATCCAACCGTTACCCACTGATTCAGCCCGCGACATGCGGTACTACCGCACAGTGCCGTGGTACTACCACAAGGTCTGACGGTACTACCGCTCCACCATGCGGTACTACCGCTCCCGCGGTAGAGACCAGACGAGGCCCTGTTGTGTTGAAACAACGAGCGGTAGAACCGCCAGAGCGGTACTACCGCGCGCCCTTGCGGTAGTGGCGGTACTACCGCGCGCCCTTGCGGTACTACCGCAAGGCAGGGTTCGACTAGGCTGGGAAGGCACGGACTAATAAAATTACATCCGTGGCTACTTCCGCTGAATCTCGGTCTGTGCAAAAATCCGGTACGGTACTACCGCATGCTAAGAGCGGTACTACCGCGTAGGGCGCGGATGTAAAAAATTACTTCCGCTCCTACTTACGCGCATGCTAGGGTTCTGGGCTAGAGGCCACGGTACTACCGCACCCGAGGAACGGTACTACCGCATGGCGCGGTACTACCGCTTCCCTGGCCGGTACTACCGTGGGCCACTGCGGTACTACTGCTCCGTTGAGCAGTACTACCGCACACCATAGAACTATAGCACTTGGGAGCCTTCATTTTGTAAAGACACAGATAAACGGACGGTGCTCCAAAGAAGCAAAGGAAAGGTGGTGCAAAGGAACATACGTGTACGTGTTGATTTCACCCAAACCTTTCCGACGCGGACCCCCTCTTAATAGTACGGCTTTCCTACGACTCAAATCCACCGAAAAGAAGCGTAGAGAAACGCCGTCTTCACTAGGCTCCGAGGGGCACCGAATCGTCTTGTGCCTAGACATGAGATATCTGAAATGCTCAATGCACATGATTAGTCCGCAAATGCATTGTCATCAATCACCAAAACCACATAGGGAAGAATATGCCCTTACAGTAACGATATCCACCGCGCACGTCAACACTCATCGGGCCGCACACATCAGTATGTATGATTTCCAACAAGTCAATTGCCCGTTCCATTGTTCCGGAAAATGGGGTTTTAGTCATCTTGCCCATGAGGCATGATTCGCATGTGTCAAGTGATTCAAAATCAAGTGACTCCAAAAAGTCCATCAGCATGGAGTTTCTTCATGCGCTTTACACCAACATGACCTAAGCGGCAGCGCCACAAGAAAGTGGTATTATCATTATCAACTCTACATCTTTTGGCCTCAATGTTATGAACATGTGTATCACTACGATCGAGATTCAATAAACCATTCACCTTGGGTGCATGACCATAGAAGATATTATTCATGTAAACAGAATAACCATTATTCTTTGACTTAAATGAATAACCGTATTGCAATAAACACGATCTAATCATGTTCATGCTCAACACAGACACCAAATAACATTTATCTAGGTTCAACACTAATCTTGAAGGTAGAGGGAGCGTGCGATGGCGATCACATCAACCTTGGAAACACTTTCAACACACATCGTCACCTCACCCTTAGCTAGTCTCCGTTTATTCCGTAGCTTTTGTTTCGAGTTACCAATATTAGTAACTGAACCGGTATCTAATACCCAGGTGCTACTAGGAGTACTAGTAAGGTACACATCAATAACACATATATCAAATATACTATTGT
Source organism: Thinopyrum elongatum (assembly GCA_011799875.1). NCBI lineage: Eukaryota > Viridiplantae > Streptophyta > Magnoliopsida > Poales > Poaceae > Thinopyrum > Thinopyrum elongatum. The sequence goes on along the minus strand of CM022303.1, from coordinate 297,332,936 downwards.
TGAAGTTGCCAGCCTTCTTATCTATTGGGGTAGTTTCGCTACCAGTGACCTTTCCCCTTACAATAGAAGCACTTAGTCTCGGGTTTAGGTTCAACCTTGGGTTTCTTCACTGGAGCGGCAACTGGCTTGCCATTCATGAAGTTTCCCTTCTTGCCCTTGCCCTTCTTGAAACCAGTGGTCTTGTTAACCATCAACACTTGATGCTCATTCTTGATTTCTACCTTCGTGGCCTTAAGCACCGCGGACATCTCCGGGATAATCTCCATCCCTTGCATGGTATAGTTCATCATGAGGCTCTAGCAGCTTGGTGATAGTGACTAGAGAACCCTGTCAATCACTATCTTATCTGGAAGATTAACTCCCACTTGATTCAAGCGATTGTAGCACCCAGACATTTTGAGCACATGCTCACTAGATGAGCTATTCTCCTCCATCTTGTAGGCAAAGAACTTGTCAGAGGTCTCATACCTCTCAACACGGGCATGATCCTGAAATACCAATTTCAGCTCTTAGAACATCTCATATGGTGTTCAAAACGCCTTAGGAGCCCCGATTCTAAGCCGTAAAGTATGGCGCACTAAACTATCAAGTAGTCATCTGAACGTGTTTGCCAGATGTTCACAACATCCACAGACGACGCTAGAGGGGTTGGCACACCAAGCGGTGCATCAAGGACATAAGCCTTCTGTGCAGCAGTGAGGACAATCCTCAGACTACGGCCCTAGTCCGCATAATTTCTTACAATATCTTTCAACTTAATCTTTCTCTAGCAACGTATTGAAACAGGGAGCTACAACGCGAGCCATTGATCTACAACATAAATTTGCAAAGGTAACTTAGACTATTGTTCATGATAAATGAGTTCAATTAATCATATTACCTAAGAACTCCCACTCAAATCAACATCCCTCCGGTTGTCCGAGTGTAACACGATCCAAATTCACTAACCCAAGTCCGATCATCACATGAGATGAGGTGGTTTCAATGGTGAACATCTCCATATTGATCATATCTACTATATGACTCGTGTTCGACCTTTCGGTCTCTTGTGTTCCGAGACCATGTCTGTACATGCTAGGCTCGTCAAGTTTAACCCAAGTGTTCCGCATGTGCAACACTGGCTTGCACCCGTTGTATGTGAACGTAGAGTCTATCACACCCAATCATCACGTGGTGCTTCGAAACGACGAACTTTCGCAACGGTGCACACTTAGGGAGAACACAATTTTATCTTGAAATTTTAGTGAGGGATCACCTTATAATGCTACCGTCGTCCTCAGCAAAATAAGATGCATAAAAGGATTAACATCACATGCAAATCATAAGTGACATGATATGGCCATCAACTTGTGCTTTTGATCTCCATCTCCAAAGCACCGGCATGATCTCCATCGTCACCGGCATGACACCATGATCTCCAATATCATGATCTCCATCATCGTGTCGCCATCGGGGTTGTCACGCCAACCATGCTTCTACTACTATTGCTACCGCTTAGCGATAAAGTAAAGCATTACATAGCGCTTAATGATTGACACACAGGTCATACAATAATTAAAGACAACCCTATGGCTCCTGCCGGTTGCCGTATGCATCGACATGCAAGTCGATATAAAATATTACAAACATGATCATCTCATACATCAAATATACTTCATCATGTCTTTGGCCATATCATATCACAATATACCCTGCAAAAACAAGTTAGACGTCCTCTAATTGTTGTTGCATGTTTTACGTGGCTGCTATGGGTATCTAGCAAGAACGATTCTTACCTACGCAAAGCCACAACGGTGATATGCAAGTTGCTATTTAACCTTCTACAAGGACTGCCTTTGTCGAATCCGATTCAACTAAGGTGGGAGAGGCAGACACCCGCCAGCCATCTTTATGCAACAAAGTCACATGTCTGTCGATGGAACCGGTCTCATGTACGTGGACATGTAAAGTTGGTCCGGGCCGCTTCATCCCACAATACCGCTGAATCAAGAAAAGACCAAGGAAGGAAGCAATCTGAATATCAACGCCCACAAACTCCTTTGTGTTCTACTTGTGATGTCATCTACGCATAAACCTGGCTCTGATACCACTATAGGGGAACGTTGCATGGGAAACAAAAAATTTCTTACGCTCACCAATATCCAATCTAGGAGATGACCATCTACGAGAGGAGAGATTGGATCTACATACCCTTGTAGATCGCTAAGCAAAAGCGTTAAGAAACGTGGTTGATGTAGTCGAACGTCTTCGCGATCCAATCACGATCCGTCCCGCGAACTCCTGATCCAAGTGCCAAACGGATGGCACCTCCGCGTTCAACACACGTACGGCTTGATGATGCCTTCACCTCCTCGATCCAGTGAGCGATGGTAAAGTAGTAGCTCGAGCCCTCCGGTAGCACGACGGCGTGGTGGCGGTGGTGGTGGAGAAATCTCGACAGAGCTTTGCTAAGCACTACGGAGAAGAAGAGGGATGCGAGGGAGAGGAGAGGTAGCGCCGTGGCGTGGAGATGTGCTCAAGGGTTGCGGCTGCCTCCTATCTACCTCTCTATATATAGGGGAAGGGAGGAGGGGCTGGTGCCCCTAGGGTTTCCCCTAGGGGGGGCGGCGGCCAGGGCAGATGGGATCTCCCCTAGGGTGACTTGCCCCCCAAGCCGGGTGGAGGGAAACCGTAGAGGAGGGCGCCCCACCTCTCCTGGTCACGTGGGAAAGGGTGAGGGGGGCGCACAGCCCCTTAGTGGGCTGGTTTGCCCCCTCCCCCTTGGCCCATGGGGCCCCCCAACACTTGCTGGGGCCCCCCGAAACCCCTTTCGGTCATGTTGGTCATCACCCGGTACCCCCGGAACACTTCCGGACTCCAATACCCTTCGTCCAATATATCAATCTTCACCTCCGGACCCTTCCGGAGTTCCTCGTCATGTCCGGGATCTCATCCGGGACTCCGAACAACCTTCGGTAACCACCATAACAACTCAACTACACTTATATCGTCACCAAACGTTAAGTGTGCAGACCCTACGGGTTCGAGAACTATACAGACATGACCGAGACACCTCTACAGTTAATAACCAATAGCGGGACCTGGATGCCCATATTGGTTCCTACATATTCTACGAAGATCTTATCGGTCGAACCTCGATGTCAAGGATTCAGCTAATCCCGTATGCAGTTCCCTTTGTCTATCGGTATGTTACTTGCCCGAGATTTGATCGTCGGTATCTCCATACCTAGTTCAATCTTGTTACCGGCAAGTCTCTTTACTCGTTCCATAATACAAGATCCCGTGACTAACTCATTGGTCACATTGCTTGCAAGCTTATTGTCATGTTGTATTACCGAGTGGGCCCTGAGATACCTCTCCGTCATACGGAGTGACAAATCCTAGTCTTGATCCATGCCAACTCAACAGACACCCTCGGAGATACCTGTAGAGCACCTTTATAGCCACCCAGTTACGTTGCGACGTTTGGTACACACAAGGTACTCCTCCGGTGTCAGTGAGTTGCATGATCTCATGGTCATAGGAACATATACTTGACATGCAGAAAACGATAGCAACAAACTTGATACGATCACATGCTACGTTTATAGTTTGGGTCTTGTCCGTCACACCATTCTCCTAATGATGTGATCCCGTTATTAAATGACAACTCGTGTCCATGGCTAGGAAACCATAGCCATCTTTGATCAACGAGCTAGTCTGGTAGAGGCTTACTAGGGACATGTTGTTGTCTATGTATCCACACATGTATTTGAGTTTTCGATCAATACAATTCTAGCATGGATAATAAACGATTATCATGAACAGGGAAATATGATAATAACTAATTTATTATTGCCTCTAGGGCATATTTCCAACACTGACGTCCTCGTCGTATAGATGTATTAACTTCCTCTTCTGTTGCGATATAAGCGGGGTTGACCATCACAATTGAATCTTTGCATGGTGTGTTGCGCCTCCACTCACGATTAGCTGCAATTTGCTTTGTTCTAGCTTTCTTTTGTTCTGACTGCATATTTGCATATTTCTGTCTTTCTTGTGCACATTTTTTTGCCTTTTGTGTTGGCTCCATATTTGCATATTTCTTCCTCCCTTGCGTGCATTTGTTTTTCAACTGGGTTGAATCTTTATTTTTTTATTGTTTTGCTTTGCTGATAGGCTTCACGACGCTTTTTTAGTTTTTTCTGTTTTTCTTCATTGGTCATTCTTGCATACCGCTCTCTGTCTTTTCTCCTTTGTTCCTTGGCATCCATGACTGGAGATCGCGACCCCAATTGCTTGTCTGCATGAGAGTTTTTTCATATTGTATGAATATGTCATTCATTAAAAAAAACAGATTAGATTTTGCATCATAAATAGAATGTATGAGCTACTTACAAATTACATTAAGTATGATGGACATTAGCATGAGAATATATGTGTTTATATAGTGTCATATTATTCCTAGATCCAATTTAGAAAATAGAAAAATAATATTAAAGTAAGAGCACTGATATACACATGATATTTTCGTGTAATTTCAGTACGGCGATGTAGATCAGACTTCTATAAGAGTAGCAACAAAACATATCACACTGGCAGATTAACCATCCTAATGAGTTATTAACATCGGACAATAAAAATACGACAATGTAGGTCAGACGTCTATAAATAGTGACAAAGCATATCATAATTCATACTCGCAGATTAACCATCCTAATGAGTTACTAACATCAGACAATAAAAATATCGTACACGCAAGACTTTTGTTGAAGTTATTTTACCTGGATGCAATTGTTCTTCCATAGAACCTCCATCATATCCATCTTCAGAGACATTAAGCATGGTATCTTCTTTCTTGTCCGGAACAACAACTGCCTAAGAAAACAATTTGTTTTGTGTATTTTGCTTTCGTGTGCAAATGTTCGTTGTATAATTCACAGGGGACGTCTAGGTAATGCGTATATATATGTCCAACATTGTGTAATCTTAATGGATTCGTCACGGACACAAACAAGAATCAAACCCCATCACGTTTTTTCCTTGATATTTTTTTTGAAAAATATTTTTCCTTATTGTTCATGCAGCTACAAATTGTAGTACACCAGCGTTTTTACTCCGTAGGGCATTCGTCTAGTTAATATATATTCCCTCCGTTCCTAAATATAGGTCTTTTTAGAGATTTCAACAAATGACTACATACGAAGCTAAACGAGTGAATCTACACTTTAAAATATGTCTATATACATCCGTATATGGTAGTCCATTTGAAATCTCTAAAAGAACTTATATTTAGAAACGGAGGGAGTACAAGACATAACTCTTCCCAAGCAAAATGTAACTATTGAATGCCTACAATTCGAGCTAAACTATGGTGGCAGGCGCAAGAGTATAACATTATGATTGTTGTATGTTGTGGCAACAAAAAGAAGGGAATTGCTCCACCATTGTATGCCCCACTAGCTATGTGGTCTCTTTTTGCGCAATATCCTTCTGCTACAACACATACATACATGGACATCCCAAAGCAAGGTTTCTTTTCTTTTCTTTTTTCTTGCGCAAACGACATCCCAAAGCAAGCTAGTCAAATTGGTTATTTCCTTGATCCATATTATTATTAATTGTCGCGGCTTTAGTACAATGAATCGGGGTACGAGAATAATGTGAAACATAAAGTACACCGCTCCCACGATGACACCATGTATTGCATCTGAGTGTGTGGACCAGGTACTAAGCATTTGAGAACGCAGCATGGAGATGGTTCACTCGACGTTTTGTTGCGACCTATTACACGTGTCACTGTACAAAGGCACGTCGACATCAAAGAAAGAAGTAAGGTTGCTCCTTAATCATCTATCCACAACAGTACCAGAAGTTGTAGGGTTACTTGACTGGGACATATGTCGATCCCGTTTCACCATTTCAGACTGCCAGTTACCTTCGGAGAGCCCGGTACAGCACTGCAGTTACACACTTGCTAGAATTTAGCAAGACCAAATAACTTGTGGAAACGCACGTATGCTAATTAAGCGGCCGTGCAGCCGTGCAAGCAAGGCAGCATGGCCGGTGCTCATCCCATCCCCAGGGCCAAGCTGAGCTGAGCTGCGCTGAGCCAGCCAATTAAAAGGTGTCGAGTCGAAGAAAGCAAGAGGAAACCATGCAGGAATCTCATCCCGCTCACCGGCCGGTCCATCCGTTCACACGCGGGCGCAGCTCACCTCGCCAGCCGGATCACTCGCCCTGCACTAACCTCGGTCGTCTCCATCCGCGCCACCTTGCTCGCACTTTAAATACCCCCTCGATCGCGCGCACTCAGCACTATCCGCGCACCACCGCCACCACACCAAGGCACCGGGTAGCTAGCTAGTGGAGTGGTGGACGCCCCGCCGCGCGCACGGGCAGCAAGCATGGGCCCTGCGGCGGTCGCCGTCCTGATCATCCTCTGCGCCGCCGCCGCCGAGGCCCGCGTCCCGGCCGGCCACCTCGCGACGAGGCGGCGCGACAGTGTTCCCGCGGGCGTGGGCGCATGCGCGCTGGCCGTGGCCCCCTTCGGCTACCCCTGCGAGGAGCACACGGTTCGGGCGCCGCCGTTCCTTGGACTGATCTCGACACAGATCGATCAGGTGCTCCCGTCGTGTTAGAAGATGGCCCGTCGTTGATTCATTGGCTTGTTGATTGGGGTGTAGGTGACGACGGTGGACGGGTACATCCTGAGCCTGCAGCGGATCCCGAGGGGCCGGCGCGCCAGCGGCGGCGGTGCGGGGCAGCCGGTGCTCCTGCAGCACGGCGTTCTCACGGTACGCGTGTGTTTAGTCCGTCGTACACTTCCTCCCATAAGTTAGGATAATCGCACACAGGGCATGCATGGCGCCAAACATGGTTTTATGATGGATGGTGTCATGCACGCCGGTGGACGTCGTGTGGCACAAAGAGATGTGATCGATGCCGTCATGCGTGCCCTTGAGTCTGCACGTTTGGGTGTGACACCAAAATAAGAGTCTTGCTATGCGTACCGCATACGACTCTTGCTTGTCCGATTTCATACGACATAGCAGATCAAGCCGTTCAACTCCTGATCCAAACGGCAGCACACCACTAGATTAGGCATCGTATAGAGTCGGACAGAGTAAAATCGTACGGACAGTAGTAGAGATTTGGTATGGTGCATTAATGTGAGAGATAAGGGGGACTAACGGCGCCGGGGTATGCATGCATGCAGGACGGCATGACATGGCTGCTCAGCTCGCCGGAGGAATCGTTGGCGTACATCCTCGCGGACAGCGGCTTCGACGTGTGGGTCGCCAACAACAGAGGCACCAGGTGGAGCAGCCGCCACGTCTCCCTCGACCCCTCCTCCCGGGTATCTACTCCGACTACAGTAGTCAAGGATGAATACCCTGACCAAAAAATTAAGTTGTCCTGATTAATTAACGTTGCACCTATCGTGGGCAGAGGTACTGGGACTGGTCCTGGGACGACCTGGTGGTGAAAGACATGCCGAGCCTGGTTGACTACGTCTGCAGCCACACCGGGCAGAAGCCGCACTTCCTCGGCCACTCCATGGTAAGTAAACAAGCCATTCAGAGCTTTCTCAGTCTCGAACCATTCCTCCTCCATTGCTCGTGGTCGACCGTGCTCTGCTTCTGGCACTTATGTACGTGTGTATGCAGGGCACGCTGGTGGCGCTGGCGGCCTTCTCGGAGGGCAGGACGGTGGACAAGCTCAAGTCGGCTGCGCTGCTGACCCCGGTCGCCTATCTGTCCCACATGACCACCCCCCTCGGCATACTGCTAGCCAAAGCATTCGTCGGAGAGGTACTAGTACTAGTCCAGCTGAATCCGATCTTGTTCTCGACTTTAATTGCTGTCATGCATATATAATCCGTGTGATTTTTGTTCCATGTTGACGACCAACCAGCTCATCACCATCCTCGGTGTGGCGGAGTTCAACCCAGTAACGAACGCCACTTATTCTCTCACTAGTATCTTCACAGTTCGGAGACTGATTAAATTCCTGCTTCTTCGGAGCTGGCTGACGCGCTGCTGCTTCATTGTCTGCTGCAGGCCGGCGGTGGCGAGCCTTTTCAAGGAACTGTGCCGCCATCCTGGAACCAATTGCTACGACCTCCTCACAGACTTCACAGGTACTACTCCCTTAATCAATCACTACTTTCTGCTACGCGTGCATGCATCGAGAGGTTTCAGAGCTGTGCGTCCATGGCGTGTGTGTACGGCAGGGAAGAACTACTGCCTCAACAGCTCGGCCGTGGACGTCTTCCTCCAGTACGAGCCGCAGCCGACGTCCACCAAGACCATGGTCCACCTCGCCCAGACGTTCCGCGACGGCGTGCTGTCCAAGTACGACTACGTGTGGCCGGGCGTGAACGTGGAGAAGTACGGGCAGCCCGACCCGCCGGCGTACAACATGTCCAACATACCGGCCGGCTTCCCGCTCTTCCTCAGCTACGGCGGCCGGGACGAGCTGGCCGACCCCGGCGACGTCGGCCGCCTCCTCGGCGACCTCCGGGGCCACGACCAAGGCAAGCTCACGGTGCAGTACCTGGAGCAGTTCGCGCACGCCGACTTCGTCATCGGCACCTGCGCCAAGGACTACGTCTACAACCACGTCGTCTCCTTCTTCAACCGCTTCAACTAGCAACAAACTCTCGTCTCCAACAAAGATGGGAGATTTGGAGGATGAACAGCTACAGTGCTGCAAGATTACGGAGGGGGAATTATGCTTATATACGGAGGGAGTAGCTGTGAATATGTCGATAGTACGGAAATCTCATAATCACACCAGCGTTGATCGCTACGGGTACATGCATCCGTTTATGCACAGGCTGAGGATTACCCACCTCGGGAGTGAAATGAGAGGCGATCACTGAAACTATGCCCACACGTATAACTGTACTGCGGTGCCAAAGTTTACAAAAATATATATTGTTAGTGCTATTTATTTATCGTGTTGGAGTACGATAGATCGTACTTCCTCCGTCCAGTTTTATTGAGTCCCCTCGCATTTTAGGTTACAGTTTGACAATAAAATTCACTAGTGAAATATACACTATATTTATACCACGAGAAAGCTCTTTCAAACACAATTTCAGTGATATAATTTTGTGACACACACCTCATGTTTGGTTAGCCCTGTAGATGGTCAAAATTTAACTCTTAATAAATCAGAACCGAGGAAGTAGTACAATACTATAGAAAAATAATAATGAAAGCGCTCAATCGACTAAGTCAATTTACGCGTTACTGTCAGATGTGGATTTGCTAGCGCCGCCGTGATTTGTCTTTGTTTTCGTAGTATGTACTGTGTAGTCTATCTTTTTTTTAGCAAACTATACAGTGTAGACAGGGGCGGAGGCAGGGCGGCTGGGCGAAACCCTAGCCGCGACTGCCCGCAACTCCTCCCCGCCTTCCTCTTCCCTCGCCGCCGCCGGAGGGCACCGCCGGGCGAAGCCCAGCTGGTGGCGGGGCTTCTTATCCCTCCTTCCCTCTTGGCTACTGCGCGGGACATGGCGAGCGGGCGGGGAGCGCGGCGCTCTCGCAGGGCGTTGCGGCGGCATCTCGGACGGCCGGGCCTTGGACGCCGCGGCGCCTGCATGGCGAAGGTGGCGGGGCGGGCCGACGCGGCGTGATGGCGGGTGCCGGTTCCGTTATATCTGGCGCTTGGAGTCGCGGGCTGTTGGCAGCGAGGGCCGGTGTCCTCCGTCGTGGCGGCGATGGTGTCAACATGGTAGACGCAGCGGTGTGGTGGCGGTCCTTGTGCTCTTGTCGCATCACGGCAATGATCTGCATGATCGGTCCTCCTCGACCTGGCCGTCAACGTGTTCCGGAACCACTGCCGGAGATCTTGTCCAAGGATATCTGTATCGGATAGTATCCAGTCATGCGCGTCCATATTAGCCTACGTGGCTCCGGTAGGGCGTGGCGCGAAGCTCTGTTGTTTACTGACACCATGGGACATGTCGGCATCTCAATTTTCATGGAACAGACAACGAAGAAGAAAGTCTTGATGGCTATGATCAGAAGATCAATAAGGCGCAGGGGGCCTTGTAGGCGATGGAGTCAACCAGTGTTTGATAACTTTCAGTAGCAGCAGTGTAAGTGGGGGCGGTAGCAGAGGAGGATTTCATTTTTTGTGGTGCTCCTCGGGTGCCGAGTCGTGGCTTGAGGGTGAAAACTTAAGGTCTAACCTTCATTAGTTGTGCCTGGCAATTGCCTTGTTGAAGGTATTGTTTAGAGAGTTCGATCTTTCTCCAGGGTGAAAACCTATGATCTTGGATCGAGCGATGACGACGCTTGTGCACTGTTTTCTTCTTGAAGGTGTCGCTTTTGGAGACCTTTTATATTTCCGGGTGCTTTCATTGATGGTGGTTGTGTGCTGATGCTGAGAGGAGTTGATCACTTTGACGAGGCCATTTTTTCTTTTCTTTTTTCTTTTTCTTTTTGGGTTGTGTGCATCTTAGGTGTCTTTGTGACTTCTTATCAGTGCAGAGATTGGGTGTAATTGATATCTTCGCGGTATTAATATATTCCTCTTTTAAAAAAAATGGGTGGAGGCAGAGGCCGGCCAAGGCCCATCTGAAGAATCTGAATTTGTTGTTGAATGCTCATGAACAGTAGTTTTTTCTGAATTTTTTCTATAGCTGGCCCTCCTTAACATCAAGATTCATTGATCATGCCGCCACCACTTAGTACTCCCTTTGACCTAAAATAAATGTCACTAATTTATTAAACTAGCTACGCTCATTTTTAGACAATTACTGAGCCCGTAAGCCAGGGAAGTGAGTACGTATTTTTAGGCCCGTCATATTACCATCACGGTGGTTATTATACGATTGATGTGTAAAAAAGAGCTATCCTCTTGTGCATCATTACTGGTGCGTGGTAGCTGCTGCATGTAGCGAGATATATGCTTCCCTCGCCTGAAGAGTTTGCTCATTTGATTCATTTTTTCTTTTTGTTTTTCCTGCTGGGTTTTTTTCACGGTTTTATTTTTTCCCTTGTTTTCTCATCATCTTTTTCATCTCTGTCATAGTTTTTACTGGTTTTGCTCCTTCCTTTCTTGTTTCCTTCGTTTTTCTTATATTGTTATGATGTCTACTTTTTCATACACATAGTACATTTTTTTTGTACGCATCAGGAACGTTCGTTAGGTACAGGTTTAACATTTAGGACATACAAGATTAACATTTTTTAAACATATGTCTTTTTTTCATAAACATTGTATATTTTTTATATACATCAAGAACATTTTTTGTATACACGTTTAGCATATTCCAAATACATGATTAACATTTTCTTATAATATATTTTTGATGTTTATTTTTTTCATACATTTTGTACATTTTTTATACATCAAAAACATTTTTTTATACATGTTTAACATTTTTAAATATTGATTAATATTTTTAAAATTTTACATATTTTATATCTATTTTCCCATACACATCATACATTTTTTGTATATCGGAAACATTTTTTATACACATTTAACATTTTTTAAATACATGATTAATATTTTTAGAAAATTTATATTTATATTTATTATTTTTTCAATACACATTGTACATTTTTCGTATACACCGAAAAAATTCTATACACAGTTAACATTTTTCTAAAATGCATGATTAACATTTTCAATTGTTTTATCTAAAATTTATTTTGTATATATATATATATATATATTTACAATATTTAGAAGTATTAAAAAAGTAAAAAAAGTAACTAAAAAGTAAAAGAAAACGCGTAAAAACCCAGAAAAACAAGGCTGTTGCTGGTGGCTTGCCACGAGCTCGGCTGGCCCAGTCTCGCGCTCGCGCGCAGGCGAGGCTGCCCTATGTCTCCCAACAAGCGAGACGTTATGCACGCCCGCTTCATGTGGTGTAGGAGATTTATTTCCCGAAGTGTGTTTTTTCTTGGTCTTTGTGCTTTGGCTCTTGGGCCTAAGAGTAGCATGGGCTTGGCCATGTTAGAATTGGCCTCTTTTATTAGACTAGTAGAATGCCCGTGCATTGCTACGGGCTACAATGCATATAAATGAATCAGACAAATAATTAAGGTCGTCCGTAAGATCGAAACTCATTTCTCCCTCCTACGTCCAGGCGTGTTCGTCCAAACTCATTTCTCCCTCCTACGTCTAGGCATGTTCGGACATCAAAGAGGCCTAACGGGCTCCCCACAATCCAACCGTCTGGGCAGGCCTGGCTCCTCCAAGTCCATCCCATATGCTGGGAAGAAATGTGGTTGTCCGGACTATCCTCTATGTTATCTCCAACACATGGCCCCATCTCAAAAGCTCCACCCTACAATGCACCCTTCCCTTTTTCTGTCAGACCCTCCCCTTCCCGCTTGGTTTCCTGCCATAGCGGGACATTTCTCGCTGGAACACTCTTCTTTAAAACCGGATAACGCCCACCTCACCTTCGCTATAGCGCATCTCTCCTCCTCAGACCATTGCTACTCTTCCTCCACCTCTTCCTTAGACTTCAAGAATCCGTCGGGAAATAAGTAGAAGCAACCAAAGACGTCATTTGCCGATAAGCCACCGCCTGTTTACTTAGATCATCATATATAATCATGCGTGCATTCCATTATCATGGGGCCAAGATATTTAGATTGCAGTAAATATCGAGTAGGTTAGCATGCGATTGCACGTCCATCATTTGTATAATATTGCCCTTTGCCCCGTTGATAATAAATGAAACAAAATTTCCATTTCCTCTAGCTATGACTGAAACTGCCACCCCACATAAATGGAAGTGGGGGAACATGGGGGGCTTCACTGTTTCAAAAAGACGCCTTGGGAATCATGTTTTTTTTGCAAGTATTACATGCATTTCTCTAGCATGTTAAAAGACCAAGTTCTGGAGCAATTGGTATATAAGTGTATACATACATCATGGTGATGACAAGATAAGTATTTTGAAATTTGGTATAATGGACAAAATTGAATATGAGCATGATAGACCGGAAACACAATTTGGCTCCCGGGAGAACGTGCTCCTGCCCGTGGAAAATGAATTTTGAAATGTCAAAAAAATACTAACAAAATTTGTATGTGTTCTTTTTTAAATCCAAATGCTACCTGAAAATATAGGCAAAAATGTGAAGCATTTTGGCCTGTGCAAAAAAGAAAAAACAAATTGAACATCAATTGTTACCCCAAAATGTCGCATCCAAATTTGTTCTTTTCACCAACGAAATGCTGCTGCTCCGTTTTGCATGAAATTTGTCAAGCATGCTTGCGACACTAACACGAACATCTATGAAAAATTTCATAATTTTGTAAAAAATTCTACTGTTTTTTGATTTTACTGTTCATCCGGGTGCATATGCACCCGGGAGCCAAAACGCCTCGCCCCATAGTAGACCATGTTAGGTAGAATCCTGAGTGAGTGAATCTATGTTGTAAATTTCATTATAGACCATGCCTACATATTATTTGCCCGAACAATTAGGGCGGATCATGTGATAGTTTTCACTACTGGAATCGCCGAGTAGAGTTTCTTGGGAACTCAGTAAAGCCAAATAAACTCAGCCATGCGTTTGCCGAGTTCCATCCTCGGTAGAGGGACTTGGATGATTTATATCCCATAGTTCTCATCTAGTACTACTGTGAAATACTATAAGAGGTACAAGATGATTAGTTTAGAATGAAGTAGATAATAAAATAGAAAAGGGAAGAATTGAAATGAAGTAGAATTAACTTCCAATAGTCACATTGCACTACTGAGACTAACTAAATTTGTACTCCCTCCGTTCTGATTTGAACTAAAACCACGACGAGTAAATCGGAACGGAGGGAGTATTACTTAACTGGCGACATTTTAAGGACGTATAGTTAGCTTCAGATTCAGATTATAAACAAAATAGTGTTGAAAGAAACGTCAAATCACCATAAATTTGGAAGGCAGCCTTTTACAAGGAAATATCACATATTTTTTTTTGAAATGAATGATCATTAAACTCCATAAGATTTCTCTCCTAAGAATATCTAAGACATGGATCTAAAGAGCAACAGTAACCGAAGAACAACAAGCACCTGAACATCCTCGATGGTGAGACTTCAGTTGAGGTTGGGATGTGCGGCCGGGAACTTCCAGAAGTCAAACATCCAAAACTGATCCGTAGAAGGACATGCATAAGCAAATAAGAGTAATCTAAAAAATAAGGCAAACATATATCCCCAAGCCATCTGCACATGATCCCGCCCGCGGTTCTTCCACTGCCCCTAATCTAATTCCCAACTCCAATAATCAGAGGAATATGAATAATACCATGGACAAGATTGATTTAATGAAAATGAAACACGAGCGCAAACATTGATCTATTATCAAGAAATAATCACTACTAAGAAAAAGCCTAGCAGTAGCGCGGGTTTTAGGTATATCAGTAGCGCGAGGTCCCGCCCTACTGATACGGCGCTACAACTAATCTGTATCAGTAGCGCGTGATGGCCCGCGCTACTGCTATACATGCGTAGCAGTAGCATGCTCTGCAGCAACGCGCTACTGCTAATAGCTGCAGCGCTTTGTGTTGAGCCGCACTACTGCTATACTTCGGTAGCAGCAGCGTGCTTTGCAGCAACGCGCTGCTGCTAATAGCTGCAGCGCTTTTGGTTAAGCTGCGCTGCTGCTAGTTTTATTAATTTCTGATATATTTTTTCTGCATATTTGTTTTGTATTTGAACAGACTTTATACAATAATCTTTAGCACATACAAATGTCATCATCATACACATACAAATGTAATCATAGCATACACATACAAATAGTCTCATCAAATCATGTCATCATCATAATCATCATCCAACACAAAGTGGTCTCTCGTCATCATCTCGAAAATAGCGATACAAGTCTCGAATACTTGCAACTACATCGTCATCCATCTAAACAATGATATACATGAGAACCTTAGCAGTGTCGAATACTCCTGGCGTAGAACTTCTTCGCCATCGATGATCTATGCACCTGCATCGTCACATGAGTCGATGATATGCAACATATATAGTTGAGCAACAGAAAGAGACAGACTTGGCAAAAATAGAAGCAACATATCATAAGCATAAATAACAAAGTTCATCGTACCCAAAATGCCCTAACTAGAGTGATCTTCGCTAGTTGAGGATGACGGTTTAATTACATCACAAATAAAGTTTCGTCATGCATAACTCAAAGTTTCGTCATACAGAAAGTATGGACTAAACGGACACATTGTCATATATCGTCAATCACTCCAACATGTCGTGCCATCCATCCAAGTCAGGGAGATAGTCCCCGAGCTTAGTGAAAGGCTTCAGGTCGAGACGCTGAGCCGATACGCGTGTTCGGACGTCTTCCCGCGACATTTGCCCTTCTTCGTAGAACATCCCTGTTTTTTTTACGACCTCCTTCATGATGATTTGGGCAAGTTCACGCTGGATGTGATAGAACTCAGCTCGAAGTCGATGATCCTGGATATCTCCTAGGTTCTTTGCCCATTGCAGAATATGGGCATCGCCGGATGTAGGTGACATGCGAAGGTTCTGCTGATCCCGTCTGTACTCCAGCATGTGGTGGAGGACATAGAATCCATCACTAAGAGTACCACTCGGTTGCTGGATGCAGCAGAAGTCGGTCTTATGGCCGAAGCAGGGCTTGCGGTCCCTTGTCTTCCTGGTCTTGATCTCTCCACCCCGTCCGCCGTAGATAAAGATAGCACTGTCGAGAACATACTTGATGTGGGTGTAATCCTTTTTCTTCATGTTCTTCGACGAGTCCAAGTAAGAGCGTGGGAGAATCGGGGGTAAAGGATGATGAGGACGGCGCGTCCGTCGCTGCGCAAAATAAGTACACCTCAAATTAGTCTCCACTGTGCAAATGAATGATTGAAATCGAAGGAAGGATATCCGCGTGGATGACTTACATGGGATGATAAGGCACGAGAATCGTCTCCTTGTCCTTATTGGCGACCATGAAATCGGCGATGTAGTTCCTCGCGTATTCACGGTGTTTTGGGCAGACTGCCAAGAAGGCCTCGTGCATGAAGTACGGGTCAGCGACACAGATATGAGGTATCTGCTCAATCCTGATGATGTAGTTCATGTGCAAGGCAAAAAGGCGGACAAACGTAAAATTCAGTTTTTTCAAGTGAAACATGTCGAAGATGTAATCGAATCGAAGGAAGAACTTCTCCGCGGGGAATGTGTCGACGTACAACCTTTGCCGCGGCACGTTAACCACGTAGAGTGGGTATCCTGGATTTTCCGAGGCGATTAGGCTTTTCTCTCTCCGCAGCACGTCGTCATGAAGTCTCCTTAGATCGTCGTATATGGCCTCTACCGCTGCCTTAGGTAGGATCGGATGACCGGGGATATGGTGTTTTGCCGCACTGGGGATAGCTATACGGTCTTGAACCCGAGGCTGCGGAGGCGGCTGGATCATAGAAGCAGCTTTGTTGCCTTTCCTCGCTCTCTTCCTATGCTTCTTTGGTACTGGAAGGTTGTCTATAATACGTTCAGCCTCCGGAGGCGGCAATTCAGGCACCGACTCATGACGCTCAAACCCTGAGTACTCATACTGCTGAGCCATCAATCCTCCGTCGTCATAGGCGCCAGTATTGAGATACTGTAGAGTGTCATCGTCATCGTCATCCTCATCCATGGCATCGATATCATGCATTGCTTCTTCGACGGCGGCGACGTCATCAGCGACTAATGGATCCTCTTCCTCACCCCGTCCGCTATCACCCGGCACGACAGGCGACGCTAATTGGGTAGGTGGGGGTGTTGATGTTCATACCTTGCTGAGGCTGCGTGGTCGTGGGTGTGCTCCCGGCCGCCTCCAGACGAAGCAGACTCTTTGGTCACAACAGGACCCACCTCTTGCAATCGCCAAGCAGCCGCGGGGTTTCGTCGTCATCTCCCCCTAGTACCGGAGGAGCCAAATTCTCGTGGCCCGGTTTGACACTGGTCACGGAAACCTTGAAGATGTCAGGGGGGATCGGCCGGCTGTGGAACAATTGTTCCTTCGGCTTCACTATCGTCGCCTTCCCCACGTCCACCTTCTGGCCGCTGATGGTGTACAATATGGTGCACGGGGTTACGTCGGCCTGCAAAGACATGTCTGCGACATGAGACATCCGAAAGGCAACGGAAACTGGAGATTATACATTTATTGAAGAGGGCCAGTGTAACAGGTACCGTGAGGGCATTGAGCTCAGCCAAAGACGAAGCATCGCCGAGCACGTCCGAGACGGAGGACGGGCTGCTATGAGCAGGTGCGGGAGCCGGTGCAGGAGCTGGTGCGGGAGCCTGTGCAGGAGCAGGTGCGGGAGCCTGTGCAGGAGCAGGTGCGGGAGCAGGTGCTGGTGCAATGCTAGTCGAGCTGCTCCCGAAGAAGTTGGAAATGGGAAATTCCGCTGCCTCTTTATTTGGATTTTCCCTGATCCAACTGACGATAGCCGGAACCAAGACACCATACGTAGCTGCAATCTCCTGTTTTGCGGCAGCTACCGCTGCTGCGACTGTCTCAACTGATTTCTTCTCAACCGCAATCTCAACCTTCTTGTCGATGTTTTCTTCATTTAACCTCCGTCTTTCCTTTCTCTCCTCCGTGGTCTCATGGTAGTACTTCTTCCACGTGGCGCTGTCTTCGACGCCGTGCACGCGTCCATACGACGGCCGAGTGTCCACCGGGAGTCCTTTCAATATGTTCAAGGCCCGGTTGAATGGGGTGTCCCACTTGGGCCTCGCCAACGCCTCAGACGGCGAGTCGCTTTCGGCCGCAATCCTGTGCTGCTCTCTCTGCAAAAGGAACAATGATCGTTTACAAATATGACTAAACGTGCAGTCGAATTGATCAGAAGCTAAAATTACCAGCAGTCTCATGAACTCCGTCGTAACCGCGTTCGTCTCGAAAACCTTCTTCACTGGGTCCCAACGGTACCGGGCCCTGAGGACGTCACGCTCCTGCGGGACGGTGAACTACGCCAAGGGGTCTGGGATGCCCAGACTTTCGCGTTCCGCGTCCTCCTTGGCCCATATGGACCTCTTCCCCGCGTAACCACGGCTTCCGAGGTGGTGGCACCCCATGTTCCTCTCTTGAAGCCCCTTCATGTACTTCGACTTTTCTTTGGCAGCTTCGGCAACGCAAGCCTCCTTGAATATTTCGAACTGCTCTTCCGTAATTGTCGGATTATCCTTTACAATCTCGGAGTAAGGTTCCTTTTTGTCAATGATCCTTGCTTTCACCCTTACTTTTCAGGCGGCCAACGCGTCGCTAAACTTGCTCATGGCGCGTTTGTTTATCTTCTTCATTGCCGGGTCTTTATCTGGATCAGTATATTTCTTTTCATCCCGGCCCGGGAACAAGAATACCTGGTGCAGCTTCGTTAGGAGGGAGTGCTTCATATTTTCTATCTTCTTTAGTTTCTCATTGTTGATGGTGGCGGTTGTCCGTACGATGCAGCATATTTGATTGCCGTAGCACGCTCGCGCTTCCGCAGGCGCTTTTGGCTCAAAATTGTCGTCGTCCACCTCCGTGACCACCAGTCTAGTAGTGATGAGCTGGTTTGGACGTCGACGTCTCTTCTTCGGTTTCGGTTCTATACCGGCTTCGCCAGTCTCGGTGCCGTTCTTGGTGCCGGTCTGGGTCTCAACGCCAGTCTCGGCGCCGGTCTCGGTGCCGGTCTGGGTCTCAACGCCAGTCACGGCGCCGGTCTCGATGTCGGTCTCGGATGTGACAGGTGGGCCCTGCAACAACCGTTGCTTGTCGAGAAAGTTCAAATAAGCGTCTGCCGCCACGTAGACATTGCAATCACCAGAACCCTGTCCTTCATCGTTGCTAGCCATGTTTCCTACGATTAAATCTAGTCAATTAATTCTAGACCTAATAAAATGAATAATGACATAAAAAAAGGCCTATGTTTTGCAGGAACGTTGATTCCTTCCCGGTGCGGCAAATCCCGGGCACTCGATATGTCCTAGTTTGTAGCACAAGTCATGCCGAAATTCACGGAAAATTTCGGCATGACCTTTGCTAAAAAGTGGACAAATCGAGCACCTGAAATTTGCCGGAACGGAAATGAATCAACATTCCGGCAAAACATAGGCCACTCGGCTTCATTCCCTGGAAACAACAAAAGGCCACTTGGGCACAATCGAACCACTTCAATGTTGCATATAACATGAGCAAACACTATTGAGGAATTTGCATATAACATGACCACTTCAATGAAAAGATATAATCAACAATAATGGAATATGCAAATGAACATCAATGACATATATCATATAACATCAATCTTGTTTTTCGTTTACATAGCAACAATTACTTTAACCAAGTTTTTGAAAAGAAAAATAATTCTGTTTTTTGTTTATAGCTAAATGCCATAGCTACTGTTTTTTATTCATAGCTAAATACTTTTGTTTTTTGTCTAAAGCTAAAAGTCTAGGAAGGGATCATCTTTAAAATAAAACTTGCCTAAATTTTTTTCCTTGAAAAATAGTGGTCTTTTCAAAAACCAAAAACCTTTGCAAAATGACCTCACTAAACACTTCTCTGCCTAGGACATAACCCAAATTCTGTTCCAGCTATTCCTCTCACACACACACACACACACATTATTTTCTCTAACCCTTCTCTGCCTAGGACAGAACCCCATTAAATTGCAAAGGAACTCCATTTTCTCTAACCCTTCTGACCTCACCAAAATTTCCATAGTCCAAATAATTCAAATTGCATTTGAATGAAATTTGGACCAGATTCAGGTCCATAGTCCAAATAATTTTTGCTCTAAACCCTACTGCCCTAACTAAATTTTTACTCTAAATTAAATTTTTGCTCTAACCTAGCCAACCTAGTTAACCTAGCTTGTTAACCTAATGAACCTAATTAACCTAGCTAGTTAACCTAGTTAGTTAACCTATCTAATTAACCTAGTTTACCTAGATAATTAACCTAATTAAACTAGTTAACCTAGCTAGTTCTCTGTCAAAGCCCTAACTAAATTTTTGCACTAACCTATATAATTAACCTAATTAAACTAGTTAACCTAGCTAGCTAGTTCTCTGTCCAATGTTTGTGCTATGCATGAGAGAGAGAGGAGGGGTAGGGGCTTACAGAGGATGGCTCCGGTGGTGGCGAGGGAGGCAGGGGCGTCTCCGGTGACGGCGAGGGAGGCAGTGGTGGCGAGGGAGGCAGGGGCGTCGAGGGTGGCTCCGGTGGCGTTGATGAGGCCGCGCGGCTCCGGTGGCGTTGGGGGTGGCTCCGGTGGCGTCGACGACGCGCGGCTCCGGGGGCGGTGACGTCGGCAGGAGACGGCAGTGAAGTGGGGCGACGGCGAAGTGGGGAGACGGCGGCGAAGTGGGGCGAGGGATTTGGGGGAGAAGTGGTGGCCGGGGGGGGGGGGGGGGGGGGGGGAAGGGGGGGGAGGAGAGAAACCGCGCGGGGGTTAAGTCAAACGTAGCGGTAGCGCTGGTAGGCAAAAAGCACTATAGCTAAGTTAGCTATAGCGCTTGTTGCAAAACGCGCTACTGCTATAGCTATTTATTTTCCTTTTTCTTTTCTTTTTTCCTTTTCTCTTTCTATAGCGGGGGTCTACAAAACGCGCTGCTGCTATATTATCTATAGCGCTTGTTCTGAATAGACGCTACTGCTATGCCTTTCTCCTTTATTTTTCTTCTTCTTTACATTTTCTTTTTTGGTTTCTCCCTTTTCTATTTCTTTAATTTTCATTTACTTTTCTATTTGTTTTTCATTTTATTTTCTTTTCATTAGCAGTAGCGCTTTTCACAGAAAACGCGCTGCTACAATAATTTTAGCGGTAGCGCGGTTTGCCCAAGATCGCTACTACTATTCATAGCCTATCGGCTTAGTAGTGGGAATTTTAGTAGTAGCGCTTTCCTCAGAAAAAGCGCTACTGCTACACCCGTATCTGTAGCGCGGTTCATGTGCACGCGCTACGGGTAAGTAGCAGTAGCGCTTTCTTTTAACAAGCGCTACTGATAAGATTCTATGTATAAGGTTTTCCCTAGTAGTGAATATGTACTCTCTCTGTAAAGAAATATAAGAGCGTTTAGATCACTGTGATCTAAATGCTTTTATATTTCTTTACAGAGGGAGTAACCATGCAGATATGCAAATATGTTAACTTAGGTCAGAATGAATGGGTTAGATTCACCCATAGGATAGTCAACCATCAACTACCAACTATGTCACCAAAGTTGTGTGTGCATCAACCATCAACTATGAAAATGCATGATTGATCCTAAATTCCACGCTGCATGAGCTCTGACCTGCTTGTGTAGTTGGTTCATACATGCCTCTATATGATTTTTCCACGCATTATCGCATAACTTATGTCACTTTGACACTCCCAAAAAAGAAGAAATATTCAAAAAAGGAAGAGGTGGGCACCTGTTCGTGTGCGCCGTGCCATTAGAGGCAACAACTCTTCTTCTCTTCCTCCATTAGTGGCAATATATATAGTAGGTGGCTCAGATCCGATTGACGTGCTTCTGTTTGTTCCATCCTTTTCGAAAAGCACACTCGCTTGGTTCAGTTTACTTAATCTGAAGAAGAAGAAAAATAATGTCATGGGGTATATATAGTGTGCATATATGCTTTGATCAGTCAAACAAAACATATATATTTTTAGGAGAAAAAACAAAAGATAGATTACAACAAAATAAATAGGCAACCATATTAAGTGGCCAAAAAATGCAAGTTTTGAAAGAATTGGCAGTAAAAAAGCCTCTCCCGCTGCTCTATTCTGTGACAGCAAGGAAAGAGCAAGCAAGTGAATATGCAGTTATGCACACACACACATGCATGATGCATCCATCTCCTTGCCCTACATACGCATGTGGATATGGATCTGAGCGGCGTCCGCATTGCCACTGCCGCTCGCCCATGCAGTGGAGGGCGTAGAACAATGGCAAGGAAATCAATCCAACCGCTCTGCTCACCTCACAAGACCACATAAACCTCGATTGGAACTCGATGTGTGACAGATGCGACGAGATGCTCCTGCTTAGTTCTAATCATCTAGTCCATATATCTCTGGATGTGTGACAAGACGCGGGAGGCATGGAAGGAGGCTGACGATGGCGGCATCAATGACGTGGAGAAAGAGTCAGGTAGGGTTCGCCGTGGCGGGCGGGATAGAATAGCGAGGTGGCGGTGGATGTTGGTACTGGGAGGAGTCCGGCTGGCGCTGTGGCGGCGACGACGTCGCAAGAGAGAGGAGAGGAGGGAGACGTGAGCGAGCGAGGATGTTGAAGGTGTGTGCGCGCATGTTCTAGGCGTTGGACCAAAAAAACTGGACAACCAAAAAGAACGATGGAGATGGAACGTGCGGGAGAGAGAGGCTGAGGAAGGTTTGACCTGCCGCCGCCGGAGCCGACAGGCAGCATGTAGTTCGCCACCATAAGGCCTTGATCTGCAGCCCCAAGGCTTCAAATCGCTACCTCACTGAAGCCCGGAGATCGGCGACATGGAGCGCACCATGGCGGATGCCTTGAGAGAAGATAGGATGAAGCGAGGGGCGAGGAGATTGATGCTACCATGGTAGGAGAGAAGGCGAGTGACGGCGGGTCGAACCCTAGCCGGGTTGAGGAGTAGATTTGGTAAGTGCGGTTAATTGTTTTGGTAAGTGTGGGAAGGTCACAATCGTACCATTATGGAGGAGTTGAATGATGAATCATCATTCACCAATTTCCTTTTAATAGTAGAAGATTTGGTTGTTAGGAAAGGTAAGGATCGATGCATTAGGGAAGTTAAGATTTTAGCATTGATTGTCATGAAACTGGATTTCATTGTTTGGTAACGTGCTATTGGTTCCTACCCATTTGAAAAGTGGCTAGTTAGGAAAGTTTTTATTAGATGATGAAAAAACCAATGTGAAGGGGTGGTGGTGGGAGGTGAGACGAAAAAAAACCAGACGAAAAAAAGCCAGACGAAAAAAAACCATGGACGCAATCCTACCAACTGCTCCATTAGGAGTAGAGAAAACAATACATTTTTTCCATAAAACTCAGATAGTATCTATCTTATTGATTTAAATAAAAAATGTATAATAATTGTGTTATAAAATTGTTCTCACATAGAGATAAAATGGGCATGTAATTTTTTTTTGAAAAAACATCACATATTCTAAAAAGTGTTCATGTAATAAAAATATGTGTTCACATATTTAAAAATATATTTATGTAATAAGAAAGTCATGACACATGTGACCCATCCATGTTCTATTTCGAGGCCCAATGGCTCAAGGAGGCACATTTCAAAGATGTGGTCGAAGAGGTCGGTGTGGCTGGAGAAATGCGAGGCCACATACAGTGGTTGTTGTACCAAGCATATCAAAATCTGCTAAAAAACCAAGCATATCAAAAAGATCGAAGATTGAGGAACCCCACATGTGCTACTCAATTTATAACTAGGGATAAAAGGATTTTTTTTCTAGGGGTGTCATGTATATTTAGGTGGACCAGGAAGCGTTGACGATAGCCCACACACTCCACAGCTGAACCCACGGGACAATTTTCATGCGTTGGGAAGAGACCATTGGGACAGGGGGCATGCTAGTGTATAATGTAACTCTCTTTTACCAGATTATTAATAATACATCCCTCCCATACTCAAACGGGGACACAAACCCAGTCCAACTGTCGTAGGAACAAGTACGCTTACTACATCAATGTTGCCGGGGGATATAGAAATGCCACGGGCGGCCACATTATCAAAATCTAGGCAACATTGAAGAATACTTTCATTTGTATGCGTGATCATGCGGACACTGTTGCTTCTACGCACGCATACCGGGCGTGGATACTGAAATTGCTAGGGCGCGCCGATTAAACCCGATTCTAGGATCATAGACGTTATGTTTTGCAATATACAGTTTGAAAATGTGATGTTTATCAGGAGTAGCATTATGCGACTCATGTACCACAGTTGAATTGAAGTAAATAAACAATGCATGATTCTATCAACATTCCAAAGAGTGCAAATTAATCTACATATAGTAGTGAATGATCAAATTGATCACTAGAGGGAGCGGGTGAATAAAAGACTAAAAAATGTAACTTAATTTTGAATTCTACGGAATGTGCGAATAAATTAAGTTCTCTACATATGCAATCGGTGATGAGAACAACCTATATGGCAAACAAGCTAGAACCAAAGGTAAGCAATGCAACTAGCTAATTAGCAAGGCAACAAACATGTAAAGTAAGTAAAGGGGTACGGTAAAGGAGAAACCAAAAGTGAGTCGGGGACGCGGATGGATCCCGAATTCATACTCTATGAAGAGTGCTAATCTTCGTTGGAGAGGTGCCGAAGCCAAAGCTCCAAAGCGCCATCAAGTGGCTCAACCTAATCTCCCTTTTGAGTCACTTCTAACATATGATTCTTTGTGCTCCCTAGCTAGTCGCTCAATTGACAATATTCTTTGTGCTCGGTGTCGCTAGGAGAGTGGGGATCCAACCAACCCACTTAAGTCCGAATCTGAAACACCTTAGGATTAAAATGTGGAGAGGCAAAGCAACAAAGTCAAATGTTGAAGCAATACCTAACTCGATCAAGACGAGGGGACTTGCATATGATGGAGAGAATTAACTATGTATCGAATTATCATAAATTGTCCTGAATGCACCACCCGCATATAAATGCACTCTGATTTCTCCCCACCATAATATTTAGCTTAGGAGACAAACAATTGGCAAGGACCTTTACTATGATGTCGTCGAAACCGCAGGAGAGACTGGTCAACTGGAAGTGTCATCCCATGGCGCCATCCTTTTTGGTCGATGTTTGTTTCCAACCACATAAAAAACCCAATGCCCCCCACCCCCCCCCCCCCCTCCCCCCGCCGGAAGGTTTGCAACAAGTGGTAACTCTCTTAGCCCAACCAATGTATCAATAGGTAGACATGAACACCCCTAGCATCATCAAGCCACACATAAGAAAAAGTTAAGAACTCCTCTTGTGACCTCTAACGACTCTATCGAGATTGTCAATCTCACAAACCTTGATAGTTGCAACCAGTCATGAGCAAATAATGTGTTTGAAAGTATTTTAAAGTTTTAAAATTAAGTACAAAAAAATACCTTTTTAGTACAAAAAACATATAAGATCAGATTTTAACATCGTTGAAATATTCATTTACTATCTACTACTTATATTATTATTATTATTTAATTATCATTACTTATAAAAAGCACGGGTTTGGTGAATCCAAATGATACAGCTCACTGAACCACCTACATCCAATGTACCACCCTACTCCAATGATGTATTCATCGCATCAGCATAATTTGAGAACATTGATTGCATTAATTACAATGAATCTTGAAAAATCACATGATCGGTCGACGGAAAGCACAAAAACATCGATCGCCTCTGGGGCCGTCTGATTGATGGAAAATAGCGGATCTCCCCCAAACATTCACGTCGTGAATTGCAACAAGCTGGTTGTTGCGTTGTTCGCTCTCCAACTGCGGCTTTGTTGCAAAACCATCTGGAGCGTTTTTTTTCTTTTCTGAGCTTAAAGCGTTATCTTTGCAACAAATGTCATGTTGCAACAGAGGTTGTGTTGCAGAATTATTATTTTTCGTCTTTCACCTTTTTGCAACAAAAATAATGTTGCGAAAAGACTTTACAACATGAATGATGTTACCGAATTATTATTTTCGTCTTCCGATCTATGCAACAAGGGCATTGTTGCGCTCGGCCTTCTGCAACAAGAGCCTTGTTGCAGAAAAAAATGAATAATTTTTTCTTCAATCTTTGCAACAAGGAGTGCCTTATGCAGGCAAGAGGCTTGTCGCAAATCTCTGCTATACGAGGCCGCCACCTAGGACCTTTGGTCGGGCTAGTGCCGTGGCAGAGGTGAAGGGGATGCGCGCTCGCGTTCGCCAGGGATGGCTGCGGCATAGTCCAGGTCCCACCTGGGCTCGCCGGGCGTGGCTCTGCCTTGTTGTGCCTCGGCGGCTTCGACAACGACCGCTCATGCATGTTGAGGTGATGGCAGCCTCCGCTGCATCTATAACAATGACCGCATTGTGCTTGTACTCAGGCGAGCGCTTGGGCAACACTCCACGGGCCAACATCGCCTGAAGATTTGGGAGAAGATGGGGCGTACGGAGAGGAAGATGGCCAAAATAAGATAAGACTCATGAGATGTGTGGCTGAAAGAGGGATATGGCCGCCAACAGTGTGTGCACTCCGCACCGCACGATTGAGAGGATCTCACGATGTAGGAGGCGATCGGCACGAGCGAGTTATCACTCGGTTGAACAGAATCATTTTCACTGGGTTGATAGATTATATACTCTAGAAGGGAGTTTATAGTGTTTTTTAACTGTTTATAGTATTTTTTAAGAGGGTCGAAGTGGTTCAATGGGGAAATAGGAGTATCCCGCAAAAATAAAGGAAATCGTTTATTTTCAACCGATTGATAACAGTGATGCGTAAGTCGCCTCTCTCTCCGGCCACGTGTCTTCTCAAACCACCCATCGCTTTTCTCTCTCCATCTTATCTTCTCCAACAGCCAGACCATTATTTTCCTCGCGCACTCCGCTCTCTCTCTCTCTCTCTCTCTCCTGTATCCCCACCTGTATCCCCATTCTTTCTCCAATGAAGCAGCAACGAGCCACCACTGGCCAGCCCTCATCGTGACAAAGCATCATTTGCACCCCGTCTTATTCTTGTTTTGTTCCTGCAATATTCTTGTTGTGTACTGGGTTCCTTGAGCAAGACAAAACCAATCAGTGATTTATAATTGTGGTGTTCAGGTGGATGTCCCGATTAAGTACCTGAGCTTTTTCCTTGAAGACGACAATGATCTCGAGCAGATAAAGAAGGTAATATTTCAAGTTATGCTACATAAATGGGATCAGTTTATTACCAAAATAGGCTTTCGCCCCGCTATATTAATATAGCAACCACCTGATACAACAAGAAGTGCAACGCTGGAGCAAACAGCACAATCACGCCCAAGAGAAAAACAAGAGAAAGAAATGCCAGCAGCACCGGATCAACGAAAGTTGTAGTATCCCGCAACCGCTGCGCCCACCGGATACATCCACCACGCTCTAATGCCACCGAATCGCCGCGTACAAAGCAACACCTTCAAGAAGGACTGCGACGACGACGACGCTGCTGCCCGGATGAATCCTAGGATTTCTCCCGGTACATGGAGGGAAGCGGAGGAGAGGTACTCCTGACGCCCTTCAAGAAGGTTGGTGGCACCCGCAGTCGTCACCGCGTCGCTGCCGGGCAGACCCGAGAGGGATTTCACCCTACCCCTCATACCCACATCCCAGGACCAACCGGCGGCTCCACCATGCCAACCGCCCACCAACATGCGCCACCACAGTCACGAGGACACCACCATCATCTCTCCACCGCAGATGCTGCGAGGCTGGCCGAACGAAACGAGGCCACCGACGAAAGGGACTGGTAGTACCGCAGCCACGTGGGAGGGGACAACGTCCACTGGCACACGGAGTAGCAGACCGGACGCAGGAGCAGGAGCATGCCGGACCCCCTGTCCAGCCGGGCCCAGATCGGGCCCGCTAAGCTCCCGCCGTCGTGCTGCAGCCGACGCAGCACAGTAGCCGCCGTTCCCAACGTCCGTAGCTCGCTAGCCCAGCCGGAGATCAGACCAACCCGCCCTGACCCAGATCGGGCCCAAAAGGGCCCAGATCTGGGCCTGCAGGGCTCCGTCGGCCAACCCCCGCCGCCAGCCGCCACCGCCGCCAAAAGGCCGCACCCGATCTACACCGGGGCACCGCCCGCCGAGGCGCACCGTCGCCGGAGACCACCGCCCGAGCCGGGGAATCGCGAGGGGAGGAAGAAGGGTGCCGCCACCGCCAGCCTCGCCACAGCGCCGCGCGGGCAACGCCCGGCCGCGCCAGCTGGCGGCAGCGGCGGGAGGAGGAGTGGAAGGTGGGGGCTGGGCGGCGAGGGGAGGGAGGGCCGCCCCGGTCGCCCCGCTCGGGGGGGGGGGGGGGGGGGGGGGATACCGGTCCTGTCTCCAAAATCATGGGATCAGTTTATTCGATATGTTTCCTCTACATATTTTTCCTCAACTAAATGTATGTTCTGAATCTCAACGTCAGGGTTACGGGGATGGAAGCCTGCTAACTGGTGAAGTGAAGAATCTTCTTGGTGACGTTCTATATGAGCTGGTTAAAAGACATACGAGAGCTAGAGCTCAAGTGACTGAGGAGGTAATGCAATTCATTGGATCTGTCATCTTGCACACTTCTGTCCATTCTGAAGTACACAATGAGCACGGCGCAATAATATTTAGTATCTTTGCGGCAAAAAAAATATTTCGTATCCGCTGTGCTCACACGTAATTATATTATGCATATTTTGCACAGTAGCGAGCATGTATATGCAAGCACGGCCGACAGCATGGCTATAGTTTTTAACGAAATGCTCATCTCAGCAATATGCATCGATTTAACATATACGGAGTATTTCTTGTCTATTTAACGATTTCCTGCTTGTGCAGATGGTTGACTCCTTCATGGCTGCGAGACCTCTTCCTAATATGTTTGGCTGAGAATATTACCAAGAGGGGAATTCTACCAATGTACAAGGTTTTTTTTTTAGTCGGAGTAGTTGTTTTTTAATTTTTTTTCCAATGGCCTGACGTAGCAACGGTCCCAAGACGCTAATGATTTTAGCCATGATCAATTTCGAAGTAGAATAACGAAGTACTAATTCACCAGTCTCTTTTTGGTTGTGCAAAAACAATATGACCTTATCCAAGTGTCTGACTGCACAAGATTCTTTGCCCCCAAAAATAGCCAGCCTCCTCCCTGTAGACTGGGCTTGTCCACAGGCACACAAAATCTTTGACAAAACTGACTACTACCTCCTTTCTTGTTTATAAGGCTTGCGTGTATCTTTAGGTTGACAAATAGACCAACGTAATACAAGTTATATATCACAAAAACATATCATTAGAAAGTCCAAATCGTATACTTCCTCCGTCGCAAAATAAGTGTATCAACTTTGTACTAACTCTAGTACAAAGTTGTACTAAGATTGAGACAGTTATTTTGGGACGGAGGGAGTACTTTCTAATGATAAAACTTTTTGGTCAAATTATAGATCTAGGTATACACGCAAGTCTTATAAACCGGAAAGGAGGTAGTAGCATTTATCTTCATACACCTCACTCCTTCCATGTTTTTAAAACTGCAGTTTCTTTTTTGAAACTGCACACCTAACATTTTTGTTTGCTAAGAAATCAGTTGACCATGTAGCACCACAAAATATCACAACGACAACAACAAAAGTGATATTTACTTCCAGTAGATTACTTTGTGTTACTACTTGAGAAGCATGACAATTGCACAAGCTGACACTTGTACAGAGAAATCTATATGTAACAAAAGTGCTCCTGAAACTTACTTCCACTAACTATTATACAATGTTTTGGATATTTTCATATATACTATATACAGTCTGAAATGAGCCTATATATCTCTGATTTAGAAAAAAAAGTTAGAACATCTTATAATAGGGAACGGAGGCCGTGCTTATCATTGCATTGAGTGTCGTTTTGAAGGAGATAAACAAAAGGATGCCCATCAGTTTGTAGGGCCTATGCGCTTTGTATTGACAAAAGGACCTTGATATTTAGGGGACGCTAGATTTTTTAGCACGGCAAATCGAACGTTGACAAATTATGTTTACCGAGGATGACAAGTTTAGTTGACGAGCATGGCAAATTTACTCTATTTTTTTACCATGAAATTGTTGTGCTTGCAAACTAAATTTGGCATTCTCGCACCAACATAAATTGTCATGAAAAACATTCGATTTGCCATGTATAAAAATCTGACGTCAGATTTTGTCTTTCCGTTGACAAAAGTCATCGTATTG
Organism: Thinopyrum elongatum; assembly: GCA_011799875.1. NCBI lineage: Eukaryota > Viridiplantae > Streptophyta > Magnoliopsida > Poales > Poaceae > Thinopyrum > Thinopyrum elongatum. The sequence continues at coordinate 297,303,058 of CM022303.1, read as the reverse complement.
ATTAATATAAAGGATGGGGAAAATGCAATTCTTTTAGGCATCAGGCTCACTCCTAGGCTACAACAATATTGGGTGAGGGGTCAATAAATTTTGTATGCGATCTGAAAAAATGTGGCGAATGGTGTTATGAAACTTTAGAAAGCAAAATGTCCCACTTAAGGGCCAGTTTTGAGAGTCCAATGTTATTGGATTCTTAGATACAACTCGCCGATAGCTTCGATTTGAGTGGCTTTGGAGCCGAAATAGTACAAGAGATATATTGCTGAACAATGCGCAAAACCGATTCCATTTATAGAGACGATTTTTTTTCTAATTTCTTTTTCTTTTATGAACCAACATTTTAGAGAAGATCCAATTAGACCGCAGTCATTGTCGTTGTACCCTTAAATAAATCTATAAAACAACTGGCATCAAAGGTTACCATCTCGCACGCACAATGAGAGAGACTACAAGAATCTAAGCTCCTACGACTATATCTGGATGAACGAATTCGAGGAGGATCGGGTGACAAGAAATCGCATAGCCTTTTTTCATGCTATATTTATCGCTGAACGGTAGGAAAGAAAGAGAAACTTATTACTTATTAGTTTGTCATAGCCAACTTCTCATTCCAATGAGAGGTAGAAGTACGAAAGATGTTATTGATACCGATTTAGGTGAGCAGCATAGCCTGACAGAGCCAGAGGAAGAAGTCCGTCTTGTTAGCGAGTAGTTTCTTTAAAGGATTTTCATGAGCATACTAGCTTTTCATGAATGCACAGAAGAAAGTAAACCAAAAACCAATAGAGGCAACTAACTACCAATCCTTGTATTGAATCCATTAGGCATTTTGGTTGATGCCCCTATGATAGTTGGTAACTTCGCACTTTTCAGTTGAGCCGGTGGAATATATTGCATCAACCTGGGAGCATTAGCCCATTGCTATGCCCATTCCTTTGTCTAACTTTGCAAAATTCCCCTTCTCTATCCGTACCTGAGCTCGAAACTTCCCAACAAATAGAAGACAGAATAAGCTCGAAACTCCCTCACGAATGAGATAAAGGACAGAATGAGCAGTGGGCAAGGATGACGGTTGAAGCGGATCCATTTCATCCTACGCCTCGTATGGAAACTCAAAGCCCGAAAGACAAGCGCCATCATCTATTAAAGCCCCACACTTTATCTGAGAAGTGAAAGCCTGAGAAGTTAAAAGACCGAAAGACAAACTAAAAAAAAGCACCATCATCCATTCAAGCGCCACACTTGCAAGAAGAAAAACTCTTAACATAAACTTCTATGCGACGAAGCCGGTGCGAAGGCACGGGGGTTCCTCTTCGTGTCGCCTGCTCCCTACCGCCGAAGTAATATGCGTTCCTCTTCGTGTCGCCTGCTCCCTACCGCCGAAGTAATATGCAGAGAAGAGGCGAATCCACGGGCTAGCCGTCAAAGTCGAAGAGGAGAGTTTGTCCTCGCCGAGGAGAAGGAAAAAAATCGCTTGAAGCATATATCAGATTGTTCTACTAGATGTTTGGAAGGATAGTCGTATCTCAACCTACCATTGTTCACGATTCCCTCCATAGGATACTCTTTTTCCTTCGGATTGTTCACGATTTCCTTCATAGGATACTCTTTTTCCTTCGGATTGTGGAATGATAGGAAGGGCCTAATAGTAGAAGTTCTAGACTTTGATTAATAGTAGAAGTTCTAGACTTTGATTGTACTGTGTTAAAAAAATGATCCTATCTAATATAAAACATATTTACAAATAAGAGAGAAAAAAAAAGGAAGAAAATGGAGAGCCACGTTAACCATCGGATCGCTGGGTCCAGTGTGCATCAACCCATGGAGCGATTCATTCCATCTCGGTTCTATGGGTTAGGCACGAGTTCAGACCTCACCGTTCCATACCCACCCCTGATCAATTCAGCGCGCCACTACCGGACCATCGTCCGCAAAGCAATCCGAAAGGTAGCACGAGGACGGGACAAGCCACGTCTTGACGACACGGTTCCTCGCGCCCTTGCTGAACTCCCACGCCGCGCCGGTGATCTCTCGCTTGCCCAGGTCGTACTCGACGACCTTCCACGGCGACCATATGTACACCACCGCCTGGTTCTCCGGGTGCATCGCCAGGAACCTCACCTCGCCACCGCCGCCGTCCACGACGTCGCCGACTCTCACGGCGTGCTTCAGGCGCCACCGCTGGCGCGGGCGGTCGTCCTGGAGCGACCAGACTTTGAGTAGCCCTCCGTCGCTGCAGAAGTAGTGCAGCCGGCCGCCGGAGTGCGCGACGCGGCTGTCTCCGTCCGCCGGCTCGGGGAGGTCGATGACCGTGCACGCGAGCCCGGCGGAGAGGTCCATGCGGACGACACAGTCCGGGTCGGAGGCGAGGAAGTACACAGCGCCGCCGTGGCAGTGCACCGAGCCGGAGAGGGAGCCCGCCGGGACGCCGCCGAACTCCACGTCGTGCGCGGCCCACGCCCGCGTCTCCGACGAGAACACCTCCACCGCCGCGCCGTGGTCGCGCCACCCGGTGAAGTTGATCACGTGGTAGTGCTGCCCGCCGAGCGGGTCGAACGCCAGCACGGAGAGCCGCGCCTCCTTGGCCGGCCTCGGGAGCGCCACCCAGCTCCTGGTCACCGGGCTCACGACGTAGAACTCCGGCGCGCCGGGGGCGCGGCAGAGGAGCAGGCCGTTGCACCCGTCGCAGAAGATGACGCTGTCGTGCAGCGGGAAGAAGCCGAGGTCCCGGGCCTCGAGCCGCCGGCCCTCGCCGGCGCACGCGTACACGGGCCTGCCGCCACCGCCGCCAAGGGCGCCGTCGTCGTCGGGGAAGCAGATCATGGACATGTGCAGGGGGAGCCGGCGACGGAGGTAGCCGTCGGCGATGGCGGCGCACCAGTTCTTGGAGACGCACCTGGAACGCGCGACGGAGTCCAGGGGCAGCCGCAGGATGATCTCGGCGAGCACGTCGTCGCCCAGGTCGATCTCTTTCGGAGCATAGCCCGTGGCACTCGCGTCGCTGTCGATGGAACAGCTCTTGAGGATCGCCATATATATTCTTCTTGACACGTACAGTGCGCTCTTTACTGAATATACAGACCGAGTAGAGGGAATCGGAGGAAGAAACAGCAGTAGGAAGTTTCAGATAAGAATGACGACGATGGATGTAGATGGGATGTAGTGCTAAGATTAGAAGGGATGGGCTATAAATAGGTCTCCAAATGTATACGGGTGGATGAGAATACTCGCGTACTGCCTGGTCGGCACGGATAGAAATGGGATGATTGGAGCCCGCGTGTGCGCCGACGTGTATCTGGTAGCTCAGTCGACAGCAGAGGAGAACCTGCGGGATGGATGGTGATGATCGCCGTGGACTCTGCTAGGTCGTGACACGTATACCCGTTTAGAAATGGACTTGAGCTTCAGTGGTTCGTTATTACGCGCTCGCGCGTTGAGACGCTCGGTTTCCGACAGAGCGTGCTTTCCTTTTTAAGCTTTTCCCACACCGGGCCTCATCCGTTGAAATAGGGGGGCAGAGGAAATATGGTAAGAGGAGAAAGCTGGGTCAATCGCGCGCTCCAACGCGCGAGCGTCCAAAAGCGTTTTCGCACCGCATCACCGCGGAATGAAAAGGTGGCGCCCGCAATATGAGCAACGTTTTCCGGTGCGCGGCGGTGGCGTGCGGTGGTCGTGGCCGGTGGAAAACTAATCGAGACCGCCGCGCTGCGCTGCACTTCACATGCCTGTGCGGTGGTGCGCCGGCTCCGAAGTCTAAGGATCGCTCCTTCTCTTGAGCATGCAAATGACGCAATTTAGAATGCCCATTTCATTTGGATGTGGTTGGACCTCGGTCGTAAAAAAAAAAAATTATGCACAGACCCTCACGTAAGATCTCACGAATATAACATTGACTAAGGCTTTGTCAAGTCCCAGTCAACTAAAATTTAGCAATCCCATTATCATTTGGTCATTCTTTTTTTGACTATCAAAACTGAGTTGTGGAAGTTACCTGAGTTTAGTACGCGTCAAAACTCGGCAAGCTTATCAAGCAAAAAGCAAATGGGTTAATATAAAGAGATTCGGAAGATTAGAAAAAAGACAAAAGAAGAAAGATTTATATGGGAATGGGTACACTTAGGCATATCGTGTTCTAAAGTTGGACTTCTCCCATTTTGTGTTTGTTTCACGAAAACACTAATTTTTAGGCATGGCAAATTCGACGTTTTTTCTGACAATTTATATTGGCGCGCAAATTTAATTTACAAGCACGGCAATGTTCTGGAAAAAAAATAAACCGAGACGGATTTGCCATGCTGGCCAACTAAGGGTATCTCCAAAGCTGACCCGCAAATTTCTCCTGTATATGTCTTTTTTTTATCCGGACATGGTACGTGGTACGCAGAAATGACGCGGGAGGGAGTCATCCAATACTAGTCATATAGTATCCGGTTGGAAGGAGAATAGGTAAAGACCATGTATGTGGTGAGATATTTGTGATTTAGTGTTCGTTGGGAGGAGAGAGAGAAGAGGGGACCATGCATGTGTGGTTGGGAGGGAAGAGAAGAGAAGGACCATGCATGTGATTAGTTAAGTGCATGTCCGGACTCTGACAAAGCCCCGTTTGTCTTTTGGATACCGGAATCCATGATTCCGGACCTAGTTTATATTAAATCAATTATATTACTCCCTACATTCCATAATGTAGCACGTCCACGCCTTTTGAGATTCAACTTTGACCATAAATTAGACCAATAATCCATAAATCATTTTACTAAAAAATTATACATTTGAAAGCTTCTTTCGAATACGAATTCAAAGGTATATGTCATGCTTCCGTCACAGTCGATCATGTTGGTTAAATTTATGATCAAAGTTAAATCTCGAAAAGTGTGAATGCACTACATTATAAAACGGAGGAAGTAGATACAACTAGATATATGGTTCGACAGAAATTGACCCTAAGCCTCAAAAATAAAGGAGAGATGACCATTAAACTACTATTTGACTATTTTTGTTGGGACCAGCTATATGTAAGCCGTCTGAAAATTTATTTTGGATAAGTCATCAATTTTCTGAGTCATTGGATTAAAGATTCAAGGGTTCACCTTCTTTCTTCTCCCTCTAGCTTTCTTCGTCCACTTCTCCTGTCATAAAATCAGCTTACTCAAATTGCAAATTCAGTCAACTTACATATATAGATATCGTGATTTTAGTCGTCAATCAAAGACACGGTCGAACTTCTTGTTGTACATTCTGCTGCTACAATAGATCAACTTCTTTTATGTGGGGATACAATAGTAGATCAACTTAATTGCACACTAATTCCCAACATTATGGTCACCACGTTTGTTTTCTTTTTCAAAGCAACTTGAGTCCTCTAGGCCATTGCATATGGCCTGGCCGTGTCGCAATTATTAACATGGTGGTCAGTAGATCAACTTAATTGCACCCTAATTCCCAACATCGTGGTCATCACGTTTGCATTTCTTGCTCAAGACAACTTAATCCCCTCTGGCCCATTGCGTATGGTCTGCCCCGGTGTAGCAATGATCGTGGAGCTGGCGGTGGTCATGCGTGCACGTCAACCGAAACAACTGCCGGGACGCATTAGCATATGAACAAAGCGTAATTGCGTAAACTAATCCCCTAGAGGCCTAGATTGTCTAACTTGATTGGAACGTACGCCAGCTGCAAGCATGGCTTTGTTTGGGGTCGAGACCAAGGAAACGAGCATGCACTTGGAACTGGACAATTGCGTGTTGCCGGTCTTGAATATAATCTCCCTGTTACCCGACAAAAAAAAAGGTACTATCTCTGCCTAGTGAGACTCGGTTCATTCTGTCCACCCCTCGGTGGTCATGACTTCAAAATTTCAAGTAACTCCAACTTTTCGCAAAAAAAAAAGTAACTTCAACTTGCATTCTCTCAACCTATTTTCATTATTGAGAAGACGAACTAGGATGAGCGGTCAAAATCACCGGATGCGTGGCCTCCATGCATCACCAAAATAGGCCTTATTTCCGTTATCAACAAGCTTAGACCATCTCTAGCAGACCTCGTAAAACGCCGACTCATAAAACTTGTTTACAGTTTGCGAAAAATGGTTTTACGGGCCGACGCGGGTTGCGTAATATGCTGTTTTACGGGTCGGCTACGCGGGGTCTGCTCGCCGCAGCCCGCGTCGGCCCGCAAACCGAAAACCCCAAATTAGCCAATTTGACAACGATTCCGACGATTGAGTTCAAATTTGAAGAATAAAACATAGTTCGAGCGCAAATAAAAGTATAGTTTTCCACGACAAACGTAAAAGGACTTCATGCAAAAGCAACGACCACGTCCATCATCATCTTGGTCGGGTTTCACCTGTCGTCATGATCTTCACTCCGCACCACCGCCATCGATGCCATCGCCGCCTCCGAGTCCATCACCGGCACTTGTTTCAACTCCGGCACCGAAAGCATCGCCGGGCGCACTGAAAGCATCAGCGGCACTGGTTCCAACTCCTGATGGGAAAACATCACCGACACCGAAACACCCACCGGCCGCCGCTAGCATCCTCCTCTTCAAGATGTCTCTCCTTGCCATATCATGCCATTCTTTGGTGATGTCGTCCATGTCATCGCGGTTCAATGTCATGATCCTCTTCTCCTCGGCAAGAAGCTTGGTCATGGCTTTGGTCTCATTGGCAAAGACTCTTCCCTCCTCAATGGCCGCGTTGCGTAGCCCCTCGTCCTTGAGCAATTGCCACTTCTCTTGCTTCTCTCGTGCCTTCTTCTCAGCCAACTCTTTCTTTGCCTCCGATGTCTTCGCCAACATCAACTCATTTGATTGCACCATGGCATCTATCTTGTCCCGCAAGCTCGATGCCTCGTGTTCCCTCTTGATCTTTCCCTTGTCTTCTTGTCTCCATCGGGCTTGTTCAAGTTTCGTGGGTCATCATCATCCATGTTCGTAAGTGAACCTCTCTTCGGTGGGGATTCTTTCTCAATCAACTTCCACTTCTCACACTCTTTTAGCAATTCCCAACAATGCTCTAGTTTAAATAATTTGCCTTCGGAAGCTTCCATGTCTTTGTATCTTTGTTGGGCAATTTTGTCCTACACAACTAAAACAATGTCAAATGATGCAATCACTTCAAATGCTACAAATGATTTGCACAACTTGGGACGTGAAAACAAACTCACATAGTCGGATTCCACGGTTCCACTTGAAGGTGCATTGCGAACTTGTTCCAAGCAAGCAGCCCAACGGCTACAAATCGGCTTGATCACGTCCCAACGACCTTGGAGTGACCGAAAGGTGCGTGGAGTCCTATTGGGATACCTTGCCATCATGCAGAAGTATTGATCTTCGATCCTTTGCCAATACCTCTTGGCGGTTTGAGATGTGCCGGTGTACGCATCAAGAGACACCGCACTCCAAGCCTTGATCAAGATTTGGTCTTCGAACAACATGTAGTTCTTCGATCTCGCGCCTTTTTTGCTTGCGCTTGGTCATACACCCCCTCGTCTATCTCCTCCACCTCATCTTCACGATCGTGACCATCCACGCCACCATCCATTTCATTGTATCAAAATCAGCGATCGGGGCTTGATCGATGTCGACGGTGTTGGTGTCCAACAAGTTGATGAACTCGGCAGTGGCATCATTTGAACCGGCGCTACAGTGACTGTCATCAAGTCACGAGCTACCGCAATGGCGAAAAGCGAAGCAAGTAGAAGAAATCAAAGAAGCATACCTTCTGGCCATTTCGCGAACACCTCGCTTGCGGTAGAAGCAGCGCCATTGAAGGGCATCATCGGGGTACCTCTTGCCGGGGCGGAGGGAGAGGATGAAGTCGCCGGCCTTTTCGTAGGAGCCTTCTTCGCTTCATGCCCGAAACCTTACCCTTCTTCTCCGGTGGCGGCCGGGAAGATCACGCAACGGTGGCGGCGTGCTACTTCTTGAGCTTGTGTTGATTTTTCCCTTGAAGAGGAAAGGGTGATTCAGCAAAGTAGAGATAAGTATTTTCCTCAGTTAAGAACCAAGGTATCAATCCAGTAGGAGGTACAAGCAAGTCCCCAATAGATGCACCTGCACAAACTAACAAACACATGCACACAACGCGAAAAAGGGGTTGTCAATCCCTTCACGGTCACTAGCAAGAGTGAGATCTAATAGAGATAGATATAAAAGATAAATAAAAGGCAAAATAAAGTAAATATAAATAAATTGCAGCAAGGTATTTTTGGATTTTTGGTTTTATAGATATGAAAATATATAATGAGAAATAGACCCGGGGGCCATAGTTTTCACTAGAGGCTTCTCTCTTGAAAGAACACATACGGTGGGTGAACAAATTACTGTTGAGCAATTGATAGAAAAGCGAAAGTTGTGACGACATCTAAGGCAATGATCATGAATATAGGCATCACGTCCGTGACAAGTAGACCGACTCCTGCCTACATCTACATCTACTACTATTACTCCACATATCGATCGCTATCCAGCATGCATCTAGTGAATTAAGTTAACAAGAACAGAGTAACGCCTTAAGCAAGATGCCATGATGTAGAGGGATAGATCCAATCAATATGGTAAGAACCCCATCTTTTTATCCTTAATGACAACAATACAAATACGTGCCTCGCTACCCCTACTGTCACTGGGTGAGGACACCGCAAGATTGAACCCAAAACAAAGCACCTCTCCCATTGCAAGAAAAACCAATCTAGTTGGCCAAACCAAATCGATAGATCGGAGAGAAATACAAAGCTATCTTAATCATGCCTAAAAGAGTTCAGGGAAGACTCAAATAATATTCATAGATAATCTGATTATAAATCCACAATTCATCGGATCTCAAAAACGCACCGCAAAAGAAGATTACACCGAATAGAACTCCAAGAACATCGAGGAGAACATTGTATTGAGGATCAAAGAGAGAGAAGAAGCCATCTAGCTACTAGCTATGGACCCGTAGATCTGTGGTAAACTATTCACACATCATCGGAAGGGCAGCAAGGTTGGTGTAGAGGCCCTCCGTGATCGAATCCCCCTCCGACAGAGTACCGGAAAAGGCCCCAAGATAGGATCTCACGAGAACAGAAGGTTGCGGCGGCGGAAAAGTATTTTTGGTGTGCCCTCTGGTATACGGGGAATATTTGGGTATTTATGGAGCCAAGATTAGTGTTAGGAGGTCTGCGAGGGCCCCACAAGCCTAGTGGGCGCGCCCCTAGGGTTTGTGGCTCCCTCATGGGTCTTGTGGCCTCTTCCCGAAGCTCCGTGGTTGTCTTCTGGTCCAAGAAAAATCCTCAAAAAGTTTTGTTCTGTTTGGACTCCGTTTGGTATTGATTTTCTGTAAAAGACAAAAACAAGGAAAAACAGCAAGTGGCACTGGGCACTAGGTCAATAGGTTAGTCCCAAAAAATAATATAAAATAGCATACGAATGCATATAAAACATCCAAGATGGATAATATAATAGCATGAAATAATAAAAAATTATAGATACGTTGGAGACGTATCAAGCATCCCCAAGCTTAATTCCTGCTCGTCCTCGAGTAGGTAAATGATAAAAACAAAATTTTTGATGTGAAATGCTACCTAACATATTTATCAATGTAATTTTTCTTATTGTGGCATTAATGTTCAGATCCATAAGATTGAAAACAAAAGTTTAATATTGACATAAAAACAATAATACTTCAAGCATACTAATAAAGCAATCATGTCTTCTCAAAATATCATGGCTAAAGAAAGTTATGCCTACAAAATCATATAATCTTGTCATGCTCTATCTTCATCACACAAAGTATTTATCATGCACAACCCTGATGACAAGCCAAGCAATTGTTTCATACTTTTAATGTTCTAAAGCTTTTTCAACTTTCACGCAATACATGAGCGTGAGCTATGGATATATCACTATAGGTGGAATAGAGTATGGTGGAGGTTGTGAGGAGAAGACAAAAAGGAGAAAGTCTCACACCAACTAGGTAAATTAATGGGTTATGGAGATGCCCATCAATTGATATCGATGCAAGTGTGTAACACCCCCGGTGATTAGCAACAGTAATCACTTTTGATAATGACATGTTAGCATGATCAACAGTGCATAATCATCATTAGCATCACATTGCATTTCAACTCCTGAGTCAAATTCAAAATTTAAATGAAAGTGGAATATGAAAGTTGTCCAACATAGGAGCTAAAATGTCAGATAAATAACAAATATTCCAGAGGCTATTCTAAAATTGAAACCAACATCATTGGAATTGGATAAGTGACTCGAACAACCTCAAACAGTGGATGAAGATAATATTTAATAACCATTTATTAAATCTGAAATAAATATGGAATTATGTTTTGTCCAAACTAGTTTTAGGTGTTAGGGAATAATGCACTATTATTTATGAACTAGGTCTCATGTTTTACAAAAACCATTTTGAGGCCTGACTATTTACTAAACTGAGAAAGAGAGAATAAAGAAAAGATAAAAGAAAAATGAAACAGAAAAGAAGAAGAAGGACCCCCCCCCGGCCCAACTGGGCCGAAGCCCAGCCGGCCGGCCCACCCGCGCCCCCTAGCCTATACCCCCAGGGACGCTCGAACCCTAGCGTCACCCACTCCCCACTCTCCCCCCCCCTCTCTCTGGATCTGGCGCGCGTCGCGCATCGCCGACGCACGCCGCTGAGTCGCCCGAAACCGCCGTCACCGGTCGCGAGTCTAAGCCTCCTCCCTTCGCCCACTGCACCGTTCAATTGCATCTCCCATGAGCCACGCCCATTCATGCTCCCTCCCTCTCCCTAGGGCGCTTCGCACGCTGTCACCACCGCCGCGCGCCGACGCCACGCCGCTCGTCCCTCCGAACGCGCCCAGTCACCGCCTTCGTCGCCGAACACCGTCGAGCGGCTCGCACTCCCCGAGCCCATTGCCTCCCCCCCTACATAGCTCCGGTGAGCCGCCCCGGTATGCTTCATCTCTCTCTCGCCTCGCTCCCCCCGCCACCCGCCGCGCGCCGGATCGCCCCTGGCGACGCCCCGCGCCGGCCCGGACCCGTCTCTCCTGCCGGCTGCCTGCCGGCGTCGTTTGTTCGCGTTCGCGCCTCGGACACCCCCGCGCCGACACCGCTCCTCCCCCGCCGCCGCACAGCGAGCCGGTCGCCGCTGCCTGCTCGGCCACCACCTCGCGCCCCGTCTCGCGCTCCGAGGCCGCCCCCGCCGTCCTCGCGCTCGGCCCCCACCGCCCCGCGCTCCTGCCGTCGCGCGACTCATGCCTTCCATCGCCACGCACGTCCGCTGCGCCGTATTGGGTTCTGTGCCCAGCGCCTTTTTTGGCCCCTATGGCCTATGAGTATGGGTCCCCGCCCAAAACGTTTTAAGAAAAAAAAAAAAAGAATAATAATAAAAAGAAATAGAAAAATAAAAATAGAAATAAATAAAATAATAATTAAATAATTAATTAGTTAGTTAATTAATCCTGATTAGGTAATCTAATTAACTAATTAGTGTTAATTATCAGTAATTAAATTAATTAAACCTGATTAATCTAACAGCCTATGACGGTGGGACCCACCCTGTCAGGTGGCTGCTGACGTCAGCATGAGTCATGCTGACGTCATCAATCACTGTTGGCTAATGTTGAATTAAATAATTAATTAAATTAGAAATTAATAAAAACTTTAGAAATCATATCTTTTAAAAGTAACACTCCGTGATGATGAAAATATTTTATACATAAACTTGCTCAGAACGACGATACGAACCCGGATACACCCTCCGTATTCCGTCAGACGCCCGCAGCTATAAAGAACATTGAACTTTTAGACCGATTTCAGTAAATGAATAGTGCCCAATTTATTAATTAATAAATCCAAATAAATTCCTAAATTAACAAATCGTTTAGTTAGGCAGTAGAACACCCCGCATGTCATACATATTGTTTGCATTATTGCCGTGAATTTAGTGTTTCTCTCCCCCTCCTTCTCTCTCCATAGAGCCGAGACCGACGACGCTGCACAAGGTTACGACTACTATACCGCGACGAGCCAGCGTTGACGACCTCCCTCTTGCCAGAGAAACCAGGCAAGCCCCCCCCCTTGAGCATCCAGATATCGCCCAGTCTATTCCCCTGCTTGCATTAGATTTCGCTACTGTTATGTATGCTCCTATTCTGATGCATAGCCTGCGTTGTAACTGTTCATGCTACCTTACCTGCCTATGATAACTGTTTAGTATAGGTGGTATGAACCATCTGGAACCCACACCTTACTTTGTCGCCCCTGCTTGTTCATCAACGACTCGATCAACGTGATCGTCGATCAGAGGCAGACGCCTCACTTCAACCCCCCCTAGTTTGTACGACTCTGCGTAGTAACTATCGAGTGCCGAGGGTGATACCTCGTAACGCACTCCTGATGAATATCTGCAGCATAGCTGTACGGTCGTGGTGCATCGAGGGTGATTCCTCCTTCTCCATGTCCTACGACTCTGTCGTTGCAACCCGCTCAGTGTGAACCGAGGGGTGATACCTCTTACGTTCACCCTGATGATTATGACACACACGGTTACTTGACCTTTTTCACAGGTCGGGTCCACCCGGTGGGTACCCGCTGGGGATCTATGATTTCGGTGTGCCGGAGGGCACTCGAGTGTGACATTGTGGCGAGCATCAAGACTCTGATTGTCTCCGCTTGATACTAATTGAGCCTATTGGATTTGGGTTGTGTGATTGAGTGGTCGACAGTGCCCTATACGCACTGCCACCACCGGACGCTGATAATGGTATGTGGGGCCCTCTTGATGTACGTTTCGTCCGAAAGCTTATCAGAATCGTCAAGATCACCGTGCGGGTGATCTGTCGGATTGGCTGGAGAACTTCATGGCGAGTTCAGATGTCGCGCACTGCACCCCGCCAGCCACGCACCGCGCAGGGTTCCCAGGGCTATGGTCCGAGAACCCCGTGGGTGGACATAGGTTTCGTCGGCTGCTTGCCTGACCTCCTCTGCTGAGCCTAGGTAGAGTCGCTGCTTCGTTGATCTTACGAGGACGGGCATTACCATCAATATGTCCGACCAGAGTTGATCGAGCGTGTTGGTGGTACAGTAGGCACCCCTGACAGGATGAATCTTCTAATCGCTAGCCGGTCCTACCGGATACAAGGACGCTCAGTTTTGATTATCCCGATCGTCTACTAAAACTGGATACTTGTACTTAATTGAAGCTTCGGGATTCTTTCTCGGGCTGGGAGTCGAAGAAGGACTTGAGCTGACGTTCAACATAGTTTGTTTAATAAAAGGCTATTCTACTCTCTTTAACTGCTTGCAAGTGATGGCTTTAGAAGGATGTTTGAAGATGTCCTAGTCTCGAATCAGGACTAGAGCTCTCTCTCTGATCTGCAATTTCTGCAGCCGCCAGTCAAAAATACAGCCTTTTCTCCATTGATAATGTTGATAAGAGTATGATACCTTGGACTTGCTGGTGAGCTGTTCGGATGGATTCTCACGGTTTGCTTTATTTTCTCTTTCCCCCATCATACCGGACCAACCATTGATGATACCACAGATCGATGGAGTCCAGGGAGTCCAGACGCCACCACCGGAGAGGCTAATACCAGGGGGTCCAGAGCGGGTGCACGTACTACTGGATCGAGACAGTGCCAGGAGTAGGATCGGAGGCTCCCAGGCAGGAGGCCAACGCCTTTAGATTCTTCTAGTGTCGCTGTTGGTGCTAGCCTTCTTAAGGCAAAAACTTGTCTACTATGTTGTTACCCAGATATTATTGTATGATGACTTATGTATTCGGATCTTCGGATCCCTGGTCTGTAATATTGTGGACCTCCGTTTATTTGTGTTTAGAGTTGTGTTGTGATATCTTCCCGTGAGTCCCTGGGTTTGATCGTACACGTTTGCGTGTATGATTAGTGTACGATTGAACCGGGGGCGTCACAAGTTGGTATCAGAGCCGACTGCCTGTAGGAAGCCCCCCTCCAAATTCCTTGGCCGAAGTTGAGTCTAGAAACCGAGAAACTAATTTACTAACTTGGCTGTGTGGCTTACGGGCCCACGTCGCCAACTGGGTGGTATTAGGATCTTTTATTCCTCGTCTATACTCTGGGACTCTAATATCTCTTCTATTCGGGTTAAATAAAGTTTACTAACGCCGACACTTAGGATCTCGTAATTCCTGTCTACCCGGAGAGCTGGATATCTGTGCGATTGCTCTGTCGTTGATCTGATTAGTCTAATAATCATTTTCCTTTCCATTGTTTTGTTTAACCTTTCTCTCCGAGATCGGTTATACTTCTCATTGTCATTTGACAAGTTTGAATTTCCTCTGTTTCAGATGGACCGTTTGTTTCCACCGCGTCCTACGACACAGCTTGTGCTTCGCACTTGGGCTCGTAATACCCCTGGGTTTCCAGCTGTCCTAATCGCTCTCATGACCAGACTTGGCTACCGCTGGTACCCTGAGTACATGGTTTACGAGGATTACCGCGAGTTTAATCAGGAGCAGTACCATGCTGAAGTTCGGATTTATGATCGGCAGAATGACTCAGACACCGAGTTACACCTTTTTCACGGATTAGGCGTGACGATTGAGATGGCAGTACATGATGCCGCCTACTCTGCTGTCGCACGTCTTCGAGGACAGTTCAGTGATATCTTGGATGACTCTGAGTTCCGATACATTCCGTATGCCCCTGCTGGAGATGCTACCGGATACTACACAGCTATCTGTGCCCCGTACGAGCCTCGCCGATATGACCACCGCGTTCTGATTCAGTGCACTCAGGCTCTGGATCGCACTGTTCGGGCTCTCGCCGTCGAGTTGGTTGCCACTCGAGCACGTCTCTACGATGCTATGACGCAGTTGATGCCCGCTGTTCGTGCAGGGATACATCCGGAGCACATCCTTTACCCGCGCAGGACTCAGATGTATGCTGGTATTGACTGGCCTGCTGTTGGAGGTCACACACCTACACGTGGACCTCTTCTTACAGTTCGAGACCGGGTTCTGCATCAGAGTGCACATGGAGCGCAGGATCCTTCCGCGACGAATATTCGTCGTCCGCACTCGCAGTTACCCCGTTACAGTGGTTTTCTCCGACGTTGATGTAGCCTTTGCTATGTCTCGTTGTGTACATCCTTACCGCGTGCCTGCGCGCCGCCTAGTATGTCTAGCTTATAATTTGCGCCGTTATGCTGTCCGCATGTACCCGACATTGTGTATGGATCTGTATGTCTTAATCGACTACTGTTATGTATCTATTACACTGCTTAAGGTATTGTCGTGTTACATCATACTTGTCGCTAAACACTCGCAATTGCTTTTACTAAACTACCCCCTGTTGATACGTAGCAGGATGGTTAGACCAGGTGGTCGTGGTCGTACCCCTGAACGTCCACCACCGCCAGACTATATGGCAGCTATGATGCAACAGTTCGAGCTTAACCGCCAGTTCATGGTTGGAATCATGGCTCAGTTTCCGCATCAGAACAACCAGAACCAGAACCCAGCTTCAATAACCTTGACAGAGTTTACGCGACTCAACCCAACGCAGTTTCGCAACTCTGACAAGCCCCTGGATGCCGATGACTGGCTCCGCGACATCACTCACGAGATGGAGTCTGCTAATGTCGCCCCCGCCAACTTTGTCACCTTCGCGGCCTTTTTCTTAAAGGGCCCCGCTGCTCAATGGTGGGCCCATAACCCACAGGAGGAATCTCTCCCGTATGCCGAATTCTCTTACAACAATAGCTATCAAGCTAGTCTGAAGATGGCACCGTTTGAAGTTCTATACGGTCGTAAGTGTCGAACCCCTCTGAATTGGTCAGAAACTGGGGAACGCTCACTCGTCGGACCGGACGTTATTCGGCAAGCTGAAGAACAAGTCCGTATTGTTCGTGAACATTTGAAGTCTGCTCAGTCTCGTCAGAAGAGCAACTATGACCGTAAGCACCAGGAAATAGTCTATCAACCTGGCGAGCAAGCTTACCTCCGCGTCACTCCGTTGAAAGGCACTCATCGGTTCGGAATCAAAGGCAAGTTAGCCCCTCGCTACATTGGCCCGTTCCGTATTCTTGCCCGTTGAGGAGAAGTGGCATATCAGTTGCAATTGCCGCCAAACCTTTCTCAAGTACATGACGTCTTTCATGTATCCCAACTCCGCCGCTGCTTCAAGGATCCTATTCGAGCTGTGGATCATGAAGTGCTTGAATTACGGGAAGATCTGTCATATCCAGAATATCCCATCCGTATTCTTGATCAAGCTGAGCGTCGAACACGTCAAAAGTCAATCAAGTTCCTCAAGGTTCAGTGGTCAAATCATTCTGAAGATGAAGCCACTTGGGAACGCGAGGATCGTCTTCGCGAAGAATACCCCTCTTTCTTTCAGTCTTCCTCTTAATTCTCGGGACGAGAATTCTTAATAGATGAGGAGAGTTGTAACACCCCCGGTGATTAGCAACAGTAATCACTTTTGATAACGACATGTTAGCATGATCGACTGTGCATAATCATCATTAGCATCACATTGCATTTCAACTCCTAAGTCAAATTCAAATTTAAATGAAAGTGGAATATGAAAGTTGTCCAACATAGGAGCTAAAATGTTAGATATATAGCAAATATTCCAGAGGCTATTCTAAAATTGAAACCAACATCATTGGAATTGGATAAGTGACTCGAACAACCTCAAACAGTGGATAAAGATAATATTTAATAACCATTTATTGAATCTGAAATAAATATGGAATTATGTTTTGTCCAAACTAGTTTTAGGTGTTAGGGAATAATGCACTAGTATTTATGAACTAGGTCTCATGTTTTACAAAAACCATTTTGAGGCCTGACTATTTACTAAACTGAGAAAGGAGAATAAAGAAAAAGATAAAAGAAAAAGAAACAGAAAAGGAAACCCCCCCTCTCTCTGGCCCAACTGGGCCGAAGCCCAGCCGGCCGGCCCACCCGCGCCCCCTAGCCTATACCCCCAGGGACGCCCGAACCCTAGCGTCACCCACTCCCCACTCTCCCCCCCTCTCTCTGGATCTGGCGCGCGTCCGCGCATCGCCGCCGCACTCCGCTGCCGTCGCCCCGAACCCGCCGTCACCGCGTCGCCGACGTCTCCGACTCCTCCCCGCGCCCACTGCCCCGTTCCCTGCATCCTCCCCGTGAGCCACGCCCCTCCTCGCTCCCTCCCTCTCCCTCGGGCGCTCGCGCTCGTCACCACCGCCGCGCGCCCGACGCCACGCCGCTCGTCCCCGACCGCGCCCCGTCACCGCCTCGTCGCCGACCACCGTCGCCGCTCGCCTCCCCGCGCCCATTGCCTCCCCCCCTACATCGCTCGGTGAGGCCCGGCCCCGGTCTTTCCTCTCTCTCTCGCCTCGCTCGCCCCCGCCCCGCCGCGCGCCGGATGCGCCCCGGCCGCGCCCGCGCCGCGCCCGGCCCGCTCCCTGCCGGCTTGCGCTCGCCGTGCGTCGCGTGCGCGCGCGCTCGCCCCGCGCCGACCCGCTCCGGCCCCCGCCCCGCACAGCGCGCCGTCGCCCGCTGCCGCTCCGGCCACCGCGCCGCCCCGCTCGCCTCCGGCCCCGCCGCCTGCGCCGCGCGCCACCACCCCCTGCCGCTCCGGCCCCGCGCGCGCTGCCGTGGCCTCCCACGCCCGCGCCCGCTGCGCCGTATTGGGCTGGTGCCCAGCGCCCGTTTGGCCCCTATGGGCCTATGACGTATGGGCCCCGCCCAAAACGTTTTAAAGAAAAAAAAAAGAATAATAATAAAAAGAAATAGAAAATAAAAAATAGAAATAAATAAAATAATTAATTAAATAATTAATTAGTTAGTTAATTAATCCTGATTAGGTTAATCTAATTAACTAATTAGTGTTAATTAATCAGTAATTAAATTAATTAAACCTGATTAATCTAACAGCCTATGACAGGTGGGACCCACCCTGTCAGGTGGCTGCTGACGTCAGCATGATGTCATGCTGACGTCATCAATCACTGTTTCGGATAATGTTGAATTAAATAATTAATTAAATTTCAGAAATTAATAAAAACTTTAGAAAATCATATCTTTTAAACCGTATCTCCGATGAAAATATTTTATACATGAAACTTGCTCAGAACGACGATACGAACCCGGATACACCCTCCGTATTCCCGTCAGACGCCCGCAGCTATAAGAACATTGAACTTTTAGACCGATTTCAGTAAATGAATAGTGCCCAACTTTAATTAAATAAATCCAAATAAATTCCTAAATTAACTAAATCGTTTAGTTAGGCAGTAGAACACCCCGGCATATCATTTAGGCATGTCATACATATTGTTTGCATTATTGCCGTGAATTTATTGTTTCTCTCCCCCTCCTTCTCTCTCGATAGACGCCGAGACCGACGACGCTGCACCAGGTTACGACTACTCTACCGACGAGCAGCCCGTTGACGACCTCCCTCTCTTGCCAGAGCAACCAGGCAAGCCCCCCCCCCCTTGAGCATTCCAGATATCGCCCATTCTATTCTCCTGCTTGCATTAGATTTCGCTACTGTTAATGTATGCTCCTATTTTGATGCATAGCCTGCTGTTGTAACCTGTTCATTGCTACTTTACCTGCCTATGATAATTTGTTTAGTATAGGTTGGTATGAACCATCTGGGACCCCACCACCTTACTTTGTCGCCCCTGCTTGTTCATCAACGACTCGATCAACGTGATCGTCGATCAGAGACAGACGCCTCACTTCACACCCCCCTTAGTTGTACGACTCTGCGTAGTAACTATCGAGTGCCGAGGGTGATACCTCGTAACGCACTCCTGATGAATACTCTGCAGCATAGTTGTACGATCGTGGTCATCGAGGGTGATTCCTCCTTCTCCATGTCCGATACGACTCTGTCGTGCAACCCCTCAGTGTGAACCTCGAGGGTGATACCTCTTACGTTCACCCTGATGATTATGACCACACGGTTACTTGACCTTTTTCACAGGCGGGTCCACCCTGGTGGGTACCCGCTGGGGATCTATGATTTCGGGTGTGCCGGAAGGGCACTCGAGTGTGACATTGTGGCGGAGCATCAGAGACTCTGATTGTCTCCGCTTGATACTAATTGAGCCTATTGGATTTGGGTGTGTGATCTGAGTGGGTCGACGTGCCCTATACGCACTGCCACCACGCGGGATAATGGTTATGGGGCCCTCTGCGATGTACGTTTCGCCGAAAGCTTATCAGACGTCACGATTCACCGTGCGGGCTGATCGTCGGGATTGGGCTGGATACTTCACTGGCGAGTTCAGTGTCGCGCCTGCACCCCGGCCAGCCAAGCAACGCGCAGGGTACCCAGGGCGATGGCCCGAGACCCCTGGGTGCATAGGTTAGTCCGGCGTGCTGACCTCTCTGCTGAGCCTAGGTTTCCAGCTGTCCTGATCGCTCTCATGACCAGACTTGGCTACCGCTGGTACCCTGAGTACATGGTTTACGAGGATTACCGCGAGTTTAATCAGGAGCAGTACCATGCTGATGTTCGTATCTATGATCGGCAGAATGACTCAGACACCGAGCTGCACCTTTTCCACGGTATCGGCGTGACGATTGAGATGGCAGTACATGATGCCGCCTACTCTGCTGTCGCACGTCTTCGAGGACAGTTCAGTGATATCTTGGATGACTCTGAGTTCCGATACATTCCGTATGCCCCTGCTGGAGATGCTACCGGATACTACACAGCTATCTGTGCCCCGTACGAGCCTCGCCGATATGACCACCGCGTTCTGATTCAGTGCACTCAGGCTCTGGATCGCACTGTTCGGGCTCTCGCCGTCGAGTTGGTTGCCACTCGAGCACGTCTCTACGATGCTATAACGCAGTTTCGCAACTCTGACAAGCCCCTGGATGCCGATGACTGGCTCCGCGACATCACTCACGAGATGGAGTCTGCTAATGTCGCCCCCGCCAACTTTGTCACCTTCGCGGCCTTTTTCTTAAAGGGCCCCACTGCTCAATGGTGGGACACACACAAGCGTACTCTGCCTGTTGGAACAGTCATCACTTGGTATGAGTTCCAGGCTGCTTTCCGTACACGTTACATCCCTCAAGCAATTATGGAACGCATGAAGACCCAGTTCCGCAACCTCACTCAGGGCAATAAAACCGTCGAAGCTTATCAGCGGGAATTTCTTGATCTCTCCCGCTATGCTGAAGAAGACATCGCCACAGATGCTCGCAGACAGGAGAAGTTCCGTAATGGACTACACCCTGACCTCAAGCTTGCACTAGCTGCTCAAGACATCAATGACTTCTCAACTCTAGTGAACAAGGCTATTCTCGTTGAGACCGCTCAGATGGAACACAAGGACTCGCAGAAGCGCTATCGTGATGCTGGCTCATCTTCGGGCTCAGCACCGAAGCGTAGAGTTTGGATTCCCAACAACGCGTTCCGTCCCAATGCCTCTGTGCCAAAGAACAATGCTGCACTACGTCTGCCTCCTCCACCACCGAGGCCGTCAAAGGCTCAAGCTATCCAGAACCATGCCCCTCTTCGTCCTGAAGATGGTTTGTGTTTCAAGTGCCGCAAACCAGGCCACCAGGCTAAAGACTGCCGCCAGACTCAGAATCAGTTAGATTTTCCTCGTGCTGGCCGTGGATATGGCCGTGGCAACAATCAGACCCGCAACTATAATACTGGGTCTGCTTCACGTGGTCGTGGTCAGGCTTACAACATTGACATTGAAGAAGTCCAGGATCAACCTGCTACTGTGATGGGTACCCTTCTTGTTAACTCAGTACCTGCTTCTGTATTATTTGATTCAGGAGCATCGCATTCATTCATGTCTGAAGCATTTGCATTATCTCATGACATAACATTCGAAAAGATGAACCTGCCAATAGTTGTCCGTACCCCTGGAGGCCAATGTCAAACCACTATGATGGCACATAAAGTCCCTGTTGAAATCGAGGAATTTGAATTCCTAGCTTCCCCTATTATCCTGAAGTCTTCCACCATAGACCTCATACTCGGAATGGATTGGTTGAAAGCTCACATTGCTTCGATCAATTGTGCCACTAAAGTCGTCCAACTTCTTCACCCCACCGATGAGATAGTGAACTATACCGCCCGCATTACTCGAGACGCTGAAGCTGAGATATATGTTATGAATGCTTTGAACGCCTCACCTCTGGAAGGGATCGAGAACGTTCCTGTCGTTCGAGATTTTCCAGACGTCTTTCCAGAAGAACTTCCCGGAATACCCCCGGCTAGAGCTGTCGAGTTCGTCATCGACTTGAAGCCTGGCACCGTTCCTATTGCCAAGCGACCTTATAAGATGCCTCCGCATCACCTCCTTGAGCTTAAGGAAGAAATCGACAAATCACTTAAGAGTGGTTTCATCCGCCCCAGTTCCTCTGCTTGGGGAGCACCTTCACTCTTCGTTAAGAAGAAGGATGGAACTAACCGATTGGTTCAGGATTACCGGCCCATTAACCAAGCCACAATCCAGAATAAATACCCACTGCCCCGGATCAATGATCTTTATGATCAACTCGCTGGATCATCGGTGTTCTCTAAACTCGACTTGAGGTTGGGTTATCACCAGATCCGTGTCCGTAAAGAGGACATTCCCAAGACTGCATTCGTCACTCGTTATGGCTCCTATGAATACACCGTCATGTCATTTGGCCTAACGAATGCCCCAGCTACGTTCTCCCGTCTGATGAATTATATATTCATGGATTACCTCGACAAATTCGTCGTGGTATATCTAGATGATATTCTGGTCTATTCTAAGAATAAAGAGGAACATGCTGAACATCTCTGCCTTGTTCTAGAAAGGCTCCGAGAACACCAGTTGTATGCCAAGTATTCCAAATGCGAATTTTGGCTTCCGGAAGTAACTTACCTTGGACATGTGATTTCCAAGGATGGGATTGCTGTTAACCCCGAACGAGTTCAGGCTATTCTCGACTGGACTCCCCCAAAGAATGTTAAGCAAGTCAGAAGTTTTCTCGGACTTGCTAGTTATTGCCGTCGATTCGTTGAGAACTTTTCCAAAATTGCAAAACCATTGACATATCTGCTTCACAAAGGTGTTAAATTTGAGTGGACAGAAAAATGTCAAGAAAGCTTTCAGACACTAAAAGATAAATTGACATCTGCCCCAGTACTAGCACCCCCGGATTCCCAAAAGGATTTCGTGATATACTGTGATGCATCTCGTCAAGGATTAGGCTGTGTCCTAATGCAAGAGCGCAAAGTGATTGCTTATGCCTCCCGACAATTGCGTCCTCATGAAGAAAATTATCCCGTGCATGATCTTGAACTTTCTGCGGTTATCTATGCCTTGAAGCTATGGCGACATTACCTTCTCGGTAACCGTTGCGAGATATACACGGATCACCAAAGCTTGAAGTATTTATATACTCAACCAGATCTGAACCTTCATCAACAAAGATGGCTCGAAACAATTGCCGATTATGATATGAATATCTCATACACCCCCGGCAAGGCTAATGTAATGGCCGATGCTTTAAGTCGCAAGTCCTATAGCAACAATCTTATGGTTCAAGAAACACAACCTCTTCTCCATGAAGAGCTTTGCAAATTGAACCTCCATATTGTTCCACAGGGTTATCTCAATACCCTGGTTGTCGAACCAGATTTAGAACACGGCATTAAGGTTATGCAAAGGTATGACCCTGAAGTTGAAAAGATCAAGCGGTACCTCGAGAAAGGAAAGCCGTCGGAATTCCATCTTGATGCAGATGGGATCCTATTTTTCCAACACCGTCTCTTCGTACCCAAGTTCAAGAATGAGAGGAAAACGTTATGAAGGAAGCTCATGACGCTCCCTTGTCCATTCACCCTGGTAGCACAAAGATGTACCATGACATTTGTCAAAGATTCTGGTGGCCTAATATGAAGCGAGACATTGCTCGTTATGTTTCAGAGTGTGACGTTTGCCGCCGCGTTAAAGCTCAACATCAAAGGCCCGCAGGAACTCTGCAACCCCTCGAAATTCCTGAATGGAAATGGGACAAGGTCCAAATGGATTTCATTACTGGTTTTCCCAAATCCCAGAAGGGTCATGATGCTATTTTTGTTGTCATTGACCGATTCTCTAAGGTTGCCCACTTTCTGCCTGTTAAGGAGACAATCACTGCTAGCCAGTTAGCAGACTTGTATGTTTCCCGGATTGTGTCACTCCACGGTGTTCCGTTGGAGATCAGTTCTGATCGTGGCAGCCTCTTCACCTCCAGATTCTGGAATAGTTTCCAAGAAGCTATGGGAACACATCTGTCTTTCAGCACCGCTTTTCACCCTCAGTCACAGGGTCAAGTTGAACGAGTTAATCAAGTGCTCGAAGATATGCTTCGAGCTTGCGTCATCTCCTTCGGTAAGAAATGGGAGGAATCTCTCCCGTATGCCGAATTCTCTTACAACAATAGCTATCAAGCTAGTCTGAAGATGGCACCGTTTGAAGTTCTATACGGTCGTAAGTGTCGAACCCCTCTGAATTGGTCAGAAACTGGGGAACGCTCACTCGTCGGACCGGACATTATTCGGCAAGCTGAAGAACAAGTCCGTATTGTTCGTGAACATTTGAAGTCTGCTCAGTCTCGTCAGAAGAGCAACTATGACCGTAAGCACCAGGAAATAGTCTATCAACCTGGCGAGCAAGCTTACCTCCGCGTCACTCCGTTGAAAGGCACTCATCGGTTCGGAATCAAAGGCAAGTTAGCCCCTCGCTACATTGGCCCGTTCCATATTCTTGCCCGTCGAGGAGAAGTGGCATATCAGTTGCAATTGCCGCCAAACCTTTCTCAAGTACATGACGTCTTTCATGTATCCCAACTCCGCCGCTGCTTCAAGGATCCTATTCGAGCTGTGGATCATGAAGTGCTTGAATTACGGGAAGATCTGTCTTATCCAGAACATCCCATCCGTATTCTTGATCAAGCTGAGCGTCGAACACGTCAAAAGTCAATCAAGTTCCTCAAGGTTCAGTGGTCAAATCATTCTGAAGATGAAGCCACTTGGGAACGCGAGGATCGTCTTCGCGAAGAATACCCCTCTTTCTTTCAGTCTTCCTCTTAATTCTCGGGACGAGAATTCTTAATAGATGAGGAGAGTTGTAACACCCCCGGTGATTAGCAACAGTAATCACTTTTGAT